>OOIL02002122.1:219996-321394 GCA_900332095.2 Cuscuta campestris | reverse complement strand
TTATAATGAGGAGGCGTCCCAACCCTAGTATCCTGACGGTTCAAGAAAAGCGACGAGGTAAAGAACCGTAAAGAAACCCTCGAAGGAGCTTATAATTCGCTCACCTAACAAAAACCTAAATACATTAATGAATAAAAGATGTAAATGAATAATTAAATAAAATAAACTAATCCATCTCGAAGTCTCGCTGCCACCCCGGTGCACGCCGCACCCGTTCACTCCTACGGATACTGGTGTCCTCGACTCTCGAGTCCATAACAAAGATCTACGAAACAAGAATATCTTATTTCTTTAAAATAAGATGTGAGAGAAATATTATACTCCTCTATCCCGAAATGTAAGCTACGATATGCAAAATATTATTTCTTTTAAAATTATTTTATTTACAAATTGATATTGAAATAAAAATAGCACCGTTTAAAAATAGATCAAACGTTCTATAAAACAAGATGCAACAAAAATATTTTGGTTCATTAAATGGTCAACAACAGCTAGTAAATAAACTAAATTTATCGAGAGACTGAAATAGTAACTGTTACTTTCATTTTGGGACAAAGGGAGTATTAAAAATTGTATGAAACAAAATGTGATGACTATACTATTTTTTCAAACTTGTAACAAAAATAGATATAAAAAAAGAATAAAATTTGAAACTTTAAATAAAGTAACTTAAATTAGGATGGATGAGGTACTTTCTACTATTTAAAATATAGGAAATACTTGGTTATTATCTTAACTTTTTACTACTAGAGATAAAATTGCGATATCGTGCACATTTAAAAAAAACATAAGAATTGAATTTTTTGGGGACGCTCTTTCAAACACTAATAAAATTGTGATGGGTACTTCTTGCACCATCGACGGTCAACATGGATTTTGTTTTTTTAAAAAGTCAACATTATAATTAAATAATTAATCCTAGAGTGTACGGCATTGATAAAGTATAAAACCACAAGTTTTTTTTTTTGGGGTTAGTTCATGTAAACAATGAGCCACACGGCAACAAAGAAAAGTTTCATTTTGCTAACTAAATTGCTTTTATACTTTGTTTTATAGTATTTCCATTCAAGAAAACTTTCTTTTTTATGAAGAGTGAATGAATTGATTTTGTTTCGACATATATAAAAATTAGTTCGACACTTTATTTTGGTTTTAAAAGTATAGGTTAAAGCTATAGTTTTACCAAATTGACACTCTATTTTGGTCTCAAAATTATATGGTAAGATTTAGAATGTGAGCTAATTTTCAGCGCAGCGTAAATGAGCCCATTTTGAACACCCGGCATAAATTGTTAGACAATTGATTTAAGATGATACTCCCTCCGTCTTAAAATTAATTTCCCATTTTAACTTTTCCAGTTAAACTTTTAAAATTTTGATTGTATATTACGGGAAAAATATATTGAATTTTCATATAAATTTATTATCATTAGATTAATTTTGAAACATAGTTTTGAAAAATGTTATTTTTTTAATATATATTCATATAAAAATGGAGATATTAATGGTCAAAGTGTCGCATTGGAGACCGTGAAAAGTCAAATGAGAAGTTAATTTTAGGACGGAGGGAATACTAATTATAGTAGACTAAGTATTTTTTGTCAATTTCAAATATTGTTTCCTAGTCCTAGATGGGATTGTATCCCCTCTTATATGAATTCTATCTTGTATTCATTATTTCTCAAGTACGGAGTAATACATTATATTGTATATATGTTACTTTAATTTTTTCTATTTATAAATCTTTATAAAAACGAATTTAAAAATTTAGAATTTTTCATTGTTTTTTTGTAATTTATAATCAAAATAGACATATTTCCCTCAAATTAATCACAAAAACGTTTGGGAAGTTTGTTCATCACCGAGTCATTTTTAACACGGAGTAGAAAAGTACTATACCCACCAACCAAACCTCATTTATCATTCATTCATTAAAAACCCCGTCCAACTTTCATTTTATTTTATCCCACCAAACAGCCGTCACGTTATCCTTCTGGTCTGTTCAAATGAGAAGAAGATCACCGCCGTCAAGGCGGAGGCTTCTCGGCGGCTGCTGCTACTATATACTGGCGGCCGCCGTCATCATCCCGTCGGTACTGTTGACTCCTTTTTTTCAGGCGTGCGGTGCCTCTCCCTGTGCTCAGTGGCCTTGTACTCACAACTGGAGGGCTAGTCCTAGGTCTCCCCCGCCGCCGGGGGCGGGCCGTGTTCCGGTCCACTGGAGAATGGTGAGTCAGCCGCCGCCGCCGCCGTCGGTGTCCTAGCCAAATCAATCACGGAATCTTGGTTGCTACTGCTTACAAAGATTCCACTTTTTTTCTATGTAGTTTTATCCAAAATAAGGACCAGTTTGGTGTGTTTTAAAAGGTGTATGATACTCTATAAGTTTCGAAAGTTTTTGAAATCTGAAATAAGAGTATTTTTATTGACTTTTAAAACGATGGTTGTTCTTCTTTTCGTCTCAAAATGTTATGTAACTGGAAAGAAATGTAGAGGGGACTCACATAATGAATCAAAAGCTTCTATTCCATTCTCATGATTCCAGGAAAGGGTAATCAGTGTATCCTACAACAGGGTCAAATGTGTAAAAAGTAGACCTGTCGTACCCATTGAGAAGCGCATCACACCCGAACCGCATGACCAAATCCGGATTCGCCATGAACAGCCTCCCAAACGCGACCAGGTCGACCTCTCCACGCTCGACAGCATCGATCCCGAGCTGCCTCGTGTACCCACCACTGGACAAAAATGCCCCTTCGTAAGCCTTCTTAAGGGACCTCATCAGCAAGGCTTCCTTTTCGCCGCACCCACCAATGGGCCCATCTTTGTTCTTACCATAGGACACGAACCGGGGCTGCGTGACGTGCAGGTATGCCAGCTTAGAGCAGGCATTGGTCTGGAAGTTGTTGAGTTTCTCGACGATGGTGAGGCCAAGGGCAAAAGGGTCAGAGTCCGAAGCGTCCATGTGATCAAAGGCAGGGGAGATCCTTATTGCTAGCCTGCCAGGGCCAACGGCATTACTCACCGCTTCAACTATCTGCATTAGAAATCGGCAGCGGTTCTCCATGGAACCACCGTACTCATCACTGCGGTCGTTTATCCCATCTTTGAGGAACTGATCAATCAGATACCCATGGGCAGAATGGATTTCAACTCCATCAAAACCTGTGTTTTCCTCAAGACCATTAGAGTAACATACACTAAAGATAGGACAACAAGAACCAACCCAGTAAAATCCCGCAACAATAGGGTCTAGGACACTAAAGATTGGGATACAATGTGTATGAAAAATGAAGAAGAAAACAATGTATATTGAGGAAGAAAAGAAACCTGCTTCAATGGCATTGATTGCTGCAACGCGATACAAATCGACATATTTTGCTATATCATCAGTAGATAAAGCTTGGGGTTTTGAGAAGTGACCATAAGAGCCATCCGGCATCATTATAGGCCAAGTCTCAGATATCTGCTTCTCCGTGGACGAAACCGGGGCACCTCCATCAGGCTGATACACTTTCACAGCAAGTAAATTTATCACACAATCCCTCATCAGCTGCGCATAGAACTTAGAAAATGATTATATGTTCTTGAAAATGGAATACCGTTATGGGACGCGCGGCCAACATGCCAAAGCTGGCAGAACAGAACAGCACCCTTTTCATGGACGGCGTCAACCACTTCTTTCCAAGCTTCCACCTGCTCCTTGGTAAAAATCCCGGGCACATTTGGATACCTAAAAGCAACATCAACCATGCATTAGTATGATATTGTCCGCTTTGAACCAAGCCCTCACAGATTTGTTTTTGGGCACATCCCAGAAAACCTCATACTAATGGGTTGGGGTGGAACCTATATATCTTGGTTCTTCTTCTCCAATTCTTTTGGTTTAGGACTAATGTTTGCTTGCTCCCAAGAGTTTATAGTTTATACTCACCCGGCTGCAGTGGGATCAATGATGGTTCCCTCGGTGATCAGCAGCCCACCGGGAGTTGCCCTTTGGGAATAGTACTCAACGTGTGCCTTCTGCGGCATGTTGTTCAAAGCTCTACACCTTGTGCAAGGTGCCAACACTATCCTGCAACCACAGCTCTACTATGATCAAACCCAATCATATCTCACCCATAATAAAACACTCCCTCAGTCCAGCTAGAAATCATCCACTCTCCTTATTCCTATGCATCAAAAGAATCCACTTTCTATTGAAGGAAATGCAAATTATGATTTGAGTTGTGCTACATTGACACTACCTACCCATGACAACAAGGTTGACACCAACTCGTGTCACACACAATTTTACAATTTCATAGAGGGAGTAGAACTATTGAGATTTTGATAAGAGAGAAGAAGGGAACAGAAGAGGAACCTGTGGGCAAGAGCGAATCTCCCCATCTGGAAAGGGGTGAAGAGTTTGGGGGAAGAACATTGAGCAAAATTTTCAGCCATACGGCAGTTTCCGGCGACCCTAACAACAAGAAATATGTGATTGTGGATTTGAACGGCGGAGATGACGGGGGAGGAAGCCTTTTATAGCGGCGGAAGAGGAAGATTGACAGGCCTTGTATTCGTTCCATTCCTCAAGAATTCAAAACCAGGATTGCTTCGTTCTTGGAATTAACGAAATCATGGAGGAAATGAAAGGTCGGAATTAATAATGGAGTTGTAGTCATTGCTAAGGCTAATTTCATCGTCATCAAGCAGGAACTTGGATCCATATCAATTTTCTGAGTTACCCAGAAACCCTTTTTTTTTACAACAAAGAGTTAGAGATCAAATCAAATGTTAAAATTAGTTAAATGTTTCTTTGGTGACATAAATAGGAAGTTTCATTCTTGACCCACATTGTCATTGTCTTTGTGTTTGTATTTTGTAAAATTCTTGGTGTCAAAACTTTTTTAAGTTCTAGCATTTGTGCAGCAATGGAGCCTCAAGATGTGAAAAAAGAGAGAACTTTTATTTTCAAGAAAATCAAAATATATCCTTTATCACAAAATAAGAGTGACATATTTAGGTTTCTTTTTCTCATGTTGTAGTTTTATTAGGATTATTTTTTCTTTACTCCCCCTTGTTTTAACTTCTACCATCTCCAAAAATCTAAAAAAAACATCTTTTAGATCATGTGCAATGGTGAGTCCCAACTAAGAGTCTTATTTATAAATTTAATAATACATGTAGGATTATAAACAAAATGGGACTTTCATCTATAATGGAAGGTCTCATTTTAGAATCTCATCATTTGAATAAATAAATGAAAAAGGAGAGAAGAATTTGAGTTGGGACCGTCCTAACTTGGAGGGACCGATCCCATTTTATTATTTTCATCCAATGGTACGAGAGTATATATAATTCTCACTTACATGCCAACTAAGAAAGAGAGGATAAAATGAGACTTGCATTGGACATGCTCTCAGCTTTAGTTGTCTCGAATAAAATTATAATTTTTTTTCTTGTCATAAAAGAAAATAAACATGTAATCCCCTCAATGCCCTCAAAACTCATATATCTATACATTTTTTTTGTTTTTGAACAACTTTCTTGAATTCTATAAAATCAAACTAACACTTTATTTAACGATTCATACCCTTCCTAACACCCTTCCCCGTTATGACATTGTATAACGATGCTTTTTTTTTAGTAAAAGTATAATTGTCACGTCATCCTATTGTTCTGATCTTACAGTAGAGATGAACAAAAAGACCCGACTAGTCAAACTAAATCGGTCCATTGAAAAGACCAGTACTATTTAGGACGAGATCAATTTGGTCTTTTTAAAAAACCAGTCCAAACTAGCTTAATCTTCATGAAAAAATAGGGACCTTTTGGAACTGGGTAGTCCTGTTAGGACTACCCCAAGACCTAGTCCGATCCTTAAGATGTAAAATTCTTAAATTTTTATTCTTCAAGAAAGTACTCAAAAAAATTTAAAAAAAATTATTTTTGATTATTTAATTTCTTTTTTCTATATCTTATTGATTTATAAATAATTACGCGAAATGAAAATTATTATGTTAGATGGAAGTTGGATAGAATTACCAAGAAAATAAATTTAATATGTATGGGAATAATTTTTTTTTAAAATTAGCATTTTGAAATCCAACGAACTAGTTTTGGTTCCAATTTCACTTTTATCAAAAGCTATTTTTCATTTTATTTTCGGGAATATATTTCCATCATCTCCGATAGAGCTAAAAATTTACTGTTTTCTAGCTTTAGAGTGTAATGGAATAAAGCAAAGTGGATCATTAAATTATTTGTATTTTTTAAGTAATGAAATAGCAACTAGTCAATCAATGCAACTTCTAATGTTGAGCCAAGGTCTCTTTGAAAACAGCCTCTCTACTTTCAAATGGAGATAAAATCTACATATACTACCCCAAACCCTACTCTTGTGAAATTCAAATGGGTTGTATTTTCAAGAATATTTTCAATTTGTTTACAGCCAATTCATTCCAAACACAAATATTATGAAAAATATACGGATCCAGTATAATATATTTTTTTAAAAAATATATATATGAATAATAAAGCCAGTAATCGATGTTTTTTACCCCGTACATTTTCTCGAACATGTTCCCTTTTTCAAGTAGCTAAATGAAAAAAGTGCATCCATCAATTAACATTTAGCTGACCACACTTGTGTGAGAGTGTGAGAGACATCAAAAGAGAAAAAAACAATTGCCCTTGCTTATTATATGATTTATTACACGTAAAAAATATCTATAATATAAAAACAAAGATTGAAATGGGTAACAGTTTGAAGTCACAACATAGCCACATTTGTATTACAACAACCAACTCATACAACACACACTTCACCAGATGACATTCAATCCAAAAATGGTTTACATCTACTGAAATCCTACACAAATGCCGCTTTTGCTATATATAGAAAAAGGAAAGAAAAGAAAAGTAGAGAATTGATGGAAAGTTACAAAGATAGATACCTGAGGATGATGTAACTGTTCTTCCTCTTCACTTCTTCCTGTTCTTGGCCCTGTTGACTTTCACGATCCTCCGGCCTGATTTGTCGGGCCCACTGCTGCCTAACGAGAAGCTTCCGCTGCCATTATTGAACTCCAGGCTCGTTGTTGGTTGAAAAGGTGATGGATTTTGTGGCGGAGGAGCTCCTTGATTATATTGGAATGGGTTGGGAGAAAGACTGGGTGTAGAAAACATAAACTGACCAGGAGGCGCTGCAGGAGTGTTCGAAGGTGGTTGACCAAATACAGAAACTGGCGCTGGTGCTGAGCCGGCTTGAAATTGATCCTCAGCCATTGTATCCTCCATTGTCATCTGGTCTTGGGAGGCTGAGAAGGGCGATGAGAGAGGAGCGGAATTTCCAAATATGGGCTGAGGGGTGGTGGCCGAAGCTCTGAATGGAAATACGGGACCACTCGTTGCAGCGGCGGGATTTGTTCCAAAAGGTGTTGGTGGGGTCTTGGGCATAGTGAATGTAGATGAGGAAGTGCCGAGAGTGGGGAAGCCCGTAGATGAAGAGGCTGAAGAACTGGCAGTAAAATTGAATGTAGCTGGAGTAGTTGTGTTACTCCCGGCAGTGGTGGTAGAGCTTACACTGATATTGAATTGACCACCAGAACTTCCAGTGGAACTGCCAGTGAAACCAAACACTGCAGGAGTGGTGGTATTGCTGGAGGAAGCTGCAGAAGTGGCCGCAAAAGCAAACGAACCAGGAGAGGTGGTGGTGGGAAATGAAGGTGTGGAACCGGAGGTGAAACCGAAAGGCCCAGGACTGCTGGAAGAAGAATTTGTGGAATTGCCGCTGAAAATGAACATCCCTGGAGTGGTGTTGCCAGAAGAAGCTGCAGTAGAAGTGAACAGTCCAGAAGCAGTTGAGCTGAAGGACGAAGCTGCAGAACTGCCACTGACACCTAACACCCCAGGATTGGTAGGAGAGGCAGAACTTGCACTAAAACTAAACAGTGTGGGTGTGATACTAGTAGAGAAGGTGGAAACAGTAGAACCACTAGTAAAAGATATTGTGGGACCGCCAGTACTACTAGAAGATAAAGCAGTTGTGGTACCAATGGAGGGGGTAAGCACTTTGGTTTCGAGAGGTGAAGATACAGAGGTTGCTACGAAGTTGGGTGTGAAAGTGGTAACCCCATTGCTTGTTGTCCCAAAGGAGGTATCAGTATTATTACCAAAGGCAGATATTGAGGAAGCAGGGCTGCTAGAGCCAGAACCAATCCGATTGCTCTCTGCAGAAGTTGGTCTCAATGAGTCAGACCCAAATGGCGACTCAGTAGGAGCAGTAGATGTGAATGGACTAGATGATGTTGAAACTCCATCAGAAGTTCCCAACCCCGGAGATGATTTGGAAAAACCAAACAGTGGTGATACCTGTGGACCACTGGAGTTGCCAGATTGGGGGAGGAACTTTGTGCTAACAGAATCTCCTCCAGTGCTAAAAAGAGAACCCTGTGGTTGGGTAGCAATACACGGTTTCTCTGAAGGTTTAAGTCCAAAAATGTTATTTGTATCAGGGACAGACGTGCCTGAAATACTTGTTGAAGTCTTCAAATTGTCAACATTAATGGCGTTGTCCATTTTAGTTGCTTGAGCTTTCACATCGGATGTTTCCGTGGTTGATGCAGTTGGTGCTGAAAAGGTTGTTGGAGAAAACATTGAAGAACCGGTAAGCCCAAAAACTGAAGAGGTAGTTGCGACATTAGTGGTTGCAGCAGCAATATTGGAAGAAGCCTCAACCGAGACATTGGTGACGGCTTGGCTTTCAGAGTTATTTGCAGCCAATACTTGAAAGGACCTGTTTCCATTACTTGAATTGTTGGAAGGAGCAGCAAAAAGATTAGTCGTGGTAGTTGTTGATGTGGAAGCATTCAGGGGGGCTTCTAAGTGGCCATTGATTCCAACCTTTTGTGAGTTGTCACCAACGGGGAGTTGTGGAGAACTATCACTTGCAGTAGAAACATTTTTATTCAGGCTGCATAAAAGTAGAAGACTCTTAGATACATGACATGATGAATTTTCAAATAAAATACTTTTTAAAAAGCATAAACATTGAATACAAAACTTCACTGTTCTTATCAGTGGACTACACGCTAATTAGTTAAAGGAAGCTGAAACTCTATATCCTATTGTCCTGTGATATTTTAGTTATAGTTGGATGAGTTCAATTTTAAGTATAGGTAAACATCAAAAGAGCTATGATGAGTAATAAACTAATAACTGGCTCAAATAATTGACTATTTTTGTTCCAAAGCGGGTCGCAGTCAGCAACATAAGATAATATGCGGCTTAACACAAAAAAAAGGCAAAACCTTGCAAACATATTGAGGAATGAAATATAAACAAATAACAGTGCAGTTGTCTTTTCATTAATAAAGGATGAAGATATCAGAAATGTAGCACTGTAAAGAAATTAGACACTGAGAATAACATAAATTTATTCTTACCCGCTCAAAATTCCTAATTTTGATCCAGGCAAAGTCAAACTGGAGCCTTCAGTCTCAGTCGCATATGCATTCTTTGAATTGAAATCAGGGAGGCATACACTAATAGATGGATCAGAACCATTTACACCAGCATGAACATTATTGGGATTCTCTTTGCAAATCTTTTTGCTCAAACCCCCAGGTGATGTACTAGTGTCTGTAAGTGATGCCGATTTATGTTGAAGTTGTACTTCGCTGGAAACCAACGTGCTACCGACAGGTGCAATCTCTTGCTTTCCCTTCCCCTCAGACAAAGGTTTAGATGCAATGCCAGTTGATTCTATGTCATCATCCAGCTCAAAAGAATCCTACACAGTTTTACCCATGATATGCAAGCCCCTAATCAGATGATGTTCTTAAAAAAAGGTGTGATTTAGGTTAGGTAACATCTAGAATACCCTACAAACAGATCATCATTCACATACATACTGCAGTCTTCCTTTAAAACATACAAGTTGAACAATTTAGTTCATTTTTATTATTCAAAAGCAATAGTGCATAACCAACCTCAAGTGCACTCATTTTAAAAGCTCGTTTCTCCTTAACAGGTGGAGCTACAGTCATAGGATAAACTGTATCTACATTGACTTGAAAATCTCTCTCAGAAAGTGTCACCCCACTGCTAGCTACATGGCTTGCAGTGTCAGCAAATTTTGTTGGTCTGCTTTCTTCCACATGGTTCAGCTTCGGCAAGGTAGGATTACCACCATCAGGTGACATGGCATTGGCTTGTTTTTCAGTCTCAGCGGTAATTGGGGCAGTCTGCAGAAACCTTGAAGAATCCAAATGCTCCAAGCTTTTACGAGCTTGTCCGTGAAGCATATCCGTAGTCAGTTGACTTGGCAATTTATTATCTTTAATGGTTGTACGTTTAGATTCAGATGCTTTCTCCCTTGGAGACAGTTTACTAATAACCTCCAATATTTTAGCAGCTGTCTCACTTGACTTATTAGGTACATGGAAACGGCTTGTGCTAGGAGCTTCACTGTCCTGATTTTTTCCAAGTGTTCTGTTAACAAATGGATAGTTTTTGGAAGATGATTCACTTCCCCGAATAGGAAGAGAAGCGTCATGGTTGTTATAAAACAGATTAGACTTTTGCCTAGTCCTTCGAATGGGTCCAATGGATCCAAGACCATCATCTTCTAATACAGAGCTCCTGCGTTTCAGAGACTGAGAAGCAGAAGAGATTAAGAAGAAAATATTGTTAAAATAAAAAAGTTAGTGACAAAGTATGATAAAGTCGCATCCAGCCCATTACCCATTGTTTAGATCCAAACACATCGTCATGCTCCAGTCTAGACTGAGATGACGAAGGACCAGCATTTGGGTAGAAACTAGAGCTCCCACCCTGGAAGGTAAGAATAATATAGTAAATGCAGAATCTAAAAGAGAATGACAAGAACTTCCAGAATAAGAAAGGACAAACCTGATGAAAATTGGTTGGACGAACTCTGGAATATGGTGTACGAACCATATTGTATACTGCAGATCTACCATGAGATTTTGGAGTTGTAAAACCATTGTCAGGAACCACGGGCCTTTTTGAAAATTTCATGGGTGATTGTGAAACATATGGAACCACTTCTTTGACTGTCTGACCGCGAAAACTCGGCATTGAAAGAGACACCTTTGACTGCCTAGAGCCCATATAAGTCTTTGCAAGCTCAGCAGGAGTTGCAACATCATCCTCTACTATCTGATAACATAAACCATATAAGATATACAAAACGCGAACTCATATGAGTACATCAATCAATATGCTACAAAGATAGAGTGGTCATGAACTCACTTTTTTATTGATGAAGGCAGTTGAAGTGACGCCATGACAAACTCCCTTATCAGCCTTATAATCTCCCACAAGACTTTTTGAAAAATCTGAAGCTGGTTTAGAAACATCAATTCTATTGCCAGCATCTTCAAGAGAAGAATATGCAGCCTTAGAATGCAGCAGTTCTGTCAATCGATCAATTTCAGATCTGTGTAGTTGGCCTTTCTTGTTAGTACTTGGTAGTAAGTATATACATGCAGAGAATCCAGAGAACAAATAGAAACACATCACGATCAAAGGAAATTTTAAAAACAGTCTTTTTATTACTGAAAGAGGTTGATCATAACAGTAATCAGAGCAAATAGGCTAAGGAATGTAGCTTAATTAGAGCACTAAGCAGTCGGGATTCATTTGAACCACATATTCACGAACATAAAACCCAAGAGATAGAAGAGCATTAGACAGTTCACCTGGTGAATGTTTTCTGTTTCAGCAAATGCTCAAGTTCAGAGAATGCACTGCCCTTGGAATTACAAGCAGCGTCCCCATGTTTGACTAGATCTGGATCACGATCTCCGGCATGACTCTTCAACCACAAAAAAGGAAAATATAAATTGTATTGTCGTCTGCACAGCAGTTTATGAGATTGTCTTACCTATCAAGGAATATAATAGACATCTAGATCTGTACACTGACGCGCTCCCAAATGTAAAAACAGAGACACCAAAGTCTCATAGTTCCCCGTTACAAATAAACTTATCGGCAAGTTTACTAGAAAGAATGAGAGCATAATGCTTGGTGGATAATAGTCGATTAGACTTCTAAAAAGTTTGCACACCAATCTTAATTACAAAAAATTCTCTATCACATGCCAGCTCACCTCATTATTTATCTCAAAGGTAAAGAATGATAGAGGTAATTGCAAAAAGTAAAAGCAAGGATGTCATCCAACTTAAACACTACCACTATGCTTTTTCATAGGTTTATAGTGCTAATCAATTTTATACACTTACAGGCACTGCAAATTAAATTCCACCAGCCCCAGCTAGTTGAGATTTAGGTGCTCAGGATGATTGTGATGAATACCCAATGACACAAAAAGAAATATTCTCCCTGTCCCCAAATAAACTTCACCCTTGAACAACGTGCAAAATCAGATCTTTTTTTAAAAAATTTTATTTACAAATTTGTATAGAATAAAAACAAATTACATACTCTGAAACTATATCAAAAGGTCTATAAAACCAAATGTGACAAGAATAACTTATTTTATCAAATAATCAATGAAAATACAAATTTAAAAGTTATTGGGACGCTAGAGTAGTAACACGAAAGTTTATTTGGGAATGGGAGGGGGGGAGCTGAAACTGCTTTTCTGTAAGACCATAATGAAAATGCAATTTTTGTTTTTCTTTGAGTCGAATCCGATATTCGGAATAGACAACTAAAAATTGAGGTTCTATAGCTATAGAGTAGCTCTTTCTCCGACAAATATAGAAGTGTAAAAGACAAACTGAATTTCCAGGTACAATTAAGTAACATCAACAAGCAAAAAAAGTTCAACATCTCTGATGTCTCTGTGGAGCTGAACCTGAAACTATGGCACACTTGCAAAATTGCAGATGATGTTTGGGTTAAGGTTAGAGGAGTCACTAGACAATAGTTAGGCCTAAATCATGGAATGTCTACCTTCTCCACCTTTGCACGCACTGTTAGATTTATAGAGAGAGAACACACTGATTCTAGAGTTAAGAACAAAACAGTTTACCCGGCCTTTTCAAGCACAGTGTATGGAAGAATAAAAATGCTACATAATTTGATGGTTTCTCTCCTGTTGTAGATGATGACTAAAATAAAATTTAGATTGGTATACAAAAAAATGTATATGATTTATCCCATTGCTTTGAATACCATTTGAGAGACATGTTTGGGTCCTTTGATTTTTCTTAGTGTGGGTCAATCTGATCTTGTGGTTAGGGAATGACCCTCAAACATTAAACATTTGACTGTAGCAATCTTTTTTTTACAGTTTACAAAATAAAGAGATAAGTGAACACAACATACAATTCCAGAATAAACCAATTGCAACAACAACAACCCAGCTGAATCCCACAAAAGTAGGGTCTAGGGTGTCTGCGCAAACCTTACCCCTACTCAAAAGTAGAGAGGTTGTTTTCAAAGAGACCCCCGGCTCAAGCACCACTGGTAATCACATACGCTGACCCCTATGTATAAAACATATAGATGTTGTTTTCAAATGACCCATGATGAGCATCAAAAGTTGACTAATTGCTACTTCACTATCAAAAGAAGGGCAAACCATTTAAAGAGCCATTGTGCTTTATTCCATCATACACCAAAGTAAAAAAAATAGTGAATCTTTGGCTCCATCAGAGATTATGGAAAAAAAGATTGCAAAAGCGCACAGAGTTTAAAATAGCACACCATGAATATAATTAGTACTGAGAATATAGATGATAGTATGAGCATTAACATTCTTGTACAAATGGCATAAATATTTTAAATCTATAGGATATTAATTTGTAATTGACCTAAAATTGCAAAATAAATGAAGCCAACTATGATCGAGCTTTAAAAGGTAAGTAGATAGATTCAATGAGACTCACATTTGGAACTGATGTCTGACAGATATCCCTTGAATCTTGTTGTGTAGCTGTTCAAATAAAAAAACACATCAGATCCAACTATAATCACTGAAAATGGTTAAATGGTAAGAGCACCCTTTTCATGTCATATGTATTTGGACCAGGTTGAATAATAATAATAATAATAATAATAAGATGATGCAAGATTATATTCCACTGACCCACTATATATCATTGAAAATTTGAAATTAAGAAAATACGGAGTACATTATAAATTACTACGCCCTCGGCAGCCTTCAATTACATTGAGTACCAAAAAAACAAAAATTTGATGTTCCTTGCA
Organism: Cuscuta campestris; assembly: GCA_900332095.2. Classification (NCBI taxonomy): domain Eukaryota; kingdom Viridiplantae; phylum Streptophyta; class Magnoliopsida; order Solanales; family Convolvulaceae; genus Cuscuta; species Cuscuta campestris. The sequence goes on along the minus strand of OOIL02002122.1, from coordinate 307,205 downwards.
CACTGTAATTTGGAATAAGAGTCATTCATTACTAATAGTCGAAAACAATGTAAAAAATCTAGGAAACTCAACTCATTCCTAACAAAACTGGTTTTGAAGCTTTGCACAAACCAGCTAACTGCAACTACTCATTGTATCCCCAAACAAAAGTATCACTCTTCTTTTTTGTCTGTCCCAAAATAAACTTCTCACTTTTATTCTTTCCATAAAAGAAATGATTAAGTGGCTTACAACATTTCTCCCTTTTAAACATATTTTCTCCACATACTTTTCACTTTTCAACAAGTTTCTTTAACTCGGTGAAGTCATACCAAGACTTTTATTTGGGACGAATGGAGTATAAAGTAATCCAAACCAACATGCATGCTTTCACCAATGGATTATAGTGTGGGAACAACAAAAAAAGTGTCTATATAATGAAGGAAAATGATCATTCAAGAACAGTTTTTCTATAAATGAAAGTATTAACATAGGATTTCATAAGTAGATGAATATCACTGAACAAAGGGAATAGAAACACTTATCAATCTTGTAACAGCTGGGACAATAAACTTGTGTCATTATCATATGAAGTATTTAAAATTTTGATTTAAACATGCAGAGGATTTTACTTGAAGAATGACCATCTTAATCTATCTACCTCTTATACAAAACACTTGCATCATTCAAGCATCCATTGAACCATGAAACTAAAATATAATCCTCAAATTCAGAAAATAGCAGCAGATACCTTGATCATAAGATGATTTTAAAGAACATTATTACAGAATCCTTTCCAACATAAAAACCAAAACAATTTTTCTTAACTCCTTGCTCCATTACTACCTTTTCTTCTCGAATGTGCACTAACTAGCAGTTACTATAAAGAAAAAATAATCAATGCAGCTCTTTTTTCCCAAAAACCCATAATTAAATCCAGAAAGACCAACAAAGAACAAATCAGACAACAGGTCCATCCATACCACAATACAGGTGTGCACAAATGCAGGAACAAGACAAACAAATGGAATTAGTCAGCACGAAATAAAGTCAGTCATACATGTGCACATGGAGGAAGAAGAAATGTGCGCGAATTCGTGAACAGACAAAGACATGAATGAAAAATGGTGAGGAAGAAAGAACCTGGGGGAGGCGGAGCTGCGATAGCTGGGAGTACAGGAGGAGGGGGTAGGGCCTTCTGGAACAATGAAGCGAAAAATCTTCGCGCTCCGGCGTTAATGAGCTTGGAAGCAGGGTCGACGACGAGCTTCGAAAGCCAGCTAGGGTTTCGGATGGAGGTAGGAGGGCGATCGTACGGCGTGGTCTGCCCCCTCCGAAACGGCCTCTTACGAAACTTTCCTCCCGCTCCTCCGACTTCGTAGGCGGCCGGGTGCGTGGTGGGCGCCGACGCCGCCGCCGTCGTGTCTTGCCCAACTGTCGCCATTATTAGAATTGTAGAGAGAGAGAGAAAATGAGATAACGGGCACCGTGATTGGAGAGGGAGGGAGGGAGAGAGGGGACAAATTAGGGTTTCCTGTATGCCCAATGTCGATTTATGTTTTTCAAAAAAAAAAACTTTTTTGAAAATTTAAATTTGTTCTCCTTATTCAGCAACTCGGAGACAATAAATTCAAAATGTGAGGTGCGGAAAATAGGCGGTGTTATCTCCAATTTTAAGAACAAAATACTCCGTATATAGAGAATTTAGCCTTTTTTGGAAATAACAATTTCAATTGGCGTTAGCGTTTTAGATAAAATATTAACGGTAATTCAAAAAATATTAATGCTAAACCCAGCTAAAGAATATCGTTAGATAATTTTTTAAAACGTTAATGCTAATCTCTAACATTGATGTCAAACAAGACCTTTAATTACTCTACTTCAAATATACCGGGGTAGAAAAAATATATTGTACTCGTTTTAAAAATATAAATAATGTCAAAACAAATACTTTGAATTGTAATTTTGAAAATTTTATGCCCATATATGATATCGAGTATCTATTACAGAGTGATATATTTTTAATAATCAAAGTGTTGTAATGAATAACATAAAGTAAAATGAAAATATAATTTGAGAACGTGAGAGTAATTGTCTGCAAAAAACATACCATAGTACAAAATATATTGGAGTACAACATAACATACTTTGGCTAAATATTTTGAAAAATTAAACTTTTCACGCAAGACTCAAACATGTCACGCCTACTCATGAAGTGGTGTGTTAGAGCGCACACACACATATATATGCCACAATTACAAGCTTGAGCTTTTGATTGAGTTGGTTCCTTGACATGTAATTAGAACGAGCTACATTATATGTTCTCTCTCACTCTCATCTCTCATGATAAATCAAATAAAAAAGAAGCCATAATCGGTTCTTCTCCTTCACTTCATTTTTTCTTCTTCAATGATCACACATGGCCCCTACTTCAAACAGTGAACATAATCAAACATAACCAAACATGTCCAAACATTGGCCTAGCGCTGGGCTTTAACAATCTGTCGCAGATAAATAAAATATTGTAGCTTAAAATTGGCGTCAATACCTAACGTGTAGTACTTTCAAAACGTATGGTAGTTTCTAAAGTGTCTGTAGTTTTAAAACGTTGCGCCAAAACCCCTTCAGCCAAACCTCTTATCTTTTTCTGGCGAGGAGAGGCATTAGTGTCTATTTTCTAAACCATAAGGGGGCACTCGTGCTCATTTCTTATTTTTCATTATTTTATTTGTTTTTTTCTTTTTTTCTCTTTTTTATCGCTTTTTTTTATTGAAAGGTTTTTAAAATTTATTTTCAATTTGTTATAATGTTTTAAAAAATTTAAAATTGTGTGTTTAAATGAAAATAAAAATAAAAAACTAACATACATTGCATCTATCTCAAATTAAACGTTTTCACTTTTTGTTTTCAAAAATAATTTTTTCAGTAAGTTCAAAAATAAAATCCATAATAAAAAATATACGGAGTATTAAAGTATATGGAAAAACAAAATAAAATAGATTGAAACATGCCAAAAAAGAGTGTTATACAAAAAGAAATTTTAGAATGCCTAAAAAATCTATAGAATTGGGATATCCAAAAAGGATATTTACTTTTATTTTTTGTTTTATTTTAATTCTTATTTTATTTCTCACTTCTTAAAGTTCTCAGAAAAAGTTTTTACTTTTTATTTCACAAAATAAAAATAAAAATTGTTAATTTGACATGTACAGATGTAATATACGGAGTATGTTTTTTTTAAACAAAAACAGATTTAAATTTTAAGAACATTATAAAAAATAAATAGAAATTTAAAAAACCTTGATTAATAAAAGAGACAAATAAAGGAAAAAAGAGGGAAAATAAAAAATAAGAAATGAGCACCAATGCCCTCTATGGTTTAAAAATAGGCACCAGCGCCCCCTTTTCGGAGGAAAATGGCCAAAAAATGATAAGAGGGTGAGAGGGTGTGGCAGTCTTTGTATTTTTAGCCAAGTTCTAATATTGATTCCAATTCTTAGTTGAAGTTAAATTACCTTATATAAATAGTTTGTCATGTGCTCTTTGATCTCTTGAGTGAAACAATTATTCTAACATATATAATAATTAAGTTTAGTTATTATATTTTAAGATACACACACACATACACACACGGAGCATGGTTTATGATTTAAAACTTAAGAAATATTAAAAATTGAAGAATGTGTTATTTTTTAATGCTAATTAATAACTTGGTTATAGTGTCACTGCACCAGAAGGTCATTGACAAGAGTTTGTTGTTGATATTTCAAATTTGTTCTAATGAAAGCCATATTTGTTCTAATGAAAAAGAAACTGTATGTTAATACCAACGTCTCGCTTGCCCACGTTCCACACTGACTACGATCCTCCTTTATTTATGCACAATGATTACATTGTATATTAATTATTGTGTACTAGTACAAAGATGACAAAATTAACAAAATATTAGTATTCAATGTGGTTATTATTTAACTGAATATAGTGTAGTACATTTGTACAAAGATGACAAAATTAAAATAGACACTTTAAATTCACAACCAACCTTGTAACTAGGATACAAAATTGCATATATACACATACAACTACTCTCTAATAACTTATATAGTAGTATATAAAAAATCATTCACAATCACACTAATAAGTACAAGAAATTAAACTACAAATAAAATCAAGACCATCATCACACATTGTGCTTTTTGAGAGCCCTAAATTGCGCTATCCCTCTATAAAGGGCTTGCCAATTTTCAGGCATTGACCGGAACCTCTTCTCATCGTCTATGGCTCCCTTTGTCAACCCGGTAGACATTGACACATATTGCTTCATCTTTTGGTGACGATCGTCAATGCCATGATATGGCAATACATCCACTTCATTTGAAAACTTTACTCTCTTAGTTTCATCTTTCATCATTTCTACAACGCACCACCATTAAGTTACGTTGTTGAGTTGAACAATAGGGAGTAGATAATGTAACATTTGATGATGAACATAATCACTTTGGTTCAAATGATCGAATCTCAATGTCATGTGATAACATTGAGTTACAGTGCTCTGATCTCTTGGATCTGAATATGATTCCTACCTCCCTGACTACATCCCATATCAACTGTTCAAATAGATAAATATTCTGTAGTGAAACTGTCGTAGTATTTGGCATTTTGGGGAGGGAGGTAGTGGGGGTGCGTGGCTAGCTGAGGTAGGATTAGGAGGGTTAATGGGTAAAAATTAATTTCAAACATAACAGAGCATTGTAGAGGTACAATATCATCACATGTTGAATGAGTCGCATGTATACATACATAACACTAAGTTTCATAAAAACTCTCATTAATTAGGTGATGCTTGAATCACTAAGTATATCACAACATGATACTCTCTACATCTGCCATAAATATTCCCAAGTTATTTTTTTATGAGTTTTAAAGAAAATTAAAAAAAGTAACTCAACCTGAAAAAGACTCAAATTATAGCAAATGCATTGTTTATATACTTCGTCCGTCCCTAAAAGATTGCTACATTTTGACCTTTTTAGCCAAATTGTGGGATCCGTTGACCGCGAATTATGAGAAAAATATATTTAGTTATTATATAAATTTAGTAAAATTAGGTTTTTATAAATATAGTTTTTAAATATAAAATTAGGTTTGTAAAATTAGGTTTTTATAAATATAGTTTAATAATATTTAATTATTTCAAAGTATATTCAATTCATGATCAATGCGTGTCACAGTTTGATAAAAAAAAGTTAAATTGTGACAATCTTTTAAGAATGGAATCTAGAATGGAATCTGAGTATGATTTAAGTTGATAGATGAGGAGTTACCAAATTGGTGTTCAATCTTGTGCATGAAATCGGACATGAGATGTTTATGGACCTTGAGGGCAAGAAGAATGACGCCGCCGGACGCTGCAAATACCGCCATGCACCCCGCCGCTCTCAATGAACACTCCATTTTCTTTTGTTTAATTTTCTTGTGAAATCAAACAAAAGAAACACATATGATATAAATGATTATGACATTATCCTGGCAATTAACAGTCTTTAATTTTGACGACATTTATTTATATCTTAATTGAAAACCTTTTTTTTTCTCTTCTTTTCATGCACACCCCCCATTTAATTTGTTTAATTTTTCTTCCGAAATGAGTTTGAAGAGTTGTTTGTGAAAAGGGAGAACCAATAGATTAAGGATGAGTTTGTTTGCATTGTTTGGTGCATGGTTCACGGCCTCTCGTTTTGATTTCAACATATGATCAAAGTAAATGAATAAGAGAAAAATAAAAGGAATAACTTCCATAAAAGTCCCTCAGTTATTATTCATTTTACATATTTAGTTTCTACATGTCAAATATTAATAATTTAGTTTCCAATTATTATATTGTTTCTCCACGAATTGTTTTTTGTTAACATTTCCGCTATAAACGTGGATAAAATTATAAATTCACGCTCTTCTTTCTCCTCAATTAAGCTTCCTCCCTCCTTGCACTCATTTCCCAAACCCATCGCTGAAGACCTACGAATTATACATGGACCTTAGGTGCACAAAATCACCACTCAAGATTGTGATCCGCAAAAACTTGTCTAAAACAAAAAAGATAGAGTCTTTTTTTTAAGCCGTCCGAAAATAAAAATAAGAAATCTTATTTTGAAATACGGGAGTGAGTATATTTTTTACTTGGTATTTGGAAACTTGAGGGTAGAAAAGTGTGAATTTTGAATTTGGTAACAACAACGGTTTTAATTTCCATTCCACTTGTGAGAAGGTTATGATGCAAAGAATTTAGAAACCTCCTTCCTTCTTTCCCAAACAAACATTCACTCACGTCCATTCTTAAACCATCATGCCGCTTCTCCTCCTTCTTTCCCCCCTTCGAAAGATCGCCACTTCTCCTAAAGAACGCCACTTCTTCTCATCAACCGTACCATCCCTCCTCTTCCTCTTCCTAGAGGTCGCCGGAGCTACGCCGACTTCCAACAGGTAATCTTTTTCTCTAATTCTCCAAGTGTTTCATATATACTTGTATTTCAGGGTTTTAGTCGTCAAAATATCTCCTTTTTTTTTTATCTCATTATCTAATTCGACATCAAAGACTGAATTTTTCTCCCTTTTGTGTGGTTATGCTCTTGGTTCTTGATTCTTTTTATCTTGAGAATTATGCCCCCCTCTTCCAACGTCCCCTCTAATTTCATGAGAATTATGCAGGTTCAGTGTTCAGATTGAGGGCTAAAATGGGGCATCTTCGAAAGCAAGCTTGGGTTTTGTTTTTCTTGATTTTACTTTCACAAAGTTGCTCGTCATGGGGATGGTGGTTCTCAGGCTCAAGCAACAATGGCGATGATCAAGCACAAGGAGACTATTCGTCGGGCGAAGACAAGCGGCATTCTTTTCAGAAACAGGTTTCTGGGTTCTCCATGAAGCCGTTTGAGAGTAGGAAAGGGCTGAAATTGATGGAAGACGCAAAGGAGAAGATGTTGGCCCCAAATACTTGCTGGCGAAGGGCGTACCAGAGTGTGTTTGCAGAGTGTTCAAAGGTTGTCCCCAATGAAGAACTCAAGTCCAGGCTTGCTTGGTATCTCACGGATTGTTTCCAACAACACTCGGGACGGCCACCTCTCCCCCATTGTGATTCGAGATCTGTCATGACCAAGTGTTTGAAGAATTTGGATGATCATGCTCATAGAACTTATCTTGAATTCTTCCTCCAGACCGATTCTATCTGTCACCAGTTGCAGTAAGAATATAAATTTTCATTCTTTGGTTAATAGTATAGTTTTCCTTTCCAATTTTATTGTATTTTCACCAAAGTTTACCTTTTTGTACTTGCATCTAAGAACCGATAGATCACTTAAAATTCAAGACGAACACTTTCTTGGTTTTTAACATATTTACGGCTTGTAGGATGCATGCATTTAGAGATGACACAGAGAGGTTGGTCAATGCATTGAAGGATAATGCAGAGACTGTTTGGGAGAAACTTGAGGTCATTTCAGATAAAGAGGAGCTGATATTAGAGAATTCAGGAAACATTCATGACATGTTGGCCTCTGTCGATCATAGAACTCAAGAGTTGGAAAGGGCTTCAAAGAATGTTGAAGATCATGTCTCCGTGGTGCTCAAGCATTCAGAATCAATATATGAACAATCAATGGGAATTGCAGAGTCTCAGAAGGAGCTAACTGAGGGCCAGGAAAAGATGAAGAAGAAGTTGACGGAGGGGATGGCAATGATTCATGAGTCTTATGTTAGTCTGGATAAAGAGATTATTGAGTTGAAGAATGAAGCAGAGGTAATAGAAAAGGAGATTGGTAAAGTTGGAGACGAAATGTTTTCAAGGATGATGACACTTCAAGGTAAAGCCGATGATATTGAGAATATAGCTGGGGTTTCTTTAGATAAACAGAAACAACTTCTGGACGGACAATCTGTAGCTCTTGATGGTCTCCAAGTTCTCAACAAGTTTTTGAGCCAGGCTCTTGAAGAAAGCAGGTGAACATCAAAACTAGCTGACAATAACATCAAGGTTTATTTATGATTTTTTCTGGCTAAGTGTGTGTGTAATTAACAGTATTTTTCCATGGTTATGTATTGAATTTCACAGGGGAAATCTGGAACATTTAGCTGAAATCGGGCATAAGCAACAAGAGGAACTTCTTAGAAGGCAAGAACAGCTTCAACAAGCACACGATCATCTTGCTGAGAATTCGAAAACAATATTAGCTGCTCAGGTGAGTATCTCAGGCTATTTTTATTAACTTTCATTGACATTGTCATCTCAGTCACCATTACCTAATCGCCCTGTTTTGTTGCAACAACAGGAAGCATTTGAATCAAAGCAAGCAAGCATGTTTGTCGCCCTGGACAAGCTCTTCGCACTGCATAATGCCATGCTCCTCGAATCAAGACTCATCAAAGCTTTCTTAGTCTACTCATTGTCAATCTTTATTCTGTATATGTTCACTAGCATGAAGCAAACTTACAACGTGAGGCCTAGGCTTTATATGGGTAAAGTATCTACTTTAGTGTTTAGATTCAAGAAAGAACTTAAACCTCCACAATATTCCTCCATTGTTGAATAATAATACACTGCCTTTGAGCTTAACCTCCCTTTTCTTTCAGGATTATGTGCTACATTTGTTATGGAATTAGCCATAGCTCGATATGGGACATACGAAATGGAGATGCAGTCTTGGATTATAGGCATTGTCAGATCACTCTTTATGGTTGGAGCATCGTTTCAACTTATGTATGCGATTTGGACATACAGGTGAAAATCACTTGTTTTGAGTTTGCATCATGAATCAATTTATAGGACACCCTTTATCTTCTTTACTTCACTTTTTTTGTTTTGTTTTGCAGAGATTATGAAGTTTTGAACCATCAGATGCTATTGACATTGATAGAGAAAGTAAATGGGATTCAGAAGCACAAACAGCTGTCATGGGAGATGGAGAGTGATTCAGATAGTGAGATAGACTGGTCTGCATGGGTTGATGAAGAATTGCCTGATGATGTCGATGAACTGGAGGATCCTGATTACATAGTTCATGATAAAGTTGCAGAAACTCCAGTCTTGCACAATGGAGTAACACAGAGATATAACCTACGTAATCGCAATTCGTTATTATAACTTACCACCATTTTTTAGATATTCTCTGTAGTGCTGTACTGTCCATGAAGAGTAGTATATGTATAAATTATAAAGTAAAGTTATGCATCTGGTAATTGTGTATTTCTAGTAGTTGCACCTTGCTAAAATTATGAAGTTAAATACGGTGGAAAAAATGCTTTTTTATGGGACAGAGGGAGTGCAACCCAACAGATAGAAACTTGGGAAAGAAACCCAACAAGTATAACCTAATTGTCAGAAACGTAGGAAGACCAAATGTTATGTACCATTCCCGTTGATGAACTTAGGTGTTGTGCCCAGAAAATTAAAATGGTTCCTTGATAGACTAATCTGGTTTCTGCAACTTTTGACTTGTTTCTTCGTTCATGCTTTGATATGGTGAAATACCGAATCTTTCTTTGACAGCTTGAAATGTTCACCATGCATGTAGAATTAATTGCCTCTTTTTGAGATTTTTTTTAGGCTTGTTTGTGTTTTTAGGCTTCAAGATAACTTTCCTTTCCATGATGTAATTAGTTGAGATCTTTCACATCAAGTTTTAGTTTATTTTCTGCAAAAAAAGAGGAAGGAACAATTCCCAAACCCTAACAGAACCAGTTGAATTAGAGGCGATTTAAAAAAAGTGATTGCCAATTGAAACAGGTAAATAGCATGTTATTGTGATTTCGAGAGAAACATAGTGCTTGAATCCAAGAAACTTATGACTGTTCATAATGTTTACACAAGATTTTTTGTTTTTGCAGCATTCAATGGCTTGAAAAATTGTCAATATGAATATATTCAACAAAGCATTCAGGGAACATCCTTTGTGCAGACGGGCACACGTTTAACAGTAAGTTTCCTAAGCATTAAAAACTTATTCATTATTAATTATTACCACCAAGAGTAAGTTGAAGCGAAATAAATGTGAAAGAAACCAGATGAATCTCTCAGAACATGAATTTATACCGTAGAATCCAAGGCCAGGAGAGTGCTGAGATTCATGGGAGTCATGTACTTGGTGGTGCCACCCATGATTTGTTGGACAATGAGCTTGTTTGCCTTTTCTGACGGGTGGAATGCATCCCAGAATGCATACTGCTCCCTGTTTGAGCACAAGTTAGACAATGCTGTGCAGAGGCCGAGGCCGTTATAGGGTCCTTGTCCACAACAAGCAACCTTAGAACTAGCAAACCCTGTCACAATAAAGTTAAACAATGTTAAGGTGGGTCCAACAACAGCAAAAACCACAACAAAACCAATAAAGTCCCCACAAAAAGGAGGGTTTGTGAAGGGTGTGTGTAGCAGCACAAAAGAAGCGTACAAATTGACTCTAAAAACCACAAACTAAGGGTTATAGGTCTACCCAACTACTCTAATCCTAGATATGTAGTCTTTCCTGTTTAAGCTCATATTATCGCTAAGATCCCAAAGCTTTCCAACTCTTTCTAGGTCTACTTCTACCCCTTGCCACACACTCTACCGGATGTATTGGATGCAAATGCTCATATTAATGATGAGTTAGGATGAAAGGTTCATACCAAATGCCAGAGGGTTGCTAACGAAATCGTTGTGTATTAGTTGCGTATTTGCAGCAGTGAAAACGTTTCTGCCTAGTTTTCCATTGAGTCCTTGTAACATTTGAATAAGCTGTGGGTTGAAAAGTGATGCGGCGCGCTGCAGTTCAGCTGCACACTCTCCATTCCTGCTTCGTTGCGCTAGTTCTGATGGCACACAACCTAGTGGTCCTGTTCCTGTCACAATCACCCTTCGAGCTCCCAGGTCATAGAGCCTCTGCAATGGCAACACAACCTTAATAATGCAGTTCTTCTCTTAAAATAAATATAGGGTTAACTTTTGTTGTTAAATTTTGAAAGTGATTACATTATGTTACCCATGTAATAAACTGATATTGAGCAAGTATGAATAAGGACAATAATGGGCACTTACCATCAATATTTTTCTGTATTCAGAGATGAGAAAGGGGACATAATCTTTTAGAGCATACTGCTGGGACCTTATAGAGTTAGGGACAAGATAGTAATTGTTCACAAAATCATTCCCTCCAACGGTGATGAGAACGAGGGCTTGGTTCACAAGCTTCTTGGTGCGGTCTGCACCTATCAATGCGCTCACACGGCGTTGGTACTCACCAAAGTAGGCCAGCTGTAAGGGCATCCTAATAATATTCACCTGCACATAAATTAAGGGGCAACTTTTTTCTTTTGTGTGTGTTCATCAAATCAAATCTTTTATTCTTGTAATGATTTTGGGACATTGAAGACAAGAAGGGAAGGGTTGGAATGTGTTACAAATTGGACACCGGTGTCATTGAGAATTCCAATCCCAGCTGATGCAAAGTTAGCCCCAACAAGCATTCTTTGCCCTCCAAACTGTGGACTCAAGTAAGGCAGTGGGGATTCTGAAGCACCAATCTTCTGACCTGCAATTTAAGGTACAATACCAAAAACAACTTGTTACTCCCTCCATTCTTTTTTTAACTGACTCTTTCGTTTTTCACCATTATTTTTTAAACGCCACTTTTGCTTTTCGTGTCAAAGGTTTGACCAACAATAAAACAAATGTACTCAGCTGATGATGTCAGGGATGTTAAGGCCATTAGAGAAACGGCCCGTGGGTCTATGCGTAGGGTAATCAACCCCATAGGGGGGCGAATCCGCCCTAGCGGTGGTAGCCAAGTAGTTATTGTTGCCGCTGTCCACCAGGGAGTCGCCAAACACAAAGAACGCCGGAGCCGCTGCTTCTGCCGCTTCAATCATCATCATCAGCAGACCTGATAAAACAAAGCAGAGGCCAGTGGAAGGGGAAGAAAAACTTGCTTTGGCCATAGCCTGAGGTATATGATTAACAAGAAAGTTTTGACTTTTTTTTTGTTTTTTTATGCATGAAAAGCTAATAGATGCCTGCATGGCTTTATACAAATGGCTTGAAACTGAAAGACCAAAGGTTGAATTAAATGTTGTGAGTGAAGCTTGGTGGAAAAGGGAGAAAAATGGTTCAACCATTATGTGTTTTTTAATTTAATTTTGTATTCAATTGGGGGCAGCTCACAGTTATAAAAGCTACTAGTATATATTTTGCTATAGTAAAAAGGGTCAATCTAACTCCATTACTATGAGACGTTTCGAGAAGTGTTTAAAATCAAATTTGTGACATGTGTCAATATATAGAATACTAAATATCTGCATGTTGTGCCTTGTGTCGATAATCGTTGTGATAATGAAGAGCGATAAAGTCAACCATTTGTTTATAGATTGAATAGGTTGTACTATCTTTTTGTTGACTTTATTGTTACCTAGTTAAAATGGTAAAATAAGTGACAAAGATTGTTTAATAATGTAATCCAACCATTTGGTCAATAAGGGCGGGATAAATTATGGTGCTTAGATCATCAAACGTGTGAATGAGGGTGTAGGGCACTAACCTAATTATTCATATGAAGAACAAGAAAACCTCATATGATCAACATAAATGAATGTTTGACGCCAACTACCTAATACATATACTCTTCCGTTTTTAAAAAATACTTTCGTCCTAATTTTTTGCACACCCAAAAAATACTTTCACTCTATCTAAAATGTCTAAAATGCCTTCAAAAAAATTTCTATCCGCAATAAACTACATAATGGGATGTATTTTAGACATTTTAGGTGGAAGTATCATGCGGTGCGCAAAAAATTAGGGCAGAACTGTTTTAAAAAACGGAGGGAGTACATTTTTATATGTTTATATCGGTACTCCAATTAAATTAGTTTCATATAAAATAATGGACTAATTCAAGAAAAAAGGAAGACACCCCATCCCCGGGTGCCCCTTAGCACCGGCCGGACAGTTAGCTGAGAGGAGATAAATTAAGCTATAATCTCAGTCAATTGGCATAAGGGTAAGGTTCCGTGCCTGGTACTTGCAGAAGTCTCATGTTTTACATTGTTGCCTCTCATTACAGCCACCAAACTTCGTTTGAACTCGAGATGTCTCCCTGGTAGCACTCCTATGCCAACCGTCGAGCTACGCCTCACAGGACTAAATCAAAATTTAAGTGATAATGTTGCACATTACACTGTGTGTTAATGTGGTACCAGTAGAATAAAGTTTTGGAAAAATCAAAGTTAGGTATGAAGATGTTCAGAGAAGAAAACTCTTAATTGCAGCAGAAAAAGGAAAAATAGGGTAACGTAAAGCTGCATGCTTTCAATTACCGAGACCTATATTTTGAGGCACTTAATTAAGGATTGGTACCAAACATGATGAGAGAGACAAAGAGAGAGAAGATTTTTCAAGTAAAACATGTGTAACCTATGAATCTTACGTTAAAAGCAAATTATGAATGCCCCAAATAATAGAATATTATAAATTATTTAAATTTAAGATTAATAGAAAAAAATAGAATATTTTTTTGGTTAGTCTACAGACGTTTCGGACCCGTCTTTGGCAAAATCTGACTAATCCTTAACTTTTTGACCGAGTTTGTAGATTAAGGCCGAAAGTCTCCTAGCAGGTGGTGGGGTTTGAACCCATGACCTCAAAGTTACCACAGCTTTACACAGAAAAAGTAGAAATCATTTATATTGATTGATGTAAAAAAAAATAGGAAAACTAGAGGTAAATTCTTACGTGCTCCTAATGTTCATGCTAATTTTATGGACATTAGTTCATTGATATCATAAAAGAATGTGGCCTTTTGTAATTTAAAAAATCACTTGGCAGCCCATGCAAAGTATGAGAATATTCACATTTCACATATAGACATCAAGATTACGAAAGAACAACTCAAAATTAAAATGGTATAAATTATTTAAATATAAGACTTAAGTTAAAAAGAGGAAAAAAAACAATGGCTTGATATTAAAATACTAGAAATCATTTAAACGTAAGATTAATGTAAAAAAATAAAACACTAGAAATCATTTATATCTAAGATCAGATTAATAGAAAAAACAAAACACTAGAAATCATTGCTATCTAAAACTAGAAGGAAAAAAATTAAAATACTCCGTACTATTCTACCACAAGACGAATGGTGCTTTTTAAACCAAAGGAAGTAAAATTTAAGTAAAAAAAAAATGGCTCAGTGTTAGCAATCACATTGCCAAATGCACCAGCCGGGAATCGAACCCGGGTCTGTACCGTGGCAGGGTACTATTCTACCACTAGACCACTGGTGCTTCTTGCTTATCGATGTGATACAATCACATAAATCCAACATCATTTAAAATGCGGATGTTAAGCCCTTGCGTAGTTGCGTCTATTGATGGATTGAATCCTTGAACCCAAAAAGTAGAGTAAGATCTATAATTAGTTTTTTATAAGAATGTGTTTTATCGTTTTTTCTATTTAATTTTTTATTATCAAATAATACCCTGGTGGTTCTTCTTTTACAAGTTATCTTTTTACAAATAGTCTTTTATTTAATTTATGTCAAAATATTATTAATTTGAAGGTTAAAAATGTAATTTTCAATGATTATATATCTTTCTTATCATGCACAATTACAGAGACCGCTCTTGATGCGTCATTTCTGAATTACAGCCGCTTTCAACCTCTGTTAGCTTATTCGCATATAATGCGCGTATTATACACTCGTACCTACAATACACGTTATATACTGACGAATATGAATTTTTAATCTAAAAAACATATAATATACACATATTTTTTACCTCTAACATATTTATGAATTTTATACATATTAAATCGCAAAATCCTCTTCTATCGGCTCCTACAATCAAAATTTAGAAGGTCAAATATAATTTTGGATCAGATTAATTTACTTAATTGTTTTCTTCTTAAAAATACAAATTTTTAAAATTTGGTGAGTTAGCAATTGTAAAAGTATTTGAAGCTGGATCGTAGTTCGAGTCATCCACCAAATCCTTTGTTAATTAAATATCACCCACGGCCTACTAGTCTCTTCAACTTCATCTGGCTGAAAGTCCAACACTCCAAATGCTCTAGTAGATATTAGACAACAACATTCTCTCTATGTGTTTAGATTTTTAAAATGTAATCAATTTTTTGTATCTAGTTATTGAGGTTAAATATCTATCCACAATTAAAAATACAAATTGGATTTAGGGGGTGTGATTTGAATTCTAAAAATCTAAGTATAACTATATTTTTCATTCTAAAAATGAAAAATATAAAGTTGATCTCATTTTATTCAATTTTAAATTACGTAAAAGATTATTTAGTGAGTTCATATTTAAATTACAAAGAGATTTGAATCTTCCTATAAAATTTATCATGAGCATTTAATCAATTTCATAAAACTCAAATTGTCTAATAATATATTTTTCGTCATGTTTCAATTGTTCCATTTGTGTCATCATCTTTATCTTTAAGAACATGTTCTTACTTTGAATACATTTTGTGGAAGTACACAATAATAGTTAGATTGAAAAATCTCCTTTGGATACACATGAAAAAAAATGAATAAATAATACTCCCTCCGTCCCTGAGTGTTTGTCCACTTTCATTTTTGCACACCATCCAATGCACTTCTTTAATCCATTTTATCTTGTAATTTGTATATTAAAAAATTATAAAAATTATATATTAAAAATCTATATGTTAAGACAAATCAAACAAGATCACACATGACTATATTTAGGCTTACACAATGAGAGAATTTGATGAGTCAAAGTGCTTAGATGAACAGTTCCAAAAATCAAAAGTGGAAGAATATAGTGGGACGGAGGTAGTACTTCAGAGTGTCTATTGAATTTTTCAATTTTTTATGGTATATTTGTATTCAATTTTAATGTTTAAACTATCCTTTTTATTAAGAATATTTGCACTCATTATAAGTCATATTTTTAAAAAATTAAACGTATAATGCACGAATATATTCATCTACGTACTCCAAACATATAAAACATATAATTAGACGTCTTTTAAAAAAATTATTTTTATACAACTATACATTATATTTTTTATTTAATTGAGTTTTAAAGGTTGTGTAATTTGACTAAAAAAATCAAACTGGACGTATATACTGATAGATAATTAATACGGAGCATTAACTTATGCTAGTATTTGACTCATATATATATAGAAAGAAGATCTTGACTTTATATGCAAGTGATTGATTTTATCTGAAAATCTAAGAATTATATTGTTCTCGGCCTACCGAAATTTTAACATGGTATTAGAGAAGGTCCGATCTGATTTTGATACTCCCTAGTTGTATGGACGTGGATTAGCAATATAAGCTACCTGTATATGGTTTGGGTTGAGTTGGCTATAGGAGATTGAGATACTAAACTCGTTTGTCGAAATTCTAATTAGGTCAGACTAGTTAACATTTGAGGAGAAGGGTTAAAATTCTTACATCGAAAAAAGTAATAAAATACCACTAACATATATGGAAGGCTTATCAACTTAAGCTTTTGGGTTAGAGAATGGATTCTGACTTTATATGCAAGCGATTAATTTTTCCGACAATCTGTCCATTATTCTTGTCCCACCGGAATTTTAACTGTTTCTAACAAAAAAATTGAAATGCAAAAAAAAAAAGGTACTACAAAAGTGTTACAAAAAACATAAAAAATTTTGTACTTCGATATTGAGCAATGCTAGGGGTACACCTGTACACCAAAGGTGTACCCCATTTATCCTCCACCCCTTTCTCCACCACTCATTTTTATTTTATTTTTATTTTTTTTAGTCTCTTGCCCATTTATGTGGACAAGGAGATGGTCTGGGTGGGGTACAAAGGTGTATCCCTAGCATTTTTCTTCCCTTTGACATTGAATCCACTCTCCCATTGGTGTGAGAAATAGAATAGGAATGAAATGATTCCTGGCCTGCCACGTGGAAGTTCGTTACTTCTTTTTCGGCAAGTTCTCTAACTAACTCTCTCTCTCTCTCTGCCCGCTTCTCAAATCACTTCTCTCTCTCTTTTGATTAAAAAAATCAGTTCTCTCTCTTCCTAATTTCTCCACAGATCCTTAGCAAAATAAGAGGAAGAATGAATGCCCTAATCAAAAGCAGACCGGACAGGGGAAACTAATCTTTGAGGAGCAGATCGATCTTTTATAAACTAATTACAACCTCGGAAATGGTAATTACGTTATTGATCTTGTTATAATTAAATGTAGTCTTTTTTTATATACGGAGTATAATTATTTATTGTTTATCTTTGTGATAATCTAGTTGTTTAAAAAATGCATAAGTCTGTCTTGAATTATATGTTAATCTAGTTTACCCAATGGGTAAACTCCACGGCGGTATAGGACTACTATTAATTGATGATTTCAGAGTATGTACCGTTAAAAAGATTACACGCTACAAAATAGTTACATGGAGAATTAATTAAGAAACAATAAAATTCGGGTCGAGTCTCTGCACGAACCCCACTATAGGGTGAACGCACAACAATTAACAGTACATCAAATATTATTTCAAGGTTCAATTCACAACCTAACAAGTAGTAGTAAGTGTTACATTGCACTTTAAAGTTTGACTTGTTTACAATTATGCCACCATTATTTTAACGAGATATTGATCAGATCCATTCATTTTTATGTGATGATCGAAAGGTTTAGATAAATTCATGCACTTAGAATTGCAATTGCTGTAATTTATACAAACAAGAATGCTTGTTACGTTCTTGTTTGTGTAGGCTCATTGCATTTCACACAATGTGATTGATGATACTTACATTAAACTCAAAGGATGTTCCAGAAACAACCTTTTAAAGAAAAGGATGTCGCAAGATAAGGCTTAGTTTTTGTTGTTGTAGTTGTAGTAGTTGTTGTTAAATAAAAGAAGGGCATTTAAATATGCATTGAAAACCATTGATATTAACCGGATAGCTCAATCAATACCGTGTTGTCTTGTTTTTGCAGGGAACATCAGTAAATATTATAGTTGGATCTCATGTTTGGATTGAGGATCCACATGTAGCCTGGCTTGACGGTGAAGTGCACAAAATCAATGGTGATCAAATAGAGATCCTCACAAGTAATGGCAACAAGGTACTAGAACTTGTTATTCTCATAATCTCATCAGTTTGTTCTCTTAGTTCAATGTTTTCTTTCTATACATAATCTTTTTGTGTTGTTCATTTAAGGTTGTTAGAAAGTTGTCGGAGGTTTATCCCAAAGATGTGGAAGCTCCTGCTGGTGGGGTTGATGACATGACGAAGCTGTCTTATTTGCACGAACCGGGCGTTTTGCAGAACCTCAAATCCAGATATGAGCTAAATGAAATATATGTTGGTTTTGCCTCTCAACTCATGTGTCACATTGTCCATTCTTTCTACAATGGCTTCTCATTTGAGCTTTTGTACAATGACAGACGTACACGGGAAATATTCTCATTGCCATAAACCCTTTCCAAAAACTACCCCATCTCTATACTGCACACATGATGCAGCAGTACAAGGGAGCGCCGCTTGGCGAGCTCAGCCCTCACGTCTTTGCTGTTGCCGATGTTGCTTACAGGTTAATCCCTCCCATTCAGTTTGGGTTAACAATGGGTTTAGTTAAAGTTTTTTTTTACACAAATGTTTGTTGGAAACAGGGCGATGATTAATGAAAAGAAAAGCAATTCCATTCTTGTGAGTGGAGAAAGCGGAGCAGGTAAAACAGAGACCACAAAAATGCTTATGCAGTATCTCGCGTTTTTGGGTGGCCGCGCAGCTACTGAAGGAAGGACAGTTGAACAGCAAGTTCTTGAAGTATGACACTGACACATTACTTTTAAGCATCTGTTTCTAATGTGAATAATCTTAGCGTTTTGTATAGTTATTTGTTTTGTATAATTATTTGAGGGTGCCGATTACCTTTAAAAGCATTAATCTAAATGTTGTCATAGGAAAGTGTTTTCAAAACGCTAACGCTCATGCCAAACAAGCATTGTATCAATCAAGTTTCAGTTCCTAATGATGTTTGCTATGTTTTATGTATATTACAATTACAAAAACCCTCATGGATCCTTTGTATATACCTATTGAAGTGCAGTCTAATCCAGTCCTTGAAGCATTTGGCAATGCAAAGACGGTTCGAAACAACAATTCAAGGTTAGTCTCCGAACATAAAAAAAGGTGCTTCCATTGAGATTCAGTTTGATAAAAATGGAAGAATATCAGCAGACTTAGATATGTCTATAAACTGCTGCAGCCGATTTGGAAAGTTTGTTGAGATTCAGTTTGATAAACATGGAAGAATATCAGGAGCAGCCATTAGGACCTACCTCCTTGAAAGATCCCGGGTTTGCCAAATTTCTGATCCAGAGCGTAACTATCACTGTTTTTATTTACTATGTGCAGCACCACAAGAGGTAATACTCTCCTAGTGGTTCAAATTCCTAGTCATGTGGCTAGATTGTGTCGCTGACATCTATGTTTTGTTCAAGGAAATTGACAGGTATAAGTTGGGACACCCCAAGACGTTTCACTACCTGAACCAATCAAATTGCCATGAGTTAGTAGGCGTGAGTAATGCACAAGACTATCTTGCCACTAGAAGAGCTATGGATATTGTGGGGATCAGTAAAGAAGAGCAGGAGGCAATTTTCAGAGTTGTTGCTGCAATTCTTCATATCGGTAATATCGATTTTACCAAAGGGAAGGAGATTGATTCTTCAGTTCCAAAGGACGCCAAATCCAAGTTCCATCTCAACACATCGGCAGAACTTCTGATGTACTAATGAATCTAGCCTTGAAATTGCATATGATTTTCAGTATTTCCATCATCAGTATTTCCTCCATTCACACTTAGCTGACTTTTTTGATACATCAAAATTTGAATGAATATGGACATACGTCATGTCTACATTCATTCATTTTTTGATGTATCAGGAAAGTCATAATGGTGAATGGAGGGAGTACCCATCTGATGATTCTCTTGTCATTTAGGTGTGACCCTGTGGCTCTCGAAGATGCATTGTGTAAACGTGTCATGGTCACTCCTGAAGAAGTAATAAAACGCAGTCTTGACCCCCTTAGTGCAGCAGTCAGCCGGGACGGATTGGCCAAGACTTTATATTCTAGGCTATTTGACTGGTAAAGAACTTGGTAACTTTTATTGCCAGTCATGTATAAACAGTATGTTACACATATCATGATAATATATGCACTCATTTCCCTCCTGGAAACCTGCAGGTTGGTAGATAAGATAAATGTTTCAATCGGGCAAGATTCGCAATCGAAGTGTATCATTGGGGTCCTAGATATTTATGGTTTTGAAAGCTTTAAGCATAATAGGTAGTTACAAATATCCGGGATCTATTACAAGCAGTTATGACTTAGAGGAGATGAATAAGTAAATTACCTCAAATTCCTGTTATTTTAATCCAGCATATAAACATGCAGCTTTGAGCAATTTTGCATAAACTTTACAAACGAGAAGCTGCAGCAGCACTTTAATCAGGTACATTGAAATGCAAAAATTAACCACATATATCCTTGGTAAGGTTTTATCTTATTCTCTGAATTCCCAATGCATTGTAACAGCATGTATTCAAGATGGAGCAAGAAGAATACACAAAAGAGGCAATCGATTGGAGCTACATTGAATTTGTGGACAACCAAGATGTTTTAGATCTTATCGAAAAGGTGTGCCCCGGAATTATGTGCCCGAAACAAAAACATTTTCAACATTGAATCTTTTAGCTCTTTTGGCAATGGATGAGACTTTAACTAATTACATAGACTTCTCATTTGCAGATGCTTTATTGTTCAAAATCTAACTTTTTATTTTGTGCGAATCATATTCTGTAACTCACGGTTCGCCCTTTTGCAGAAACCAGGTGGGATCATTGTCTTACTTGATGAAGCTTGGTATGATAGTTGTATCTGATGATTTGCTTTCACATTTATAATTGATGCTTTCACTTTGATATTTACTTCATCTGCTTGTAGCTTATGGGTTGATGTCTACTTTAGCCATTTCAGTGTATGTTGTTCTCATATACTCACTATTTATTTTCAGTATGTTTCCTAAGTCGACACATGAAACATTTTCAAACAAGCTTTATCAGACGTTCAAGAATCATAAGCGGTTTGTCAAGCCGAAATTGTCACGTACAAACTTCATAATCTCACATTATGCTGGAGAAGTATGCTTTTTAAATGTTATTATATTGTACTTTTTTTAATTATCTCAAATGTTTAAACATTTTAATCCATATTCCAGGTGCAATACCAATCTGACCAATTTTTAGACAAGAACAAAGACTATGTGGTTGCTGAACATCAAGACCTCTTAAGTGCTTCCAAGTGCTCCTTTGTGGCTGGTCTTTTCCCTGCCCTACCCGAGGAGACGAAATCCTCGAAAACTTCCAAGTTTTCTTCAATTGGTTCACGTTTCAAGGTTTTCCCCTCTTTGATTTTGTGTGTGTTAGATATCTATAAGGAAAATGTTATTTGTACACCACATTTGCACCAGAGAAAATTTATTCGTTCCATCATCTCCGATGGAGCCAAAATTTCACCATTTTTTGGCTTTGGGGTGTGATGGAATAAATCAAAATGGATCTCTAAACTGTCTGCGCTTCTTTAATTAATGAAGTAGCAGTTAGTCAAGCAATGCAACTTTCGACGTTGAGCCGGGGGTCTCTTTGGAAACAGCCTCTCTACTTTCGAGTAGGGGCAAGGTCTGCGTACACACACCCTCCCCAGACCCTACTCTTGTGGGATTTAACTGGGTTGTTGTTGTATTTGCACCAGAGACAAATTTTGAACTACACGTACTGCGATTGTCTTTGTAGTTCAATTTTTTTTGCATGATGTACATGTAGCATCCCCCTATCTTCAAATGGTTTATCGTTTTTATGGCACTATTTGCATTCATAAAATTGACATATTGATGATTTTTTGGCTATATGATGCAGTTACAACTACAGCAATTGATGGAGACACTGAACGCTACGGAGCCTCACTACATCAGATGTGTTAAACCTAACAATCTTCTCAAACCTGCCATATTTGAAAATGTTAACATTCTGCAACAACTGCGTTGTGGTGTAAGTATCCCCCCCTCCAAAAAAAGTGCTTTTGATGCATTTATCCATGAAACCATATGATCTTAGTTTTAAATGACATCAATTTGGTTTCTCTTAAGGGTGTCTTAGAAGCAATTAGAATAAGTTGTGCTGGATACCCAACTCGGCGCCCTTTCTTTGAGTTCATAAACAGATTTGGGCTCCTTGCACCAGAGGCTTTGGTGGGAAAGTAAGTGCCGTTCTTCCCCTTCTTTTCCGTGCTTCCGTTTGAAGTGTATTAGCATAAACTCTATGTTATTAGGATGCTACACTGACTAATACATGAGGGTATATTAATTTAAATAAGAGTTTTCTTGCTTAATATTTTCAGTGTATGAAATCTAAGTCATTTTTTGTCAGCAGCTATGATGAAAAGGTTGCTTGCCAAAAGATTCTAGATAAATGGGGATTAAAAGGGTACCAGGTAAAAGCTATATCCATTCCATCATTTTGTTACCCATTGAGGTGGTTGATAGTTGTCTCCTTTTCGATCTCCTAACTACAACTTTCTTTATTTTCGGATCCACGCGGTTATCAAAAGCCCCAATTTTCTGAAATCAAAGATGGTACTAAATATGGAAAGTATTGTCATAGGACAATGGTCGCATGATTAAGTTCTGAATGGGCCAAGTATGCTTCTAGTAATGCCTCTTTATTTCACAGATAGGAAAGACAAAGATATTCCTTAGAGCTGGACAGATGGCCGAGCTGGATGCACGAAGAGCAGAGGTTTTGAACAGTGCAGCAAAGGCTATACAAGGACGAATCAGAACTCACAGTGCCCGTAAAAGTTTTATATCTCTCAGAGAGGCAGCTGTTTGTATGCAATCTTTGTGCCGAGGTAAGGCATTTAAGGCTTTGAGTTGGCCATTGAGTTACACTTCATTATATTGCAACATTATATGTGTACTATTATCTTCCTTCTTGTTAGAGCATAAAAACCTTTCTTGAGCCTCTAACCATTGGCGTAAGTTTTTGGTTGACTTTGTTCCTTGACATTGTATGAAGTGTTGTTGACCGAGATGTCACGAGTTCAATTCTAAGTAGTTTAGTGCCAAGTCTCATCCTTGCATGATTTGATTTATAGGAAGACTTGCTGGCAAACTTTTTGTGAAAATAAAGTTGGAGGCAGCTGCGACAAAAATTCAAGCAATCATACGTCGAGACCTATTGAAAAAATATTATGACCAACTCCGAGTATCAGCAGTTGTGCTGCAGATAGGTTTTCGTAAGATGGATGCCTCCAAAAAATTCAGATTTAGGAAACAAACAAAAGCTGCAACAAGAATTCAGGTTTTGTTCTCTCTCTCTCTCTAATAAAAATATTGTGTGCATGGTTATCACAACTTACCTTCCAATACAAAGTCTTGAAAATATGGGTTTTTCTTCCTAGGCACGGTGGCGTTGTCATAAAGCTTTTATGAGTTATAAGAAGCTTAAAAGAGGAGCAGTAGTTGCACAATGCAGATGGAGAGGAAAAGTTGCCAGAAGAGAGTTGAGGAAACTAAAAATGGTTAGTTCCAAAGCTAAAACTAGGAGTTCCTTTTTGAATCCAGTCTTGTTTGGATCTCGAAATAAAATACTCTGTTCTATATAACAAAGTGATTCCCTTAGCTCAAAGACTTTTAACTGATGAAAATCTATAAGTACAGTAATTTTCTGTGTTGTTTTCCAGTACCTAAATTATAAAGACTGGTTCTCAGTTTCTAGTATGTTATCCACTTTCTTAAGAAAATGATCTCATTGTTTGAGAAAAAAATATTTCTGCACTTGAATTCTCTTTGAGCGGTTATGCATATGAATTCCATGTTGACAAGGATTTTAAATTATCAATAAATATAAATCGATATATGTACAAGTATCCAATAAGGAGTAAATACTTTCAGCTTAAGATCTTGTGGGGCATTAAGTGATAGTATCTGCAGGCTGCAAGGGATACAGGTGCACTAAAAGAGGCAAAAGACAAGCTGGAGAAACAGTTAGAGGAACTCACATGGCGCTTGCAACTAGAAAAACGTCTAAGGGTAATACTACTTTTCTTGCTTGGATAATTTATAGACGAATTCATTATCTGTGGATACACACACACACACACACACACACACACACGCATAGTTCATTTCAATCATGAAGGCTGATTTAGAATTCTCAATGTTGCCCAAGTATTAGTGACGTGACGGAATCTGTAATTTTCATTTTTGGGATACCATTGGTGCAGACTGATATGGAAGAAGCAAAAGCACAAGAGATTGCAAAGTTGCAGGAATCACTAGAAGTTATGCAGAAGAAAGTTGAAGAGGCTAATGCTTTGGTTGTCAAGGAGCGAGAGGCAGCAAAGAAGGCTATCGAAGAAGCGCCTCCAGTTATCAAGGAAATTCCAGTTTATGTTGAAGACACTAAAAAAGTTGAATCTTTGTTGGAACAAGTTAACAGCTTAAAGGTTTACAAACTGGTTTCTTCCCACAGGGGAACTTTATACACAATGAAAACATCCTATTAAACAAGCTAGCTTGTGAACCTTCTCATGGTTGATTTTTCATCTTCAATCAGGAATCTTTAGAGAATGAAAAGAAGGAATCAGAAGACTTGCGAAGAAAGTATGCTTTGGAACAAGAGTCCTCAGAGGAAAGCCGTGCAAAATTAGAAGAAACTGAAAAGAAAGTTCATCAACTCCAAGAATCTCTTCACAGGTACTCCAAGGCTATCAGTATCCCTATTCCTTTAACATAACATCACTCTAGCTATATGGTCGGTATGTTTTTCGTTTTGTGTATACTTATATCTCTTTACCTATTATAGTAAAGAGAACCATGGATACCGGAAGCCATGATGTGATTATAAAGAATTTGCTACTCTTGGAATAGTTTGTAAATGTTACAATGATAGCATGGTTTTTGCAACATCTGTCATCATCTAGCACCTTAAATTCCCAACTAGTTTGGTTTGATGGCACAAAGTTATACTCCGTCCGTCTGTATTTAGTTGTCCACTTCCTTTCTTTTATTCGTCGAGAATTAGTTGTCCACTATCCATATTCAATGAAGAAATTATGATGAATTGCCTAAAATATCCTAGAGATATGGTACGAACATTGTGAACAATTGAGTGACAAACTCATTCTCAAATATGAGATTTTTTAGAAAGTGGAAAACTGAATCTGGACGGAGAGAGTAGTTATTACTCCGTAATTTATAGAGATACGATAAGTCATCATTGCAAAAAAGCATAGTGGCAAAGTTTCAATTTTAATAAATGTGCCAAAAGAAATGAGAATCAAAATATTTTCATCAGTATTATATATGTTGGAGTGGTGTACCATACTACCATGTTTATTCACACTGAAAACTTAATTTGTTACATGTTTGATGCGTCTTCTAATTTATTTAACTCTTTATGTGCAACAAGGCTAGAAGAAAAGTTCACAAATATAGACTCTGAAAATAAAGTTCTTCGTCAGCAAGCTGTGTCAATGGCACCTAACAAGTTCCTCTCAGGCCGATCCAGATCAACTATCCAGGTATATCTGCTGTCCAAGAACTTCAATTGTATAAACTGAAATGATGAAATTATTCTAAACTCTCCATGTTCCTTCAATAGAGAGGTCATGAAAGTGGGCATGGTTTTGGTGATGCAAGAATGCATGCGGTAAGCGACTTTGTATGTGCACAAAACTTAGGTCATCAAAGCTCTAATATTACAACTTTTGTGGTTAATATATATTTCTTGTTTGCATCAGGAGGTGCATAGCCCTTCATCAATGAACCATAGGGATTTCTCCGAGGTCGAGGACAAACCACAAAAATCACTAAATGAAAAGCAGCAAGAGCACCAGGAGTTGCTTGTTCGTTGCATTGCACAAAACCTCGGCTTTGCTTCAAATAAGCCAATTGCAGCCTGTGTCATTTATAAGTGCCTTCTGCAGTGGCGGTCTTTTGAAGTTGAAAGAACGACCGTGTTTGACCGAATCATCCAGACTATTGGCCATGCTATTGAGGTTTAAACATACTGATGCCAATAATCGTTATGCTTTCATATGTTTGGTGTTCCTATAAAATGACAATTATGCATTTTTACAAACACAGAAAGCCCAGGACAACAATGATGTGCTGGCTTACTGGTTGTCGAATGCCTCAACTCTTTTATTGCTTCTTCAACGCACGTTGAAAGCTAGTGGTGCTTCAGGAATGGCTCCTCAACGCCGACGATCATCAGCTAATCTATTTGGGAGGATGTCATCACAGGTGAGAGTTTTCTCATTCATCCAAACATATCTTCTTGGGAGAAATGCCTAACTAGGATTAAAACATTATGCCAAAAGACACTGTGAAATGCCAACATACAATGCCAAATTTTGACATTTCACAGTGCCAATATTCCTATTTAGGGTATTAAAACATAGGAGGTCTCATTTTGGTATAAATTTCATGTTATAGTATTATTTAGATAGATTTCTTTATCCTTTCTTTGGCTTGGTTTTCGGTTAGTACCTTGAAATGCTTATATAAGTCGTTGATTATAGAGTTTCCGTGGAGCTCTGCAAGGGGTCAATCTATCATTTGTACATGGAGGGCTATCGGGTGGGTTCGATACTCTTCGCCAAGTAGAAGCAAAGTATCCTGCCTTGCTTTTCAAGCAGCAACTCACTGCATATGTGGAGAAAATTTATGGGATGATCAGAGATAATTTGAAGAAGGAGATTTCCCCATTGCTTGGATTATGTATCCAGGTAACTCATCCTTTTTTTCTTCAGATGTTGATGCATGTGTTCGAAAAGAAAAATGTCTATTTTTTTCAACAACTCTTATGGCTTAGTTGGAACCAGGAAAATAGTCATCATTATCAGCAAATTGATCCCAAATAGCCGAGGTCGGTAGCATTAACACTATAAATTCATGCAAAAAAACATATTGAAACGATTTTTATGCCAGATGGTCTTCACGCCACAAAGTTTATAAGAAGGAATAATGATATGAAAATTTGAAAACAGTCATGACCATATACTGGTTATTTTTATATGCATGAATGGAAAATGAGACATTGATGAGTTTAGATATTTATCATTGTATGTCCATTTGTTGAGGACGTATAGTCTCACATCGGAGACTCAAGGCTAAAAGATAATATATTAGAATGTCGGCTACTCGTCTCATCATCAATTAGTTTTTGGCTTTTGTAAAATTAACCATATTTAATTTCCATTTTTCAAGGTAAACCCAAAATAAGAGAGAAAACACTCATCAGTACTCATATTCACTTTCCTTTTCCTAGTATTTTTTGGATCCAATTAAACACACCCTTAACTAACTTTCAAGAGGAATACTTTATTATTGTGTGCTCTAATAGGCGCCACGAACATCAAGAGCGAGCTTAGTGAAGGGATCCTCTCGTTCAGTTGCCAATAATGCAGCACAACAAGCTTTGATAGCTCATTGGCAAGGAATCGTGAAGAGCCTCGGGAGTTTCCTCAACACTTTAAAAGGAAACCATGTAAGTGACATCTACATTGCTTTTCAATATGAATATAAGTCAGTCCAATAATATTTCTATAGACTTAGCCATTTCAGTAGTCTTAACCAAACCAAACAAACCCAAGAAGTAGATAGGATGGAGTTTCCTTTCTAACCTCTACTTAATATGTTCTGCATATTTATCCCTGTTCTGGCTTTTTTTTTTCAATTTTTTCAGGTCCCTCCATTTTTAGTTCGGAAGATTTTCACACAAATCTTCTCTTTCATCAACGTACAATTATTTAACAGGTACGTACACATAGATACAAAAATTAAAAAAAAAAAGAACTCAGAATCACATAAGTTTGTGTATATATCCTAGTACTAAAATTTTTTTTACAGTCTGCTATTACGGCGGGAATGCTGTTCATTTAGCAATGGTGAATATGTCAAATCAGGGCTTGCTGAATTGGAGCATTGGTGTTACCATGCAACTGATGAGGTATTTCTACTTCAATTTTGCTTCGCATCGACAGTTCTGTGATTTCTAATTAACGACCATTACTCATTTTAACCAAACCTTAATCTTAGTGTGTAGACTGTAGAGTCTTTGTTTTTCCATTTCAGTTCCATTAAGTTTTGAATTTTACCATCCATTTAGTGATAAGTAAGAGAAAAATCACAGTATGCAGGTTCAGCTTGGGATGAGCTGAAGCATATAAGGCAGGCCATTGCTTTTCTGGTAATCTTTACTTCTTAGTTTATCTTCATTTCCCTTTGTCTGTGCTTCTGTGTTGGAGCCTAGGGTGTCTTGAAAACAACCTCTTTCTGTGGGATTTTATTGGGTTTGTTGCAGTTGTTGCTATTCAATTTGCAATAAAACCACTTTCTCATAACATCCTTTCAAGATTCTGATGTGTGATTTCATTTCAGGTTATGCATCAAAAGCACAAGAAAACTCTCCACGAAATAAGCCACGACCTCTGCCCGGTAAATGACAGATCACATAAAAGAGATGTTTGGCAAAAATTTGATTGGATAATCATAATTACAAGCTCATAACTATTTACAGGTTCTTAGCATCCAACAATTATACCGGATCAGTACGATGTATTGGGACGACAAGTATGGCACCCATAGTGTCTCCTCAGATGTAAGTGTGTATTGGCAGCATTACTCTTGCAAGCAAGTTCAAATCATCTCGTCTTTCGCAGTAAATTAACTAAGGTGAAACCTTAGGTTATATCCAACATGAGGGTGTCAATGACAGAAGATTCAAATCATACGGCTAGCAACTCGTTTCTCTTAGACGACGATTCCAGGTAAGTAGCAAATTCGTTTTAGGGTCCGTTTGGTAAGTGCTTATTCTGCTTATGTTATTGGTAAGCAACATAAGTGTAGTACCAAATGGATCCTTAATGCTAAATATTTTCAGGTTCCCTTTTTGTGCCATTACTTTTACCTTAGTTGAGCCTTATTAACTTTTTTTTCTCTTTGCATTTTTTGTTTTGTTTAGCATTCCATTTTCTGTAGATGACATTTCAAAATCAATGGAACAAATAGACATCGCCGACGTGGGACCGCCTCCGCCACCTCTCAGGAGCAACTCCGGCTTCAGCTTTTTAATGCCGCAGACCGAATAGATGACACAACAATGTGAGTGTTCTTAGGGGAGCAACATTAGTTCAGTGAGTGAAATTTTTGAACATTTCTAGTTGAGAGTGAGATGTATCAAATTTTGGAAATTCTTTCTATGATTATAGGTTAATACAAAAAGGTTTTTATTTTTCCAAGGATTTCAGTGCCGGTTAGTGTCAACTGTAAAGGAGGGAATAAATCAAGAATCATCAGACTTAAGGAGTGTGAAAACAGGCAATTTTGGCAAATAAGGTTTGCCTCAAATAATTACAATCAACAAATGCTACTTGTTACAATCATCATCCATAGTCATTATAGCAAAAAAAGAAGTTAAACCAGGTTGATGAGAACATGTTCATGTCAAAAATTAACCACGTAAATCGAATGTAACTCATGAATAAATCGTCAAGACAAGTGAGAGAGCAAACCCCAAAACCCAATGCAGTGTTCTTGGAGCCCCCAAAACACGTTCCGCACCTCCGAAGTATGGTTCGATCATAATCCCGAACCTGCAAGTCATCGTTGACGGGTCGGACCTCACGACCGACCCGAGGCCCGAGAACTTGCAAGCTTCGTCGTTTTGGTTGTTAATCTGGTAGTAGCTGTTGAAGGCATAGGAAATGTTCCCCTGGACATTTAAACCCCCGCAAGACGTCTCGTACCCGAGGCTAGTACAGTCAGCACTCCCACAAGCGAAGCTCACACTGGGGGCAACCTGGGACCCGTAAATGCTCGCGCTCGGATTGAAAACACACCACTTCTTCTCAAGATACTGTACCCCCCTTGCGGGAACCAAAGACCCCAAAGTGGTTGTGCCAAGATTGAGCGCATACTTGGGTTGCCCGTCGTAGTAAAACAAACCCCAATGGCGCTCGAAGTTTCCGGGGGCGATGCTCTTGGCGTCCTCGTCGATCAAGCTGAAGAGGTAAGCGTTGATTGGACCGGACCTCATCGGGGTCCCCTTCCCGTTGGATATGTGAGCCATGAAACCTTGGTTGAACTTTTGCGCAAGAGACGGGTTCGCGTTTCGGTCTCCATCCGTCGGCCAACCAATCTCTCCCACTATGATGGGCATGTTCGGGTACCCGTTCTTTTGTAGGGCCCACACCAACGTGTCGTGGTTTGCGTCAAACATGTTGGTGTACAACATCCCGGCGTCATTTAGAGGCGTTGCGTTCCCGTCAAAAAACGCGTAGTCAACGGGGAAGCCGGGGTCATTGTAGAGGCTTATGAAAGGGTAAATGTTCACGGTGAACGGGCAACCGTTGTCGTTCAAGAACTTCACGATTTGAATAACATAGTCATGGATATCTTGTTTGAAATCGCCACCCGACGGTAAGCTGCTAGCGGAGTCATAGACATCAGCATTGAGG
Organism: Cuscuta campestris; assembly: GCA_900332095.2. Classification (NCBI taxonomy): domain Eukaryota; kingdom Viridiplantae; phylum Streptophyta; class Magnoliopsida; order Solanales; family Convolvulaceae; genus Cuscuta; species Cuscuta campestris. The sequence goes on along the minus strand of OOIL02002122.1, from coordinate 276,651 downwards.
GGAACTGTGACCTTCACTCTATTGCCAAGCCCAGCTTTTACAAGCGCCAAGTGTACACTTTGGAGAGCCGGGAATGTACTCCGGAGATATGTGCCGTTGTATGTTTGCAAAAAAGGCTCATTTCCAACAGCAACATACCTGCAAGTCACAAGAAGAATATATGGTGTTTCTCAAAGATAAAATCATTTTCTTGTTCTTCTCTTTCCAAGCAATTGGAAAGACATTAAATGTCAATCCTTTTTGCTTGCAAGTGCAAGAGATACTTTTTGCCTTGCATAAATAAAATGACTCAAAAAGTAAGAAAATGACACTCATACTTTTTTTTTAAACATTTTAGCCACACAATTTCACTGAATGCAACCACTTCCCATTCAGCCAACTTTGACCCTTACCGAACAGACTTTAATCACATCAATTCTAAATGATTCATCATAAGCTCCCACAAAAGTATGGGACGCCCACCGTCACACGAAAAGGGTCTTGTTTCTCAACATATTTTCGCCAATTTAAAGAATACATGTTAATTTTCAACATAACAAAATGTTAGTAAAAAAACATAGATACGCTAAATTTAGTTGGACCAGCAAAAACAAGAGATCAAAATATAGCTATATGTGATCATTTCTACAAGTTGTACCTTACTAAAATTTAAAAGATCTTCAATTATGAAATGGAAAACCCTAAAGCCACTCCAGCATTCTCAGTTCTCACAGACATTGAACAGTAACATGTGTGTGTCGAATTAAATGGTTTAAGCAGCAAATGGATATGGAGGAGCTGACCTGATATTAACTTTGTGGTCATTGATATGATTGGTAATATTTTCAGAAACCCATTTCTGGGCAGCCTTAGAGCTAGCCATTGTCAATAGCAAATCATTGGGAATTCCAACCATGACCTCAATGTTAGAGTTGCCCAATGCTTTCAATGAATCATAATCTGCATCAAATAGTTTCACTTTCTGGATCCCATTTTCCTTGAGCATTCCCACCACTATATCCGGCGGAAGCCGGTGAGTCGACTGTGATCCCCAATTTGCCCCTATCCCACTCACTCTGAACACCATTGAAGAGCCTGATACTACTACTAGCACCATTAACACCACCATCACTCTTGAAATCCCCATTCTGTTTCTTGATTCAGTTGAAATCTGGTAGAGACAGCCCTTTTATTGGGTCACCTGAGTCAGATTTGATGCTGACTTAGAAAAGAAACATCTTTTTTTTACACACATCAAAATCCCAGATCAGAAAGCTAAAATCTTTCTGGATAAGGGAAGCAAAGAAAAACAGTTTCGCAATAAAGCAAAGCAATGAAGGGGCAAAAATACCATCTTTTTTGCACAAATTAACATGCCAGATGAGAAAGCTAAAATCTTTCCACATAAGAAAAGCCTAGGGGCAGAAAAGGGAACACAAAAAAGTTTTTCAAGAAAGCATTCAAGGGATAAAGACACAATCTTTATGAACAGTACCACAGAAGATAATACAAAACCAGAAAAACTGGAACGTTTTATACCCAAACACTAAAGTGGATCTGGAGAAAAGTAAAAAACACAATAAACAAAGAAAAAAAAAGTTTCACCAGAATAGAACTATGGTTTTGAAAAGAAAAAAAAAGAGTAGAGAGAGAGCAAAGATTACTGTAGAAGCAAGATTCTAGACACAAGCTTCCAGCTTTCTCCTCCTACAAAGAGGAAAGGGTAAACATGAAATCAGATATTGATTAGTTCCACCTGAGGTAGAAGCAAGAAATAGCAATTTAATTGCTTCTTTTGATGATTTTGGGAAATTAGGAGAGAAGAGAAAGAAGCAATTGAAGAGAGATGCTGAAACGGAAATAGTCTCTTCAATTGAAATTATTAAAAAAAAACACGAGTCTCTCTTTAATCCTTTCATTTATTATTCCCAATCTTAAATTCTTTAAACTATTCTCTACTTTCAAAAAAAATAGCCTAGTTATTATTTTGAAATTTCAATAATCTTTATTAGCATATGTTTTATCATCGTATATTTCGTAAAATAAAATATTTTTATTAATAATTTTTTTGTAAAACTTTTGATGTATTCCATAACATTATTTGAAAAAGAAATTTTTTTTTGAGAGAAAGTGAATAGTGTTCTTTTTTCTTACTTCGTACTCCCTCCGTCGCAGAAAGAATGTCACGTTTATTATTCCGGCCTCTCGATAATTTTTGTTTGTTTATTCGTTTTGGTTGACTATTTGATAAAATAAAATATTTTTATCGCATCTTGTTTTGTAGAACTTTTCATATACTTTTGAATGGTGTAATTTTTACTTTTTATTACTCTACCAATTTAAAATTAAAGTGATTTTAAAAGAGATGATATTTTGCACGTCGCTCGAAGTGTTGCAAATAAATTGGGAGGAGTAAGTAATTCTTAGTACTCCATAGTAGTGGAACGAACTTTTTCATTATTATTTGATGAAAAATTCAAATTTAATTTTTTAAAAAAGATTCTCAAACATTAATTTTGACACAAATTTAAATTTAAAAGACTAAAAAGTCACATCCCTTTTTTCAAGAATGGTGCTGACATCATATGCAGATTCCCTTGTTGTACTGTACGACACAGAACAACACAACACACGAAGCCTCTCCGGTGTGAGGGGGGACGAACGGTACTGTTTTCACTGTGTTTTAGCTTTTGTACTCCCTCCGTCCCTAAATATTCACAACATTTACTTTTTCAACAGTCGCGGAACTTTTGTTTATTTCGAAATTTTCATTAGTCATTTGATAAAATAAAATATTCTTGACACCTCTTATTTTGAAGAACTTTTCATGTAGTTTTTTTATATGTAAATATTATTTTTTATTTTTATACCAATATGTAATTAAAATGAATTGAAAAAACTTGATATTTTGTCTCGGGAATACAAAAAAGGAAAGCTCACTTTGGGCCCCATACTCTGGTCGCAAATTATATCGTACAGCCGGCTGTACGGAAAGAACCGTACAGCCGGCGAAAATTAGAGATTAAGAGCAGCGCGCGATCGAATCAAACCCTAGTCCCTCTGATCTGAAAACTAAGGCAGTACAGAGTTGGTGCAGCTCCGCGAAAGTGATGATGAAGATGATGGTGGAGAAGGTGATGGTGATGTGATAATGGAGAAGGTAATTGTATTATTTTGTACGGAGTATAAGAGATGGAACTTATTGGTGGGGTTTACTGGGAAAGCAATAAAATTTAGTCGGAAATAGTTTAGGTTTTGGGTGAGGAAGATGAAGAAGGGTGATAGATTGATTTTAGACTAGGTTTAATGAGCGGTAATTTAATTGAGATTGAACACTACTTCATTTGAAAATTAATACCATTTTGTTTCAGAATAAATACTATGTTATTCGTAGATGAATATTATAATTGTATGAAATAAATGTGTGAAAATGAGTACTACATTATTTTAGAATGAGTATTACGTTATTTCAAAATGAGTACCACGTTATTTCAAAATAAACAGTTCTGTTTGTGCGAGAATGAGTACTACTTTACTCCCAAATGAGTATCACTTGGATGTACCTATTTCTAGGTACAGCCGGTTGTACCATATACCTTCTCTACTCTAGTCTGACATGATTATAATTTTAATCTATTTCTTAGAGAAATAGTCTCGTGTCTGATGCGTACAAAAAGCTATTACGAAGAATATATAGGGAGTAACACTCACACGGCGGGATCGGGATTGGTAGTGGCTGCCCTTTCCACTGTTTTCACTGTGTTTTTAGCTTTGTCTTCTTCGCAGTGGCTAAGTACAACTAACAAACAGGAAGGAGTATATAATGCAGAAATAATACTGCCCCTATCTATTTTTGTTACATTATATTTATATGATCAAACCGTATCCATTTCATTTATCTATTTTTGTTATCTGTTTGACAAAATAATACCAAGTGTTATTCATGATCATGTCATCTCTAGTTCACATAAAATAAATTAAAAATAATTTAAGTCAAACATTATAACGCTCAACAAAAAGATAATTTGTGAACGAAGGGATCGAAATACCTACATTCACCTAAAGATAGATTTAAATAATTGATTATGTTTTTGTAAGTATATATACCCACCACCAATGCTCTCAAAGTCTAAATTGTGGTATTGCCAAGTGAACAGAGGCTAGGCTGGCTAGCAATGGATACTAAACCACAACTCCAATTGGGAAGATAGGGTTTTTTGGGGAGGAACCACATACAAGGCTATTACAAAAAAGTCGTCTTTTATAACTCGAAAACGTAATTAAATTGATCAATAAGAGGAGCAAAATAGGGTAATACCTAAGTTGAACTTCTAGCAATGGGGAGAAGGACGACAATGCCGTACTAGATTCTTGCACGTACTAGAGACATATATCAATCATTATTAATCAGTCTAAACTTAAATGTGAAACTACTCAACTAGGACTAAAATATACTCATATACAAAAATAGGACTTTCAATTATGTTATTATGCCAAAATGCATCTTAAATTACTAACAAATATTAACATATAATCCCAAAAATAATACTCGTATAAACCACCAACATACATTGTCAAGTTGTTGTATCACACAATGCCAAAATTCATATTCTAAAGATAAAAATATATGAAGTCTTATTTTGGTATAACATTAAAATTTTAGTCATATTCAAATAATTCAAGTAGATTTTTAAAATTAATGTTCAATTTTTTAGATCTAACCTGGAGACCCTAGGCTCCGTTCGTTCACTCATCTTTTTTTAGGAAGGGGTAAAATACAAATTTAACTAATGACAATGCAATAAATATGAAGGCATTAAATGTTTTTGGTGTAATAAAGGCATTAAATTAAATACAAAGAAGCTTGACCATGGTTAAATTTTTCTTTTAATATTTTTACGTTCACTTATTCAGTCATAAAACTAGCTATCAATAACCATCTCAAACGAGTTATGGAGTAATACTTATTTTAGCCCCTATAAGTACACTTATCAGTCATTTTGATTTATCCAATTTAATATTTTTAATTAAAATAAGAATCAATTTAATCTCTTAAACAAAAATCCTTTATATATATAAATGAGACTCGGAGCTCTAAGAACATGACATTTGGCATATTCAAAGCTTGACATGTGGCGCATTAGGAACTTGACATGTGGCATATTAGATGGCAATTTAACCAAATTTACTCTCTTTCATTATTTCACATTTTTTACTCTTTTTTCAAAAATGATATGGAGTAATTACTTATTTTGAACCCATGAATTCAAATTTAGAATTAAAATTATTTTCCCTATAAATTATAACTTTTAATAAAATATCATTTTTCAGGACTCTACGTACAAATACTTTTAATACCTATCTCGAATTCGTTAAATCATAAAATTTCAAAAAAAAATTATACTAATAAATAAAATACACTCCTCACCCATAAATAAATTTTATATTATTTATTATATATTTACATGATATTCCTTTGATTGTATTTATTTAAACATTGACACCTATTAAATAAAATATTTCCTTTACCTAGAAATAAATTTTATATTTTTATGACACTTAAGGTATCACTTAATTTAAGACATAGAAAATGTGAATTCAATGTTTTGTTATAAAATATTTCAATAATTTTAACTGTTAAAGAGAAACATTCATTTTTATGAAAATACTCTTTCCAATGCATTAAAATATTTTTTACTCGCTTCATTTATTAAAAAAAATTGATTAATAAGTAAGATGATTTTTTCACATTCAGATAATTTATTTAAATATTGACACCTACTAAATAAATAATTTCTTCGCCTATTATGAAATTTCTTATTTTTTAACACATTATATACCACCTAATTTGAAACAAAGAAAACGTAAAATCAACATTTTGGTAAAATATAATTCTAAGGTTCACGCGTGAAATGTGAACCTTCTTACACTTTTTATGGACCGGCAGGTGAATATTTTTTTAAAAAAAGATCCAATTCTTTTATGAATTTAATACACATAGGTCTATTAAATGAGAATGGACCGTAGGAGAGCGGAAAAATTTGCCTTATAATAAAACTTTCAATCCCCCCTCCCACCAAAAAAAACTTTCAATTAATAAATAAGATAGAGTTTTTACCCCTAAGTCAATGTCATGCGGGTATTTGTTTATGATATGTTATAATAAAGTTAGTTTGGATTCTATTTATTGCAATATTGATGTAAAATTAAAACATATAAAATATTTTAAAAATAACACTAAATTATTTACTACCTCCGTCCCACTCTTTTTGTCCAGTTTTGACTTTTGGAACTGTTCATCTAAGCACTTTGACTCATCAAATTCTCTCAATGTGTAAGTCTAAATATAGTCATGTGTGATCTTGTTTGATTTGTCTTAACATATAGATTATTAATATATAATTTTTATAATTTTTTAATATATAAATTACAAGATAAAATGGAATAAAGAAGTGCATTGGATGGTGTGCAAAAATGAAAGTGGACGAAAAGAGTGGGACGGAGGGAGTATAAAACAACCAGTGAATGGACAATAATTGTTTTAAATGGACAATAATTGTTTTAAAATACTTATATAAAAAATTGAGACTCCCGTCTCTAATAACTTGACATTTGGCATATTCAAAGCTTGACTTGTGGCACATTAAGAATTTGACATGTGGTATATTAGGTGGTAATTTAACCAAATTTACTCTCTTTCATTATTTCGCATTTTTTACTCTTTTTTTCAAAAATGATATGGAGTAATTACTTATTTTGAACCCATGAATTCAAATTTATAATTAAAATTATTTTCCGTGTAATTTACTACTTTTAATAAAATATCATTTTGCAGGTCTCTACGTGCAAATATTTATAATATCTGTCTCGAATTCGTTCAATTATAAAATTTACAAAAAAAATTATGTTAATAAATAAAATACACTCATTACCCATAAATAAATTTTATATTTATTCATTATACATTTACATGATATTCCTTTGATTGTATTTATTTAAATCTTAACACCTATTAAATAAAATACTTTACCTATAATAAATTATACTATATTTTTATGACACTTAATGTATCACTTAAATTTTTAGATATAGAAAATGTGAATTGAATTTTTTGGTATAAAATCTTTGAATTAGTTTAATTTTTAAAGACAAACGTTCATGTTTATGAAAATACTCTTTCCATTAATACAATACAATATTTTTACTCGCTTCGTTTATAAAAAAAAATTGATTAATAAATAAGATGATTTTTCACATTTAAATAATTTTCATACAAGTATTAGTTTATAATATTTTAAAATGAAATTTTTTTATTCTATTTATTTCAATAACAATGCAAAATTAAAAACAAACAATACATTTCAATAACTAGATTAAAAAATTTAAAAAACAATACATGATTGGACTAAAATTTAATTTTTTAAAATAATAAACAAAACATTCTCTTCATAAATAAATAATAAACGAAGTATTATGTATTTGTTTATGATACCTTTAAATGAAGTTAGTTTGATTATATTTATTTAAATATTGACACGTACTAAATAAATACTTTCTTCGCCTATTCTGGAATTTCTTATTTTTTAACATATAATATACCACATAATTTGAAACATACAAAACGTAAAATCAACATTTTGGTAAAATATGAATTTAAGATCCACGTGTGAAATGTGGCCCTTCTTACACTTTTCATGGACAGGCAAGTAAATATTAATTAAAAAGATTCAATTCTTTTATGATATTAATATCCCAAGGTCTATAAAATGAGAATGGACCGTAGGACTATGGAAAACTTTTCCTTAAAATAAAACTTTCAATCCCCCCCCCACCAAAAAAAAACTTTCAATTAATAAATAAGATATATTTTTTATCTCTAAATCAATGTTAAACAGGTATTTGTTTATGATATGTTATAATTAAGTTAGTTTGGATATTCTATTTATTGCAATATATATTTATGTAAAATTAAAACATATAAAATATTTTAAAAACAACTAAATTATTTATAACACAAGAGGTGAATGGACTATAATTGTGTTAGAATAAAAAAAAATGTTATACTTAGTTTCATTTTTCGAATATATTGATTTTTATGGTTTGATTTTAGTACTAGACAATTTAAAGGAGGATTTGAATTCTGATTTTTCATGCGAAGGAAATGGAGATGTAGGTGTTGATGGCGATTGAATAACAATTGAGTTTTAAATGAAATCAAATATTCGAGAATCTCAAGCCATGAAATAGTTTTGAAAAAAAGGGCCACCAATTATATATGCTATTGAGAAACATTGACCGAATATCTGAATTGCGTAATGAGACCAGACTAATCGTTAAAGAGCTACGAAATAATGTTTCTGGTGCAATTGTGGTTTCGAAAAAACGAGTCGAGAAAAAGGCTTACATAACTAGAATGAATTTTGTACCATCTGATCCACGATTATTCTTAAATTTTTAGAAAAGACAATTCCAAATGTTTTATGTTTTGCTACGACTTTTAACAAAGTCAAAGTCAAACATTATCAATTGTTGGATTATTTTTTATCAATTCGGTGTTCACTTATGATCAACTTTGCGGTGCTGTTTCACGAGTAAAAAGAAAGGAAGAATTAAGAATATTAATTCTAGATGATAACGAAAATCCTTCCAACTACACCAAAATTGTTGTATACCCAAAAGTCTTTCAAAAGTATAGATTTAGAAAATCTTTGAGATGTTCACTTTTGAATTTGTATATAAGAATTTTCATTACCAAATATTTAATACTAAATTATTTATTTTATTTTGTTTTTAATGTCTATAGTAACAAAAAACATATTATATATATATTTTCATACATTCAATTTAAAATATTGCATTTAAAAGTCAATTTGTAGAAGTGTCAAAAAATTCATCCAAACCCGTGCATTGCACGGGTTAAAATACTAGTTATTTACTAATTCTGAGTTATCATGTTAATTAACGCAAGGGCAACGACCCCGTATATTAGTTTTTGTATCAATTAGAGTACCTTGCTAACTAAAAACTTTAATAGATAAATTTCACATAAAAAACTAATTAATTTAATTTATATTTTCTAATTACAAGAACTAATTCTACTCAACTAAACTTAAAGAGACTAATAAATTAACTTGTGAATTTACTTCCATGGACTAAATCGAGTATTGAAATCGCAAGTCTAAAACGCATAACTATTCGAAGGGGTAAATACATATTCACTGGTTATTTTTTTCATTGGTAACTACAATCTAAAACGCCTAACTATTCGAAGGGGTAAAGATATTTCATATGATATCAAAGTGTGGAATTAATTTTGAGAGACAAATGAAACCATTTGATATACTATTTCCGTCCTAGTATATTTATTAGGCTTGGTTTTTTTAATCAAATTGAATAAACTTTAAGTTTCTATCATTTTCAATATATATTGTAAATTAGTACAACAAACTAAAATTTTAAAAGTCCTTAACAAAATAAATCTAGCAGAGTCATTTTTGTACTAAAATAAATTATATTTTAAATTAAATGAAACTCAAAATTTAAGTCAAATTAGACAAATACAACGTGAGAGAAGAATCTGAATTCAAACGAATTGAGAATAGGAAACACTTGGCATCGTCCCAATGGACATACCAATAAAAGAATGCTTGATAATTTGGCATTTGGCATCAAAGCCCACTTTTGAGTTTCGCTATCAAATACCAAATTACCCATATACCCCCCGTTTTTACAACCACATTTCCATGTGGTTCTTTATTCCCATGGACAAATATGGTGCATAAGTACAAAAAAATAGTTTGTGTATAAACAAAATATGGAATATAACCTCTGCTAAAAAAAAGTATGGTATATAACCTAATTTGGATATTTCTTTTCGTCTTAATTTTAACTATAATCTAGATATATTATTATATCAGTATTATTTTTTTGCTTCAAAATTAATAGGAAAAAAGACTACACTGTGTAAAACATTCAAAAATATATTAAAACAAGATTTCAATATTTTTATTCTCGAAATAAGAGTTAAAATGCATATACATTATCAATCATACACTATCAAAAAGCATTAAAAAATATCCATTATCACAATGCTAACTTCTATTTTGAGGATAAAAGCGTAGAACTTCTATTATAGTACTTTCTTTATGTTTAACTCGTATTTAGAGTGATTTCTTAAATTAATATTACTCTCCACTTATCTCAAGTCAAACTTTATCTCTTTTTGTAAAATAATGTAATCATGTCATATAATATTTCTTCGCATTTGTGGTTCTTTTGATATAAATATAAAATGTATGCGACTGTCTTTATTCCAAAAAGGTTCATATTCACTATCCATCACATCAGTTTTTGGCTATTTTTATTAATTACCAATTAATAACACTCTTTCCAATTCATAATAAAAATCTCAAATAGAATCAACATACTCCGTACTATTTTTGTTAAATTAAATACATTATAATGATTGAATGTTATACGGAGAAAATAATATGAGCCACCTAAAACTTTCCATAAATAATAAAATCCTTTTATTTGAGACATAAATAAATGTGGAATCTTGAGTAAGACTTCATTTTTTAGAGATAACTTTTTTGAGTTCTAAAATGATTTTTAAATAGATTAAATTAAAAATAATTTCAACAAAATACCGCAACTTGCACCAACTTCTAGAAACAGAGGGAGTACATTTTACTTTTAAATTTAAAGATAGTTAAAAAAAATTAAATTATAAATAATTTCAATCATACTGCATTAATTATAAAGCGGCATCCATTCTAATACAAAAAATAATTTTAGCTAAATTTAGCTAAAGGTGAAGCTTGAATACCCGGAGTTAAAAGTTTAAAAAAACAATCACTTTCCCTTCCCAGTATTTCCTAGCTCATATTATTTATTAGTATTATTATTATTGGAAAGTACATGGAGCATGTTGGCATGCTTCACAATGAACATGCTCATTATAGAGCATGCCAAGTTGCCAACATAATCCATATATTTTTGTTTAGGTACACAAAATGTAGATTTTTGAGAGAAAATACCAAAAATACCCAATCAAACATGCCAAAAATGGGGTGTAAGATGTGAAGAGACCTTACCAGCATCACTATGAGTAGAGGAGCAAAATCACAACTCAGAACCTACACAACAATAGAATATGGGATATGAGGAGTGAAGGCAACTTTTTGTATTCCTTCTTCCATTAAAAAGGGCTTATAAAGTGCAGCATTTTCTCTAGATACACAGCAAGGTGAAGCTGCAACTGCAAGTTTAAATGTCAAGACAACTATGAAAACCTGATATAATAAGCATTACAGCAAAATTTTGGGGGGTTTTCAAGATGATCTGAAGAACTTTTCTATTTATAAATTCTGTACACCAGAAAATCTACCATTGTTCTTGGCCAGGAGATTCCCAAAAAGAATTTAACTGAGCCACAATGATTGATGAACGCTTGTGCATAACTTCAGCACTGATCTTTTGGCCTGATATAAGTATGAATCATGCCATGTTTCTAGACAAAATTCGAAGCAGTAGCATATGCATGCATTGTTTACACCTTACAGTAACTGCCAGCACCATGACCGGGTAGCCTTGGACAAATGTGGAGAGGGAATTCGGAGGCGGTTAACTGTAATTAATGCACTGAACCGGCGGACACTGAACATGTTTACCTAAAACACAAGGGTAAATCAAAATAAGAGTTCATGTTTGTCTGGACTAGAATAATGTTTCTGATCATCCCTTCATCATCCATTCATCCAGATCTTCTACCAAACAGTAATTCATGTGATTGCGCATGCTTAAATAAGAGAATATAAGAAAGTAAGAAGAAAAGCAGCGTGTGGTGTAAACTGATGAAATTAAATGAACACTGATCCTTGCAACATATTTTAATTTCAAAAGATACTATTTGTGTCTTCAAATATTTATTTGATGATTAAGGCATTTTGGTCACAACTTCAGCAATTTCAACCAAAATTCATCCTTATCGAGCAGCATCTAGAGCCAGTTTGGTATGGTTCAAAATGGCAAAAGTGGTTAAATAAATAGAAATTGCTGAAATTACGTATGAAATGGCTAAATATATTGATTTATCTAAAGAAGATATTCTACAACAACACATAGAGTCCCGCAATAGCATGTTCTGGGGAGGGTGTGCGTACATAGGCCTTACCCCTACTAAAAGTAGAGAGGCTATTTCCAAGAGACCCCCAGCTCAAGCAACACACAGAGAACAGATAGTACAACAAAAGATCAAAGAGCAAACAAAGGGTAAGAGAAGAGCGCTAAGACCCAATTCTACAAAGCACACAATGACAAGAGCAAAACTACCACCCCGGTCCAAATGATTACCCTAATCCTATATATATTTTGATCTCCATTGCAATTGAAACAAAAAGGACAAACCAAATATAATCTCACAAAGTGGAATCCGGGTAGGGTGGGTTTAAGAAGACTTTACGCAATTGTGGATATTTTTTGTGAGACATGGGAAGTAGCTAGACTTACAAACCTCAGGCTCATACAATAAGAAGTATATCCAACAAATAGTAAAATAAAGTTGAGAGTAATGTAAGGAGTTTTTGTCAAAAAGTTGTTTGGCAAATAGCTAATTTGACCAAACAACTTTTCTAAAACGGTCAATGCAAACTTCTAATCCATATACATACATACATACATATGTGTGTGTGTACATGCACACACACATATATGTATTAGAACAAAAACAAACGGCTAAACGGCTAATAGTTTGTTGGCAAAGACCCTCGATATCAGTTAGTCAAGAGATGATTTAAAAACAGAATTTACTGAGTGTTCTACAAGTCATGCAAAATTAATATTGTACTTGGGGAAACTTATTGCATCTTTCAATTATGATAAATTGCATGTAAAAAGTACAACATAGTGAAAAAATGTAAGTCATGCACCTTTTGATTTGGCATTTAGTTCAATTGCATTACGGGAAGCAGAACTTTCCATATACAGTGCAATCAACTTATCTAGTTTCACCAACCAAAGTGCAACGGCAGACACAGTTTGGGGAATGGTATGAAAAGTTGCAAGAAGTTCCTCCCTAACACCATTTTCCCCATCATGAATGAATTGATAGACCCATTCCTCATTGATGACATTGACAAAATCAGCAAGAACCTGAAATATTTACAATGAGTCAGGGATGAATATTTACCAAATCAGGGATGAATAAGTAGGTCCTCTTGGGATTAAATAACAAAAAGGAAACATTGTTGGGTCAAAGTGTTCATTACCTGAAAAACTTCAGTTAAAGTTGAGGCTCGGCGCAGTCTTTTCGCCCAAAGGTTATGAACAGACTCGGGCCAAGAGCCTGCTAAAGCATCTCGAGGCATAACTGACTGCAAAAGCATAATGGACAGACATGAATTATCATATGCTTCTTTTACATCATCATTCCTGCCTACATGTCACTTGACACTTATCAGAATCACTGGGTAAATATTACGGTGTAGTTTAGTAAGAGAGGTCATCAGGGAGACACTCTGGGGGCATCCATATTTATTAAAGTGTTGCCAATGTGTTAAGGCGCTCTACCGTGTATGCCTTGTCTAACGCCTTGCCCGAATAACTCAAGGAGATAAGGCGCTTGCCTGAGTGTCGCCTTACCGTCACCTAGCGGCAAGACGCCCAGTCCCTTTGGCCTGTTTTAAACTTTGAAAAGCCCAATTTTAAAAAAACTGACTTGCCCTTCCCTAATCACCTAGTCAGTCCTTATAATCTTTAAACCTACAGTACACTACACCACTATCTTTATCGATCTTCTGGGTGGCCAAATTGGTGCGTCTATATTTCATCTCCGTGCGTGATTAAACTACTAGGATGGAAATGAACTTACAATTGAATTATGTTGTTATTCGCGTTTAAATTCTTGAAAACACTTATCTCCTTGTCTCCGATTATGTGTAGACTTTAATTACATATAAAGTATGTATGTATGTACGTCTGTACGTACGTATGTATGTATGTATTTATGTATTTATGTATGTACGTATTTATGTATGTATGTATGTATGTTTGTATCTACACACACATATATATTGCCTAATTGTCGCCTAGGCATGTGCTCACCTAGGCAATATGAAGGTCCATTCGCACCTCAATTCTAGAGTTTAAAGTCCAGTACGTAATATTTTAACTAAATTTTGAAGATTGAAATTTGGAGTCTAGTCTGGATTGGAGACTGGAGTCTAATTACATATTGGAACATAAAGTTGAAAAATATTAAAATTTTGATGGTCGAGAACAACGGGCAGAGTGTCGGGTAAAATTAACCACTTGCATATAAAGTAGAGATGCCCTTTTAATCCAAAAGCTTAAGCTGATGGGTAAGGTTTCACCATTTTATATATGCTAGTGGTATTTCCCTTTATTTTTCAATGTGGGAGATAGATTGGGTCTGTTTCTATTGTTTGGCGTGATGTAACAGAATGTATTTACATTACATGCTAATATGGTGTAAACTACACATAAACTTTTAAAAGAGCACCTCGAATAAATGTCACCAATACTCACCATCATGTGCATCAAGATGTTGCATAAATGATAAATGAGGAATGTGTAAACAAGCTCAAACTATTAAGACCTTATAAATGCTTAATTTGAACAAAATTAAGATCACTGAGAAGTGACATTACAGTGATTACACAATAAGCCTTGGCTTCTAGAAGTGGACATGCTTGTTACACCATATTTTTTAAGAGGATGAGCATTAGAAATGAACGTGCTGACACAAGGAATAGCATGTTAATATGTATAAGTATATAACTAAAAGATAGTTAGATTAACACACCTCAATGGCATAGATTGCAGCTTTCAGTGATTGCAATTGTGATGACAGCATTTTATCCAATGGGAATTTATTAGTATCTACAGTCACTCCACATGTTGCAGCATGGATAACATATCTCTCCTCAAGATCAAAGTCGAGCTCAAACGTGGTGTGACAGATTATGCAGTGCTTCTCATCCCTCCAGTATAAATCATGACATCCCTCACATCTTGCAAGCGAATCAAGATATGACCTTTTACCATGTTTCACGGCACTAAAAATGGAGTAGAATGATTTCCATATCCATGTATCAAAAGCCTGGGAAAGGCCCCATATGTCTCTGTGTGGTTCTTTCCTCCCTAAATGGGCAGCAGAATAAATAGCAGAGATATGCCCATTCTGGACTTCAGCAAGACTTGCATTGTCCACATCTGAGACCGCTGAAGAGGAACTGTCTTCCCTTGAAACACTCATTTCACATTGATTAGATAGGACAGTTTGCCTTGCACTCTCACTATTAAGCACGGCCAACATTGCCTGAGAAAGCACAGTCTCTCGCTTCTCCAAAGATGCTAGAAGGCGAGCCTCCCGTGCTCCTCTGCAGTCTAAAGCTGACAACAGAGTACCCAAGGCCTGTGCATCAAGGTTAAGGATGCAATTAAAAAAATTATAGGGGGCATTTGGTTCGCATGATGTAAGATAACCATAGGCAATCAGATTACCTCATAGAAGGTAATCTGGTATTCCCTGAATATAAGATTACCTTACACTATTTGGTTCTCAGAATGAGATCACTTGTGCTGATAAATTCTTAGGGACAAAAATCTGAATATTCTAGATTATTGCCAAGGTCATCTCAAACACGTAAGGATCAAGGTAATCAAATTACCCCAACATTACCCCTTTTTTCTATGCGGAGGTAATCTTAGATTGCCTTGGCAATCTGAAAATGTGAACCAAAAAAGGTAATTTTTCACATTATCTGGTAATTTGAGATTATCTGAACGAAACAGCCCCTTATAGCCATGCTTTTAGGGAAGCTTCTAGGAACAATAACATGGAAAAGAAAACAATTACCTCTTCCGTATCAATCACTTCCCAATGACCATCTTCAGAAGATTCAAAATATATTCTTCTGTGACCAGGGTCAAGGTCATCACAGGGGCCCAAGAATATCCAGTATTGGTTGTACCTACGATCAGAACCTAAGAAGATAGACTGCATGGGATGCAAATCATCCCCACCATCCACTTCTGTTCTGTTGTCTTTCTTAAAATAAGTTGAAATCACAGCTAAAGAATCAACAGGGTAAAGTGCTGATGCAACACTCGTGTTTTTTTTACTACGCCAACTGCTATAACCTCCCACTTTCCTGAGTAAGCTGCCCGGTTTTGCCGTGGATCTCTTTATTTTAGCCCCTGAACCATAATTGTTCGAAACCGGACCAAAATTTGCAGCCGTTGTCACTGAATCCTGAAAAACAATTGCGAAAAGCTAGAAACAATCACCAGTGAAAGAAATATTTATAGGAGTATACGCATAAAAGTTACCTCAACTCTGAGCCCAGATGCAGAAGAAAGAAGATCAACCAATGCACTCAAGATATTCAGTTTTTCTTCAAGGCTAAGATTTGAATATTCTCCTTCCATCAGCCCCACAACCCATGGTTCTCCTGCGTGGCTTTCATCAATTTCAGTGCACACAGTCAATGTCTTGTTTATATGATGATTCATTCTTCTGGATTTAAATGGACTTGATGTCAGGCAGTCGATGTCAGAATCATCGCCACTACAATAGTCACTGCTGATGTCAGAGTCATCATCAACTTTGGCCTCTAATCGATAAGGTGATACGTTGGGATTGATGCGTAGACGATATCCTGAAGATGAAATCTTCTCAAACAAGGTAATGTCACTTGAAAGAGTTGAGCTAATTAAATCTTCCAATTCATTGGTAGTTGCGATAGGATTCAATTCAACAATCTTCAAGACAAGAAAAATAGACATTTACACCCGTCAGTGAAATACATTTACACCTTACAAAAGGTCAACATATCGTGGAAAAAACTATGTGGTGGCAGTGAGCTGGTGATCATGGAAGTGGTTGTGTTAATAAATGCTTACTCGGAGTATTAGATTTCATGTACTTCCTCACTCAGAGTGAGCAAGTTATATACCAACTCAACTTACAGATTGCAGTTTTGCAAGCTCTGGAATTTTCATCCCTCTATTTCCTTGCACTAGCAAAATGCTGAACAGTTCACCCTTCATTGTTCCAGGTACTATGCCATACTTGGCCATAAGGGTGCCTTCCTATGAAACAAGTCAAAATATGAAGGCATGAATTTATGAAAGCCAATTAGTTAGACCTCAAAAGTATCACTCTAAATAATTTATCATGTGTTACATTGTTACTTATTCTGATTTGAGGCTAGTCCAGATTTTGTTTACAGAACTATCACTGGAAAAATAAACTAAAAATGAAGAAATGAAGTGTCAAAATGAGAATGCACATGAGTATATGAAACATCATTTTCCAAAAATATGAGACATGATGCAGGAGGAACACAAAAACTTTTGCGTAGGTACGTGTTGTGTCGTTCACAAATAAAAATTAAACATTTGAATCTCATGCTGAATGTTCTTAATTTCGTATGTCTGACTTAACCATCTTCAAATGGTTTGTTTCCTTCATACCCACACAGAGAGTGATCTAGGGTTAATTTTATAACACTTTGATCCATAGTATTTGGTTCACCCCCATGTCACATTTTTTAGCCTTTCACTGTCAGCATATATTACTTGAATACATGACCAAAATTGCACCATTTTAAATAATACACCCCCATGGTATTTTATCG
The DNA here is from genome assembly GCA_900332095.2 of Cuscuta campestris. Taxonomy (NCBI): domain Eukaryota; kingdom Viridiplantae; phylum Streptophyta; class Magnoliopsida; order Solanales; family Convolvulaceae; genus Cuscuta; species Cuscuta campestris. The sequence goes on along the minus strand of OOIL02002122.1, from coordinate 259,009 downwards.
TGCACACATGCCTGGCCTCTATGATTGCATACTCAACCTCATGTCCTCATTACAAGCATGAATGCATCAATAGTATCTCAAATATTGGAGTGGGTGCAATCAGTCAAAATATTATACAAATAATGAATGTAACATCAATCCTCATGTTTCATGCCAAATTTAGCTTCTTCAACATCACATCAAAACAACAGCCTTTCCTCTTCACTATCATCTATCATACGCTAAATCAGCATAAATTTAAGCTTTTAACAAGCATTGTCACATCACTCACGCAAAAATACTTCACAAACAGAAAGCTCCACAAAAGATCAAACAACAATGGGCACATCACTAGGATTTGCCAGTCATTCATAATATTCCATGTCAAATTGAGCTTCTTCAACATCGCATGAGTTTTCACTCTTTGCTATCATTGTTATCATGAACTTAAGCAACATAAATTTGGAGCTTCTAACAAATTTTGGCATGGAAAACATCAAAACAAAAGGCATTAATGCCTTCACTATCATCATCACAAAAACATCAAACTCCCAAAAATGGTAGCAATGAATTGTTGTGCACTAATTTTAGTGTCTTGCAACAACATAAAAACTATTCCCTCTGTCCCAAAATTGACTATTATGATTACTTTAACCACAAATTGTGAAAAATTATTTTTAATTGCAATGTAAACTAAAAATAAATGGGATTAATTTAAGATGTAGTTTTGATATATGAAATTCTTATAAGATTTATTTACTTGAAACTATATTTAATTTGGAAAATAGTTAATTAGAAAGGACCATTTTGAGAATTTAATCTTAGCTTAGATGATGGAAATACTAAAATACCCCTTAACAACCATATAACAAAGTTTTTGACAGAGGACTATCGAGGGAATAAATCTCAATTTTATAGTACCATATAGGTGATTATTGTTTATTGAGGCTGTTTTGGAAATTTTTATATTTGTGCATGACACTATTTAGTGTAGTGCAATCACTTGCTTCCATTTTTTGGAATTTGATGTTTTAATGATGATGATGGTGAAAAGACTTTAATGCCTTTTGTTCAAATGAGGCTTTTTTTAGATATGTGCCAATACTAGTTATAATCGCCAAAGTTATGTGGCTTTAGTTTATGATGAGGATGATAGTAAACTGTGAAGACTGATGTGATATTGAAGAAGCTCGATTTGACACTAGAAGATTATGAATGACTAACGATGTTGAAGAAGCTTGGTGATGAAGGTGAGAGTGATGTACCTATTGTACCCATTGTTGGCAAGAACTCAGAACTTATGCCCATTTTTTTAAGATGATAGTGAAAGTGACATTAATGCTTTGTCCTTTTGTGGAGCTTTATGTTTATTGAAATGTGTGAAGGTTTTTTGTAGTAATGTGACAATAGTATTTAAAACATCAAAAAATATGTCGCTATAGCTTATGAGAGATGATTATAAAGAGTAAAGAAGATGGTTTCATCATGTGATGTTGAAGAAGCTAAATTTGACATGGATCATGTGGAATGATGATACATTCATTATTTATATTTGTACCTAATCCATTATTTGAGATGCTATATATTCATTTATGGTTGTGGGTTTTTATCAAGATGCCTCTCCACTATTGTAGAGGCAAGGCATATGTTCACGATAAAGTACGGTAGAAGAGTACTATTTAAAATTCAAAATTCGTTTGATGTGCTCAAGTAATTATGGGGGCAGTAAAAGGTTGATTAGTGAGGCTTGGAAGTGAACAACGTAATAATGACATTTGTGTGATTAGTACACTTTAATCCAAGATTTCAGAATAATTTCAAAAAAGACATTATCCCTACAAAAAACTTGTTATATGTCCTTGAAGTGTCCTCATACTAAAATTGAGAGAAAATGGGTTGGGTGGACAAATTTTAGGTGCACATTTTAGCGTGTCAGACATGCATACTTCAGTTATTTAGAAATCCGTGCTTTAGAGAGAACAGGTAATGATCAAAGGACTCAATAACAAATTATTTGTTAAAAGAAATATATAGTAAGTACCTTATTGACAGCTCCCTTATGAACTGTACTGCATTGGGACCCAAAACCAGAGGCAGCCAATACTTGCCTAAGGATCTCTATCCATGTGAGGGCATTCAATGAGCTCAGCCACACTTTTAGAACAGAATTGTTATGTTCAACCTGTCAAAGTGTAACATTTAAAGAGAATATATTAATTGCACTCTTACAGTTTGTGTGTGTGTGTGGGCGCATGAGTGGAAATGTCATGAAAGCACATCAACTTGAAACAGACTTAAATTTATGAACTAAGACAAAAGGCTCATTACATTATACTTGAAAGAGATTAAATTTAAAATAAAGCAAGATCAACACTTTATACACCAATAATACACAACAAATGTATCAACAACAAGATGTATGTGTCTATGCGGAAACTGGACACTTACTGAGTGAACTAAATCCAGAAAATGGAAGTTTTTGCTTGAATGACAATTGATTCCACTACCAAGCTGCATTTCAACATCAGATAATAAAAGCCTGAGTAGCGCCACATGAACTTGTCCAAGCAGCAAAGACTCCTGAATACCGAAAGTAAAAGATAATAAAGAATTGCAGTTGATTTTCCAAAACAGTACATGGGTTTAGATAGATGGTCGACGAAATAGAAGAACAGGTCCAAGTGTCACTTACTTTATCATGAAATGCACAAGCAAACTCATCCAAGGTGAAGGAAGAAATATCAGTTATTAAGGCATAAGTGCATATGAAATGAAAGATCTGCACATCAACTTAAAATCAGCTTAAAGCCCCATGCGAAAAAGAAAATCATAGATAACTTATCAAAGAGAATTTCCAAAGAATTAAACAAAATATAATTTTGTATGTGACAAAAAAAAATACACTAAATATCAACATAATTTGCATCACATCTTTCCATCCACAGAAAATGGACTAGCTTCACACAAATGAGGTCTTTCATATACCTTGAAAAGTTTCCGGGCAAGCTCTGGAGAGGAATTCCATGGTTGAATGCATAGTGGGAGCTTCATTCTGACAGTATCTGGAGGAAACTTTGCTAGCATACCTAGAGCAATATGAAATCATGTAAGAAAAAGCTAAAAAGGCCTTCGAATTTGAGTGTGATGGTAATGTGTTTGGATGAGCAGATGTTGCAGTTCTCCGAACACCTTACTAAGCTCTCCATTTCCTACTCGCGAGAGGATCAACTAACATACTTCTTAAAAGCAGACCAAATATAACGATAATACTGAAAAAAAGAACATTGGCCCCACCTTTGCAAAGGGAACAACCATGCAAACCATTGCCAGTGAAGTGTGTACAGCATGTTAATGGATTAGGTCCTGTTTGCAACTCCTTTAACTCCAGCTCCTCATCGTCCATTAGCAGTGCAAATTGATCATTGTCTTCATTTCCCTCGCCATCTAGAGCAAGTTCACATTTTCCTCTGCATGGCTGCTTCCGCCTTGAAGCACTTTGAGCTTTCATCTGCAACTATAAAATACAAATTGCATGCCCATCCAACAAGCACTTTATCAGATATTGATAACAGAAGCTACAAGTGCAATGTGAGTAGGCAATATTCACTGCTTACCTTTCTACTTTTTAGTGCATGCTTTCTTTTATCTTGTGATTTATTTGTCAACCTTTTCTGCTTGCACAAAAGAAATTCAGATTAAAAACATTCCTCAAGCAAACACAGCAAAATTTTTAAAATTCTATGGTCTCTGCCATGTTTGTGGGTGCAGAAATGCATTTGGCTTGGCCATTGGAAAAAAATGGAATATATAGTGAAAATATGGTGTAGATCTAGTGATTTTAGATGATCTATTAGTTCACATCATTGAATCAATGATTGTACTAACAGAGTCTCATCCTAATTCCTGCACCCCGAAATGAAACAGGATCATATGGTGAGAGTGTGTGTGTGTGTTTAAAAGAGAAGACATGGGGCTGAAATGCTGATTAAATGACTAACCAAAATAGACTGTCTTTGTTGCAACTTCGTTTTCTCTCTATCTCGCTCACATAAAGCAACATATGTTGGAAAGGCTGCAGAATCTGGATTTGTTGCCCGCCAAACTGTCATCAAACCTTTTCCAATGCCGTGCCTTTTCGCAAGAACACTCCTTACATTCATCAAGCCTTTACCAATTCCATGTTTATTTCTTGAAGTTCCTTTCTTGGTAATAATTAGGTCTTTCCCTGTAACACTCTTCTTACGAGGAAATGAAGTGTTGAGTTCACCGCAAACATGGCCTTCTGAGATGGCAGTAGTCAAAACCTTGATGTGTGGAAAGAAGATAAACAAAAATAATTAGAATAATAGCAATTGCTTGCAAATTCAATTGGAGTGATATCCATTGTCTATTTCAAAGAATATTTTGAGTGCTTCAAAATGGATGACTGTTTGTATCCACTGTCAGGTACCTTTCTCCTTTTTTGAGCTTTCCGGTCTTCTCGGCAGATACTGTGAGAATTTGTTGCATCTATTATCACAATGTAAAAGTAAAAATGAGGCAAAAATACCATCAGGGCAAAGATGACAAAATTACTATTTGAGCAATCTGTGTGTGTGTGTGTGAAAGTGCAGAGAGCAGATGGGTGAAGGTGAGATCCAAAGTGAGACATGTCCAAGTCATTAAAGGGGGTATTTGGCTTTCTGAGAATGGGAGTTCGGGGATTGCAAGGTGGGATGGAAAGTGACAATTGTTGATGAGGATTTCTTAAATAGTATTATTCCCTTGTTTTGTGGTCATAGGGAAACAATATTAGGATTGCTAAACTAACATTACTAATAGTTTTCCCCCATTGGTAGCATTTGGGTTATTTTATCCCCTTCTAATTCCCGGCCTCAATTATCAACCCCTCCCAGTTATTATGAAGGTGTGAATAGGGCCTCTCTATTACCCCTCCCCTTCCCCGTCTCTCATTTTTTTATCATTTCTATTTTCTACATTCCAAATAAGGGACTTTGTTAATAGGGAATACGATTCCCAATCCCACCCTCAACTTCCTCGCACAAACATCCTGTGAAGGTAATGAAGGAGTCATGTACATCATTTGATCCATCACTAAGCTCAAACTTTAAAGACGTGGACATCCTTGCATTTGTAATTTTTACGTGAACTTCTATATTTCTTCAAACAGCGAACACGGGGGTTATTTGTCACATATCTTCCAATGATACTTGAATTGCCAAATGCAGGAGTTATATGCATCAGAATACCAAAAAACAAAGCATGGGGGTTATTTGTCATCAGATGTCCTTGCATTTGTAATTCTTACATGAACTTCTATATTTCTTCAAACAGCAAACATGGGGGTCATTTGTCATAGCGTTCAATGATACTTGAATTGCCATTAACAGAAGTTATATGCATCAGAATACCAAAAAACAAAGCATGGGGGTTATTTGTCATCAGACGTCCATGCATTTGTAATTCTTACATGAACTTCTATATTTCTTCAAACAGCAAACATGGGGGACATTTGTCACGTATCATTCAATGATACTTGAATTGCTATTAACAGAGGTTATATGCATCAGAATCCCAAAAAACAAAGCATTTAGCAATTCACTAGAACTAAAAAATAGTATATGGCTTAAATGGAGATCATGAAATGCAAGAGTAAGATGAAAAAACACAACTAAAACTTCTCACATCCCAATTTCATAACGGCTCCTCAAATGACTTTAAGCTAATTACAGATGTGCATACACTGCTATCGATTATTAATTCCAGAATAGTGTCAACACATAAACCAAAAACAATCAGATGGACGAAAATAAAATATATGACATTCTATCAATGCTACCTTTATTACAGTGGAGAAAAGCGTGCTCGGGGATAGAGTCGAACTCATCCCCCAGGGGCGGGCCATCTTTGCGGAAAATTTTGGAGAAAATGTGCTCAGGTGAGTGGAGAACCTCCTGAAGCCTGCGCCGATAATCGTTCTCGTTCATGAAAATTTGCTGCGTGCTCTTCCTCTTCCTGGCGTTCGCATTTTTCGTGCAAACCACTCCCTTTCCAACTCCACACTGCTGGGAGCTCCTCTTCCCAGAGCTATTCTTACCATTCCGGTTCTGCGTCTTCTTCTTCGCCGCCATGGCAGGATTGTTCTGTTCAGTCTGTGCTTAATTGGCCGGCCATTTTGATTGGGATGGTGAGATGACAGTAGTCTAGTCTCAGATAAGCTTTGAGAAATGGTCCATTGGAGACGATGGGTTTAACGAAGTAGGGTTTTGGGCTGTTTTTCATTTTGTTGGGTCTTCTATACCAGAAATATCACTTTACTAATTACTGCTATATTCGTCCACTTTTGACTTTTGGAACTGTTCACCTAAGCACTTTGACTCATCAAATTCTCTCAATGTGTAAGTCTAAATATAGTCATGTCTGGTCTTATTTAATTTGTCTTAACATATAGATTATTAATATATAATTTCTATAAATTTTTAATATACAAATTACAAGATAAAATGGATTAAAGAAGTGCATTGGATGGTGTGTAAAAATGAAACAAATATTCTGAGACGGAGGGAGTACTAGTTTTAGGCAGGTTTCAAAATAGATTTGATCTGATCTGAATAATGTTGTATACTCCGTAGAAATTACGATATAAAATTGTGCGATTTTTTCAAATCATTTAATTTGCAAATTGGTACATAAATAAAAATTATACATAAAAAACTATGATCAAAGTTTATAAAACAAGAGATGACAAAAATATTTTATAAGAAAACCCCCTAAATAGGAGTAAAACATATGACATATCTTTAAAATAAGAGTTCAAACGTAAACTACTCTAAATAGGAGTAATTTACATGATATATTGTAGGTGTATTCTATGATACTACGTATATTCTAGCGTACAAAGCTAAATGAATATTTTCAGTTCATATTTGATGATTATTCAATTCAACGATATATTCAATTCAAATTTGATGACTCTTTAAGGATAATTGAATATATTGAATTTGAGTTCAATTTCAACAAATATTTTCTGGACATGTAATTAAAATTGAAAAACATTTGTTCTTTATTTGATTTTCTGAGTAGTATATATGGAGTATATTCTAATAGAATTTTTCTTTCTTTCATTATTGCTTCTGAGATTATTTCGTTTTTTGTGGCAGCACTCTCTGCATTTGTCGCCGCTGGACTTGTGGCCATCTTGGCTATTCCCCGAACCAGAGTCCACAAGTAGAGGAGTCTTCCTTGAGGTATCTGCCGCCATGCACTCCACCCCTCTTAGATTCATCGCCGCACTTGTGTCACGTTGCCCACCCCATCTCTCTTCCTCAAAGTATGATTCCAAAAGTGAGCATTTTCTCTCTTGATCTTTGATTGAATTCTATTTTCTTCAAAACTCTCGCTGGCGATCGTGGAGGGCATTAGATTTGGTTTGGCATTCTGTCATTGTGTAACATTGTGACATTATATATGAGCATATGTGGCATTATATACGGGCATTTATGGTATTATATATTGTCATATGTGACACTATATTAACTGTTAATGTGACGCTGTAATGGCAGTGGTGCAGAATGTGATGGTAGTGTTGTTGATAATGGTATAGAGCAGTGATGTTGTCAGCGGTGACGACGAAAAATCAAAGGCGTAAATGGTAGGTTTCGTTTGTAGTGGTGCGGTGTGGCGGAGGAGAGGACGTGACGGCGGTTAAGTTAATTAAGTTAATATTTATTAAGTTAATTACTCCTATTTAGAGGAGTTTATGTATGAACTCCTATTTTTGAGGATATCACTTTTGTTTTACTCCTAGTTTGTTCCTTCTCTTGTTTTATTAATTAAATTAAAATCTTTATTTTAACTTTTTATTAAAAAAATGAAAAACTCAAAACATGACTTGCAAAAAAAATTGCCGCATGCCCTGGGTATGTGAATGTGCTCCTTACTTAGTTCACAATGCATCTTTTAAAAAAAATGTGCGTGGGGAGCATTTTTTTTGTTTTATTAATTATGTTTTACTCCTATTTAGAGGAGTTTAAGTTTGAACTCCTATTTTAAGGATATGACATATGTTTTACTCCTAGTTTGTTCCTTCTCCCATATTTTATTAGTTATTTTATTAAATAACCATGAAAATAGACAAGTAAACAAAACTTATCGAGAAGAAAGAGAAAATAAAGTTGTACTCCATAATAAAAATGGGAACGGAATGAGTATAAAATTATTTGTGATATCATCTGATTCCAACAAAAAAAAGTAATAAGTAAAAAAATTAAAATGAAGAAAACATGGAATGAATTCGGTTTACTAATGTTAACTCGGTGCTTGCATAAATTCTAAATTGTTGATATATAATCATATGGGAATACTGAATTACGAGTAAAACATGTGGAAAGATTCAATATAGTGTAATAAAACCTATATAATACTCTCGTTGTTTTAAAAAATCTTTCTAATTTCACTTTTCATTCGTCTAAAAAATCACTCAACTTTCGATTAAAATTTCTCTTTTACTATTAATTTAGTCATTACATTTTATTCGGCACTACTATAAAGTAAGGACAAAATTCAAAAATCGTCACTAAAATTACACATTTTCCGAAGTGAAGCAATGTAATGGGACGAAAATAGTACTTCCTTCGTCATATAATTTATGATCTTTTAATTAGTAACTATTTACATTGTCAAAATAGGAATAAAAAGTATGAAAATACTAAAATAGAAGTCTTATATTTTAGAGACAAAAACAAATGTATAATGTCAGTATGATGTAAGAGTGCTCGTTGGTAGTGTAATGGAAAAATGATAACAGTGTTATATGGCAGTGTAATCAATATTCGGTGATCCGCGGTGACACTCTGGCGGCTAGCAACAATGAATGGCATTGTGACAATGATAGTATAACAGTTGCCAATGTGACATTATGATGGGTGTAATAATTGAAAAGTGGGCTCCTATTTTAATCTCAAAAAGACGTAAGACTCATATTTTGGTATTTTCATAGTTTAGTACTATTATGAGAACGTTCTCTCGTGTGATCAATTAATCATGAAAGATTATATATACTTCCTTTGTCTCAAATTATATTATAATATTACATAATTCGAATATTATAATATAAATTAAATTTATTTACAAATTTGTATAGAATTACATTATAACAATATACTCTCGTATGACATTTAATTTTTATCTTTCACACAACTTTCTGCAATTCATTTTTTTATTTTTCATTCTTTTATACAATTAAAAGAGTCACACTAAAAATTTCAAATTGTATTTTGAAAATCATACGGAGTATCAAATTTTGAAGAAAAAAAACAGCAAAATATAAAAAGTAGACAGAGGAAGAAAGTGATCACGACATGAGGTCGTGACTTAAAAATATGGGGATATTATATTTACATTAGCACTTTTTTTAATAAAAAAATCTGCACCTGTCATTTATTCAAGGTTTTAATATTAATATTTGACAAATAAATATTATGAAAATGCATGTGTGACGTGATTTCCAAAATCAAAGTACGTCTAGGTTCTCTTCACTTAAATCAATGTCGATCCCCTCAAACTTCAAATGATCTTAAAAAATTAATTTTCTTATGTGGGTTGTATTTAAATTGACCATTTAGTTTTAAAAATAGAAGAAAATAATGTGGGAGGAAAAGAAATATGGAGTATTAGTGTATTACTATCAAGAGTGCTTCTATAATGTATATTGGGTGCATACTAATTTTGTTTACTTTCTGATATAAAAAACTTTTTTTTTAATTTTCAATTAAAATAAACGCTTATTTAGGCAGCTAGGATATAAACATTATTATAAAATTGGACTGTTTGTAAAGAGAAAAAAACTACAAATTGTAATTAAGCCCATAAAAAATGTAAAAAAAATTATGTTTGGATCTTTGGACCACAAACACACAACTCTCTTAATAAAAATTTTTTAAAAAAACTTGATTGAGTTTAAGTACTGTAAAGTGAAATTATCATTTTTATTCTGGGCAAATGGAACATATAATTCTTTTTTAATAAAAATAGTTATATCAAAATATACTTCGACCCGGATACGAACTTTGGTAGTCTAGATTTAGTTGTTTACTTTTAAATCTTTCTCATTTTTAAATAAAAGCTAAGGCCAAGTTTAAAATATTTTATCCGTCCTAAAAGAATGTCACATTACGTACAACAAAGTAAAATTCTTAGTTTTCTCAAACCATTTTATTTAAAGATTGGGATATAATAAACAATAAAATTTATTACATTTTTTAAATTATGTTAAAAATTTACAAAACAAGGAGTTACAAAATACTTTATTTTGTGAAATAATAAATAAAACATATAAATAAGTGAAAGTTTCCCTAACTTTAAATAAAAATTGAGGCATTATATTGTTGGATAGAGGAAGTATTAAATAAGTAATTCGAATGAATGTGTCATTGGTCATGTTCATGCCAATAGTGCTCTTATCATAGTTATCATAAAGCTAAGATAGTTTAGCTAATTCATCATGATTTTTTTTTTAAATTTAAAAAATGAATAGATATTTTCAATTAGAATCTCTCTTGGCATAAGTGGTAGGAAATACATTCTCTAAAATTTATGTAGAAGTTAATCTACCCCACTAATCCCTAAATTAAAAAACATCTTATTTTCTTTTTTATAAGGTTAAAAAAATATCTGATTCCATTACAGAAAAAACAATTGCTTGGTATTATTTCTATATTCTCTACATCAATTTCCATAATATAATTTTACTTTTTCTAAATTGAATAAAAAAGATTATTTCATTATATTTATTTAGACACAAAGAAAGTACTTTCTCGTCATTGATCATTTGATAAAATAAAATATTATTATCACATTTTAATTTATAAAACTTTTGATATAGTTTTGAATGATGAAATTTATAATATTGATTTCTATTTCAGTTTATAAGTAAAATTATTTTTAAAAATATACTTCGGTATAGTTTTTCTTGTCACTCAAAATAAAAATAATAAATTGAAACAAATGAAATATTAAAGTCAAAATTTAAAAAAAAAATTGACTAAAAGAGTGAAATTTTGAAAATCCCCATCCGACAGGAAATACGGAGTAATAAATATGGAGTAAAATCTCTCCAAAACCCACCAAAATTCCTCACCGGTCACCGCTTTCTTGATCTCCCTCCCCTTACCTTACCCAGTGCCAAATTTCCATTTCTTTCCCTTCCCAGTTCCCATCACAATAAACACACAGCAAAGCTCCATAAAAACTACTGATAATAAAAAGAGAATGATAATAAGAAATTAAAAGAGGATGAAGAAAAATGGGAGCTTTTCTTCCACAGATATGGGTCAAGATTATCAAATCATATATGGGTCAAGATTTTCATCATCCAGAGAGTACGGCCTTTGTTATTGACTAGCGTGCGCTGCGTCCCATTCACTGCCGGCCTTTGTGATCATCTCTTCTATCTTATTCGACCCCTTTTTTTTTCAGTTCCAAAGTTCACAGCTTTTTTCATCTTCTGCTCTTTTTTTCTTTCTATGGAAGTTTTGAAAGTTATCTCTATCAGATCTTGGCAGTTGGGTTTCTCTATAAGTTAGTTTGGATCCGAAGGTTATCCTTTTTCCTCCACTCCTTGTAGATTTTTTTCATCTTCTTTTTAATTTAGGCTGTTCATCTGCTATATGAATCTTGGATGGCCATTGTTGTGTAGATTATTGCACTGCTCAAAGAGGATTATTGAATAGTTGTTTGATTATTGGGTATGTATTTGGAAGCTGGAGGATATAAGGGAGTGGATGTGTTAGAACTTGATGATTACAGAGTTATTTAGATCAATTGTATTGTTGTGTTATTGAGAATGGGAAGTAGAGAGAATGGGGTCCAAAGAAAGGGGCTTTGGGCTTTGGGTATAGCAAGAAATGAAGGACTGCCCTCTTTTAATCATTCTTGATGGATTGATATTCTCAAGATTGGATTTTTTTAAATAAATGGGCGCAATGGGGAGGTGGGTGTTTGTTGGGGTGTTAATTTCCTTGATTTTCTATGCCGTGGCAGCCATTGATTGTATATGTGACGATGAAGGATTGTTTAGCGTTAATAACATTCTGTTTCTCCAGAGAATTGGGGATGTCTTGATTGCCATTGCTTATTTCTCCATTCCTATAGAATTGCTTTACTTCATTAGCTGCTCAAACATACCCTTCAAATGGGTTCTCCTCCAATTCATAGCCTTCATAGTCCTATGTGGATTGACGCATTTACTCAACGTGTGGACCATCAACGCCCAACCTTCCTTCCAAATCATCATGGCTTTGACTGTTTCAAAAATCTTGACTGCGCTCGTTTCTTGTGCAACTGCAATCACCCTTCTCACCCTCCTCCCTCTCCTTCTGAAATTCAAAGTGAGGGAGCTGTTCTTGAGACAGAATGTGTTGGAGTTGGACCAAGAGGTTGGGATGTTGATGAAACAGAAAGAAGCAAGCATGCACGTCCGTATGCTCACACAAGAAATCAGAAAGTCGCTCGATAAGCACACCATACTGTACACAACTCTCGTCGAACTTTCCAAAACATTGAATCTCAAGAACTGCGTGGTTTGGATGCCGAGTGAGAACAGGAAAGAAGTGAACTTGACACACGAGTTGAACCCTAACCCTGGTTCTTCCCACCATTGTCTCTCAGTCAATGATCCGGATGTCCTCGAGATCACAAAGAACGAAGGGGTGAGGATACTTAGACAAGACTCAGTTCTTGCTGAAGCCAGTGGTGGTAGCTCTGGTGGACCGGTGGCGGCTATACGGATGCCGTTGCTTTGCGGTTCAAACTTCAAAGGTGGGACCCCAGAGCTTGTCGACACCTCTTTCGCCATATTAGTGTTGGTTCTTCCTCCTGCTGTTGGGAATGACTCTGATTGGAGCTATGATGCGCTGGAGATAGTGGGAGTGGTTGCCGATCAGGTTGCAGTGGCACTGTCCCACGCGACAGTTCTTGAGGAGTCTCAGACAATGCGGGAGAGGCTGAAAGAGAGAAACCACTTGCTGGTGCGAGCCAAAGAGGACGCCATGAAAGCCAGCGAGGCAAGGAGTTCCTTCCAGAAGGTGATGAACAATGGGATGAGGAGGCCAATGCACTCAATCTTGGGATTGCTCTCCTTACTCCAAGACAACAACACCTTGAGATCCGAGGAGAAAATTGTCATCGACACGTTGGTGAAAACCAGTTCCGTACTCTCCACATTGATCAGCGACGCAATGGAGATATCAGCGAAAGATGATGGGATCTTCCCAGTGGAAATGAAACCGTTTCAGCTTCATTCTTTGGTCCGCGAGGCTTCTTGTCTTGTGAAATGCTTTGCTGTTTATAAGGGTCTTTCTTTCTCCACGGATGTCTCAAGTTCTTTGCCTAATCAGGTGACAGGTGATGAGAACAGAACGTTTCAGGTTATACTTCATATGGTGGGGCATTTGTTCAATGTCAGTGATGGAAAAGGATCTGTGATGTTCAGAGTTTGTTCGGAAGGTGGATCCGGGGATGCAAATAATAATATTACTAATAATAACAATAAGGTTTGGAATGCTAGAAAACCAAGCTCCGGTGATGAAAATGTAACTATAAAGTTTGAGATTGAAGTCTCTGCTGAAGGTTCAGGTGTTCATTCAGGCAGGAGAAGGCACAGTAGCAGAGATGTGAAGGAAAGCTTGAGCTTTAACATGTGTAGAAAGCTTGTGCAGGTAATTCTTTGGTTTTTTAATTTACCCTCTTTAGTTTTCATTATTTTAATGGAAGCACTTCATAAACCATATACTACGTACATATTATGAGTATATACTTTATGTGGAATATAAGTATCTGCTTACACCATTCATGGTGCAGTTTTTCTTAGGAATACCAGCTTTTACCTGCAAATTTTGATACTTGGGATCTGTTTGCTTTTTCCTCAAACATGTTTTCCATGTTGTGCCATGTTGCAGTTGATGCAAGGGAACATATGGATCTCCTCAAATTCTAGGGGACGCGCACAAGGCATGATTCTCATCATCAGATTCCAGAAGCAGTCGTCCTACAGAAGACGAATCTTCGAGTACAGAAACCCTCCCATGGAGCAAACGACGCATTCGGGCTCGGCGTTAAAAGACCTAAAAGTCCTTTTGGCAGACGACGACGACGTGAACCGAACAGTGACCAAGAAGCTGCTCGAGAAGTTCGGGTGCCAGGTGTCACCCGTTTCGACCGGTTTCGAGTGTCTGAGCGCCCTAGGGGGGCCCACGGCGCCATCCTCTTTCCAGGTCATCATGCTGGACCTTCACATGCCAGAAATGGACGGGTTTGAGGTGGCGAAGAGAGTGAGACAGTTTAGGAGCCGCAACTGGCCTTTGATCATCGCGATGACTGCCAGTTCTGAGGATCACATGTGGGAGAGGTGTCTTCAGGTGGGGATGAACGGTCTGATTCGAAAACCGGTTCTCCTGCAGAGACTGGCGGACGAGCTTCTGAGAGTCCTTCACCGGGCCCGCGAAGCCGCCATGTGAGGGCGCGCCGCCATTGGTACGTACACCGCGATACTTTTGTTGTTATAGGGAATTCATGGGGTTTGATTGGTCTAGTTGTTTGGGACTTTGTAGTGTGTGTGTGTGTGTGTGTTGAGAAAGGAAATGAAGAAAATGTGATGATAGAAACTAGTGATTCAGAAAAATTGTAACTGTTACATTAAAATTATTGTTCAAATGCAGTTTGGAAATGTTGGCCAAGACTTGTTTTTTGGGGTCCTATTAGGTTTCTCACCACATTTTAGTTCAAACTCTATGATATGATGACACCCCAAAGTAATACTTTCCACCCCTGCCACAAATTAAGTTTGACTCAAAGTCAACTAAACTTGCAGGGTGCAATTGACGTGTGATGTAAAAATGTTGGCCTGGATGACATGATTCACAAAACAATCCTATTTAAATATAAAAGGGTTGGGCTTGTACTCAAGTGTTTTGGCAATGTGATTTTTCTCAAGAAGTTTACATTGTATGAGATGGTTTTCAAATGCATATCTAAGATAAATCTTTGGAGGAAGTTGGAGATGAGATTCAGAAGATAAAGGGAAGGAAAAGAAGAAATATTTTCTATGTTTTGGCAGCCTGTACATATAGCATTTGAAGGGCAAGAATTGGAATTATAAAAAAGTTCAAAGATAAAAAAAGAGCAATATTTATTTTTTTTAATATAAAAATAAATATAATAAAATTATACCTAAAAATAGTCATCTATAAAAATCAAGTAGAGAGTTACACTTACTAGTTTTAGTTTACTCTGTTACAACATGTTTTTTCTTCTATTTAATTCTCATTTCAATCCATCATCAACTAAATACGTAGTATAAGTATAAAGTGTTCATGAGATATAAGAACACATTAACTAGTAGCATAATTACAAATACGTTGACCGGGTCGAAGGTCCAGTTCAATCGGTCCGACCGACTAACCTTTGACCCACTAACTTGTTTGGTTTGATGCCCAATCTGATTTCCAAAACATTGCTTTTCGGGCAAAGAGGGGACCCAACATGAGTAGCTAAACACGGCAAGAGAGCCACACCGACATTAGTGTACACTTGGTATCCCTCAAGTGGGGTTGTCCTAGCACTTGTGTACTTATTAATAAAAAAAGGATGAACTCCATTCCCGAGGGCCCTCTCAGACCCGGCCAGACGGTAACTAAAAGGAGATAAATTGGACTTTAATCGCAGATTGGTGACAAAAAGTGAAGTCTGCACCTATAAGCTCTATACTTAGCATAGTTATCTTCCAGCGCAGTTGGCAGGAATCGAATTCGGGTCATTCTTATCCTATCCATCAAAAAGAGATTCTTCATGGTTGTTTTGTAAATGGCAAAGTGGTTAAAGGAAGGAAGAAAAGAAAAAGCCACAAAAATAGGGATAAAATCCAAGAGTTCAGATCCAAAAACCAGGAGGCAGAAGACCTGACCAAACAAAACACTTCTGTTTTGTTAGTAGATGCTAGTAGCCACTAGCCACATGGACCTACACCCTACCCATGATTTCAGCAAACTCTATTTCAATTCCCAAGAATTGCCTTTTAAAATATTTTAGCCCTAAATATTACCCTAGTAAAAATTCGCCGTCAATAGAACCAAAAAATAGAGAAAATACATAGTAATAAAATAAGAGTCTTTATTTTTGTCTCTAAAATAGAAGTTTGCAATGAGATAATGTGACATTGTATAATTTTACAATAACTTTTGGTAATGTATATGGTCGTGATTGACACCTACTGTGTGTATTTTAATTCCCATTTCAGAAATAGAAACATGGACTGTTATTTTGATATATTTCCAATATTTTACTCCTACTTTAAATTTTTTCTTACTCTGTTTAACTCCTTTTCTTTTCAAAAAATGTCTAAAATATTTCAAAACAACTTCAACCTTTAATATAATAGAAAAAATAGAGTATATTTTAGATATTTTAGTGTGAGAGCATAAGTGTTTTGTCGAATGTACAGATAATGAAGATTGAACTATTTTAAAAAAATGGATGGAGTATAATTCTCTAATTACAATGTCTCGAAATTAAATTTTTAAATCTTGTTTTTTGGATTCAATTTTAAATTCAGACTCATTATTCTTTGGAAACATCTCTTGACACATTCATTTTGATGAATTTGTGATGCTTTTTCATTACTTTAGTTTGAAACACTTCACTATACTATGACATTTTCAAAGACTGTTATATGCCTATAAAAACATAATAAAAAATAAAGTGCTACAAATTAAATTGATAAACTCATAAATATGTTACATGGGAAATTTTCATCTCATTTCATGAGAACGTTTCATAAAACTTACAATGCGTACGTACTCAATTTAATTTTTTTTAATGTTATTAACTTGATTAGAATACAATATTTGTTTTTGTATTTTTTTCAATATAATAATACACAATGAGTCAATGTCTCCTTCTCCACTAGAATTTGAACTTGTGATGAACGTATTAGTGTATGCCACATATACCCCCGAAGTATAGCGTTAGTAAATGTATATACTCTGTACTTTCTTACAAATTTTTCAAATATATACTTTTCATTCATCGGTTTTATTTTAAGATATATTTTTTTATTTATCAAATTTTTACAATGTTTATTTATTTAAAGTTACATTTAATAATGGTCAAATTAAAGTTGATAATAATGTGCAAAGTGGGGTGGTTTTCCAAAGTTTATTCATTAATAATTAACATTCTCTAACAAACATGAAAAAAAGTTGTCTTGTAATGAAAATAATGGTATTATGTAAGTACTAAATACAGAGTATGATTATTAGAAAGTGAAATTTGCATTGAATAGGACTAAAACATAAGTCATTTCCCTTTACTGAGTAATTGGTAATTTTTTGTTAACATAGTTATATACGAGTCTATGAAAATAATGTCAAATATAATGAACACATGCTCTCCCGTCCAACGATAATGTTCCCGTTGCGCGTTACATGTTTGACTGGAGTTAGTTTTAAATTATTTTATATCAAAATTGTATGGAATTAAAAAATAAAAATTACACAGTTTAAAATTAAACTAATGAAAAGATCTACTACAAAATTAGAGGTAACATGACTATATTATTTTATCAAATGGATAACAAAAATACGTCAAGAAAGTAAATAAAGTTGACCCCATTACAATGTACATATTGTACTCCCTCCGTTTGGAAAAACACTTCCCATTTGATTTGGGGGCAAAAATAAGGAAGTGTTAAATTATACTTCATTTCCAATTTTGCCCCTGATGTGATGGGTAAAAGTAAGATGTGATGGATAGATTATTAGAGAAAAAGTATGATGTGATAGGTAGGGTATGAAAAAGTAAGGGTAAAAGTGGTTTTTTAATAGAAAGGGGAAGTGTTTTGTTGGAAGTGGAAAAAATGAAAGAGGAAGTGTTTTTGAGAACGGAGGGAGTAATATTTAATTTGTTCATACAATTTTCTTAACCAACTAAAGCACAAAGAAACAATGTCATTATTACTCCATCCATTCTAAAATGATCTTCCGAGTTCGATTTACGAGATTTGACTGAAATTATTTTCAATTCAGTTTATTTGATTATTATAGATGTAAAACTTAAAAATAAAAATTATATACTCCATATTTTAAAACTACATCAAAAGTTCTACAAAACAAGAGGGGACATGATTATATTATTTTATCAAATAACTAACAAAAATAAGTAAAGAAAGTGATTAAAATTTGAATATGTGAATAATTACAGAGAAGATCATTTTAAGACAAAGCAAGTAGAATTTAAATATTTTATTGTTCATTTAGAAGAGGCACATTTATGTCATTGGACCATATCATTTTTGGTACACTCAGACACTCTCATAGTTGATAGTTCCTAAGTAAATATTCTCTCTGCCCGAAAATGTTATTCTCATTTTCTTTTTTGACCTGTCCAAAAATATATTTCCATTTCCTTCTTTAGTCTACTTTTTAAGGATAAATTTCAATAAATCCTTCTAGTTTACGAGCAATTTACTTTTTTATTGTTTGTACTAAAAAAGAAGCCCTAAAAGTTTATAGTACATGTATTTTTGGAAATTTGACAATTTTTAACTACTCTTTAATAAGTGTGTCAAGTTAACACATGAAGAACATTTTCGAACTGAGGGAGTATTTTTCAATTAATACCATAATAAGTTTATCAAGATATTATAGCTTCATATATACCATCATGTGAAAATTAATACTTTAATGTAAGGAACTAGAAATCTTGAATTTTTATACTCATCATCTTAATATCCAAAATCAATGCAGTAAAAAAAGACTATGACCATATGATGCAAGAACGTTCCAAGATATTGGGACTGCGCGTGCCCTCACCCCAACCCCACATTAGTATGATATTGTCCGCTCTGGGCTAAGCCCTCACGGATTTGTTTTTGGGCACCTCCCAAAAGGCCTCATACTAATGGGATTGGGTGAATCTATATATTTTGGTCCAATTTTTCTTCTTCCTCCGGTGTGGGACTTGGAGGAATCCCAACAAACCTCTCCTCATCCAAGGACCACACAACTTCTGACCTCCCCTCCAGCAGTAATCCATTTTTCCTTTTTATCTGCCCTCACATCTTGCATCGCCACACACTCTTTGCGGAACACGCCGCCCTACCCCCTGTCGGGAAGACTTTCAACGCAAGGCTCGAATCGCAGATCTTTCTTTCGCTGGGCTACACCATTTGATCCGCCAAATCATCTTGTACCGCCGTGGCTATAACTTCACGGGACACGCCGCCCGACCTCCTCTTGTCGGGAAGACTTTCGACACAAGGCACCACCTGCGGATCCTCTTTCTTGGTCTTGGTCCTATTGTTACACCGTCACACCGAGATTTTTCCACACTGCACAGTCCGTTGCTCCCGCCCGCAAGAACCTAGGCTCTGATACCACATATTGGGACTGCGCGTGCCCTCACCCCAACCCCACATTAGTATGATATTGTCCGCTCTGGGCTAAGCCCTCACGGATTTGTTTTTGGGCACCTCCCAAAAGGCCTCATACTAATGGGATTGGGTGAACCTATATATTTTGGTCCAATTTTTCTTCTTCCTCCACGGTGTGGGACTTGGAGGAATCCCAACACAAGAGTACATTAAAATCAAATATAATCATTTATAAATGAGTAGAACAATGTAACAAATAGCTTCAAAAAAACAATGTAACAAATAAATACGAAATTATACTATGCACAACACAAAACATTTTAATTAGCCCTTTTGCGTTTTGAATTACTTTCATGGTATAGTATACAATAATTTTAAAAAATCGTAACACTAAAAATTATCGTTAAATATCATTTCCAAAATGCTTAAGGTAAAGAGGCATGCACTTAGTTTATTAATTATTGTTTATCATAATTATATAATCACATCGAGAAAAATTAAATTGAAGATCTCTCTTTATAATTTGTGTTATAATAAGTGGTATATATAGGCAGTATATATATGATCTTCTAACCTTTTTAGGTTTTTAGAATGGAGGCCGGCCATGAGCCCAACCAAAGGCTTCATGGCTATTAGCCATCAAATTTGGGGGAAAATTGTACACACCCAATGGCACCAGAGACGGATCCACCGCACCGAGCCGTGGTGCAGTTTCACCCCCTCCGAGTGGGGCCGGATGGCCTCTTTGGTGATCATCCGGCTCCAAGGGCAGCCTCTCGTAGGCGGCGTTTGAGAACGTCGAACCGACCACCATGACCGGTCCGAACGCGACGAGGGGGCCCACCACGCTCCCTCCCAGAACTTGCCCCTGCCCTCCGGCTAGGTACACAGCCAGTCCCGTCGGACCCGACGGGACTGATGTGTTGGCTGGAAGGAACGTGCCGGTCAACGAGAGGATCTCGAACTGGCCGCGCAACGCCACGACGGCCCCGGCTGGAGAGGAGGAGGAGGAGGGTTGCCTCAGGGTCACGTTCGTCACGGTGCCGGTGGCGCTAATGACGCAAACGCCCCTCCCCCTCCTCCGCGCGAACTGGGCGATGCTCTCCGCCACGTCGGCCCCGCTCACCACCTCCAGGACGTGGCTCCTCAGCGTATCGGGGCTCTCCCTCGTGACGAAAACCGGCGGCTTCGGCTTGTTCTTCGAGCCGGGCGGCCTCCCCCGAGGCCGCCTCCTCGTCGCCGCCGTCAAGGCCGCCTCGTCGTCGTCCCCGGGATCTCTCTCTTCTTCTTCTTCCTCATCTCCCCTATAGATTTCGCCGGCATCGTTGTCGTTTACCGCCGGATCCGGGTTGATCTTGACTGCGGCGGCGGCAGCGGTGGAGGAGGAGGACGGATCCATTCCCGGAAACCCTACTTGGCCCGTCCACCATGGATTATTATTAGCCATGTGTGAAATGGGAATTGAACTTACCACTTGCACTGCGTCTTCTTAGCTCGAAATAGATCTCTATATAAGTGGGAAAAAATGAAGGTTTCCAGAAAGGGTAATGTTTTTGTTTTCTTGGGGGGTTTAGAAAATAGCTAGCTAGGAAATATAAATAGCTAGGTTGAAAAAGATAAGGATGATATATAGTTGCACATACATGAACACAAGCTAAGAAAGACCTAAGCCTATAGAGAGATTTAAGCAAAGAAGAAAAAGAATATTGGACTCACTCCATCCGGAATTGGTCGACAGAGAATTGAGGAAGAAGAAAAGAATGATGGAGTGTTCAAACCACAATGGGTTAAAAACATTAAAATATACTCCCTCCGTTCCAAAAAGTTCGACACGTTTCGAAAAAACTGCATCCTGTAAAGTTCGTTACGTTTCAATTAAAAAAACATTTTTACCCCTTACTTTTTCATACCTTACCTATCAAATCATACCTTTTTCCTAATAATCTACTCATCACATCTTACTTTTACCTATCACATCAAGGGTATTTTTGAAAATTCAACACCACAATATCTCTCCCTTAATTTCTCAAAAAGTCAATATGTACCAATCTTTTTGAAACGGAGGGAGTATACAATTGCCTATGAAATATTTGTAAAAACTTATGGCATTGTAAGTTGATACCCCTATATTCTCTTTCATTTTTTAGTTTTCAACAAAAAACTTCTACTACCTCCGTCCCGCTTTGTTTGTCCACTTTTGACTTTTGGAACTGTTCATCTAAGCACTTTGACTCATCAAATTCTCTCAATGTGTAAGCCTAAATATAGTCATGTGTGATCTTGTTTGATATATAATTTCTATAATTTTTTAATATACAAATTACAAGATAAAATGGATTAAAGAAGTGCATTGGATGGTGTGCAAAAATGAAAGTAAACAAATATAGTGGGACGGAGAGAGTATTTTTTTAAAAAATGATTAATTTATCCGAATAAAATCATTGAAAATTACTTCATCCTTTTGGTATTGACATAATAAGTTATTTACATTATTTGTCTTTTCTTTCACGTTAAGGATAAACTCAATTTATGAAAATAAATTTGCTAACAATCAAAATACGAATTGTTTTTTTGCAAAAAGCGAGAGTATTTCACGGTTCTTTTAATTTGTCGACACTCTTTGACATTATATCTCTTATATTCCCTCCGTCCTAAAATTAACTTCTCATTTTGACTTTTGCAGTCAAACTTTTTAAACTTTGACTGTATATTACAGAAAAGATATATTGAATTTTCATATAAATTTATTATCAATAAATTTATTTTGAAACATAGTTTTGAAATATATTATTTTTATAATATATATTCATATAAAAATGGAGATATTAATGGTCAAAGTGTCGCATTGGAGACCGCGAAAAGTCAAATGGGAAGTTAATTTTAGGACGGAGGGAGTATTTTATAGCAAAGTATTGAAAATTACTTACGGAGTACTTGAGTATAATATATAAATATACTCCCTTTCAAAAAAATTCATTTTGATTTTTTGTAAATTTAAGGGGAGTATATTTTGCATTTGAATTTCAAATTGTGTAATTTACTTAAATAGAACTAAAACATAATGACTTTCTCAATATAGGACCATATGTTTTTATTTCTCAATGTAGGACCATTGGTCATTATATATTAGTCATTATTCAACTAAATGTCTAGCATTACTTGGACATTATTCTTCTCACTAGTCATTATTAAGTCTTATTTAGGAACTAAAAAAGTTTAAGTTCTACATTAAGAAATGACTTACTCTCTTTGTTCTAAAAAACACTTCCTCTTTCATTTTTTCACTTCTAACAAAACAGTTCCACTTTCTATTAAAAAACTACTTTTACCCTTACTTTTTCATATCCTACATATGACTTCATACTTTTTCTCTAATAATCTACCCATCACATCTTACTTTTATCCATCATATCAAGGGCAAAATTGGAAGTCAACTACAATTTAACATTTCCTTATTTTTCTACTTTTTCAAAGTAGGAACTCTTTTTGAGAACGAAAAGAATATGTTTTAGTCCTATTCAATACAATTTTCACTTTCAAATTTTTCTCTTGGATGTGACGAATAGATTGTTGATAAATAGATGTAGGTGCGGAAGGGAGTTTGATGATTAAAATTGAATGTGTACTGTGTCATGGAAAGAGTGAAAATGAAAGCAAAAATGTTTTGTGAAACGGAAAGTATATGCATATATTAATCTGAGTTCAATAATCTTTACTAAAAGTAAATGTGTAGTTTATTTAGCTTTTAATATTCAATAAAATAGTCTTATTACGGAGTACTATCTACGGAGAATTTGGTAAAATGTTTTTCTTGTTTATTACGGAGTAGTAATGACGATTGTAGTATATATATACCCGACAGTAGTTTATAGATTTGTTTTCATTATTCTACTTGTATTTCAGTGTAAAATCTTACTCCGTACCATTTTTCACTTTAATGTACGAAGTATGGTAGCTAGTTAATTTAAACTTTTTAGGTTGTGTACTGATGTTAGGGTATTAAAACTTTCGACTTACAACATTAACCTTCAACTTTTGGTTGAGTATATTCCTTAACAATGATATTGTAGAACTTCTGATCTAGACTCGATTCTTCAATTCATGGTTGTTTGGACGTCAGTTTAGCAAATAATGAGCTAGCCGTCTGTAGTTTGGGTTGAATTGGCTATAAGAAATTGAGATGTCTTTCATGTTGTGTAAGATATATAGCTATAATTAAGAGATTGAGATTTTAGGTTCGTCTGTCCAGGTGCTAACTAGGGGTCTGTCTTGTTCAATTTATTTTTTGGCTTATTACTCACTTTTATTAAAATCAAATCACATCAGAACATTAGATCAGAAACAAATGAAACTTAGTTTTTAAAAAAATTCAATTAAATCAGATCAGACGAATGAAACTCGATCAGTATAGGTAGATCATGCTAATTGCCACTTGAGTGATTGTTGGAGCTCCGACATCAAAAAAAATATTAAAATATCACTAGCATATATAGAAGGATGAAATTCTACATATCAACTTAAGCTTTTGGATAAATATTAGGATAATTTACCTAAATAGTACTAAAACATAGTGATTTTCTCGATATAGTACAATATGTTTTTATTTTCATATGTGGTACCATTGTTCAATATACACTAGTCATTGTTCGAGTAAATGTCCAACGATACTGAACATTGTTCAAACTAAATGTCAACCATCCTAGACAATGTTCCCACCATCGGAGTACTATTTAGAGAGTAAAAATGTTAAGATAATACATTAGGAAAGCAAAAATATTTTAGTACGAGTACTATTTAGTGCAAATATCAGCAAAATATTATTGGGGGCTAATCGTTTAGGTGCACCTCATATTTACAAAAAGTGCGTCAAAACTCCTCTAATTTTAAAAATTATTTGTAACGTCCATATGGTTTCTAAATAGAGAACAAACACCCCCAGCCTATTTTTATATTAAAAATAATATTTATGCCTTTTCTTTTCCTCTATCTAAAATTTCCATTTTTTATTTTTCCTTATTATACAAATAATAAAAATAAAATATATGCTCTCAAACTCAAATTAAATTTTTTCATTTATGTATTTTTGAAAACAAAATATTTTCTTAGTAGAATGTTACAAAATAAAATGAAAAGGAGAAAAATGAAATAAAATAATATGTACAAAGTAAAAGAAAAAAATAATTGAAAAAGGTAATCAAAACAAAGAAAAAATAATAATTTTTTTTCTTTTACTCCATATTTGTTTCATCTTTCTGTTCTTAATTTTTTTAAAGTCCCAAAAAATTATCTTACTTCTAAAAAACTAATAAGTTAAAATTTTTAATTTGCGATCGAGTGAGAATATGACCTACTCCGTATATGTTATCTAACCTTTTTTATTTTATTTTATTTATTTTACTTATTGATGGATACCTTGAAATGGATATATGTGGGTGGGCACATGTGAGTCAAAAAAAAAAAAATCATGGGATGGGATGGCTTATTTGGCTTGGATCCAAAAAATTTTCTCAAATTTGCAATTTTCTTGAGAAATGGGATAGATTCTTGAAGTTAGGGGTTTTGCTTAGTTCGGAGCGCGCTTGAGCTTCACCTCCCGACCAAACTCTGAGACCCTCACACGAGCCGCGGACACGACTTAGCGGCGCTTCATTCACTTACCTCCTAAAAAGATACTCTCTCCCTTCACAAATAAACTTCTCACTGCGCGTATTTGATTAACATTATTTTCAAATCATTTATATGAAAAAATAGTGTTAAAATTTTAAAATAAAAATTACAAATTAAAAACTATATCAAAAGATCTATCAAACTAGAGATGACATGACTATATTATGTTATCAAATGGGTGACGAAAATAAGCCAACAAAGTGAATAAAGTTTGACCCTGTGTATATTGAACGAGAAGTTTATTTATGGACAGAAAACTCTGATTTGAATTTGAGACAAATTTCTCTCATTCATGAAAAAACTAAATTTGAAATCCATGCACCACCATTTGACCTTTGTTATGTGAAATTCAAGATTTATAATTTTGGAATTGAAATACATGAATTGAAATGAAATTTTAGTTCTCAAACACTACCTAAAAGTATTTATATACTCCCCCGTTCACAGATAAACTTTACGTTCACTATTCACAGGATCAAACTTTATTCACTTTGTTGGCCTATTTTCGTTATCCATTTGATAAAATAATACAGTCATGTCACCTCTAATTTTGTAAATGTTTTGATGTAGTTTTTTATATGTAATTTTTATTTTAAAATTTCACATTATTTTTCATATTAAATGATTTAAAAATAACTTCAGTCAAATATCGTAACGCGCAACGTAAAGTTTATTTGTGGACGGAGGGAGTATAATACTTTGTTTACAGTTTACTT
This sequence comes from Cuscuta campestris, assembly GCA_900332095.2. Lineage (NCBI taxonomy): Eukaryota > Viridiplantae > Streptophyta > Magnoliopsida > Solanales > Convolvulaceae > Cuscuta > Cuscuta campestris. The sequence continues at coordinate 233,224 of OOIL02002122.1, read as the reverse complement.
TGACTTTGAAAAATTGGAAACAGATATTGATATATCTGGTATCCGACCGATATCCGACAATGCGGATGCGGTTTTGATTTTTTAGCATTCGTCAAAATTTGTATCCGAAATCAATATTTGACAAAAATAAACGGATATGGATTTGGTAATCACACATCCAATCCGGTTAACATACGTTTGCACTCCATATTTTTTTTTGTTGGAAAACTTAACATATAACATTTTTTGATTTTCTTTTGTTGTTCTCAGCTTCCTTCATTTGCCTTCAACAATTTTTTTCTTTCTAATTTTTAAAATTTTTCCAACTCATTCAAACATTTTCAACCCTTTCAATTTCTTTCAGTTCAAGCTTCTCCCAATTTTTTTTCAATTTCTTTCAATTAGTTTTAGTTACTTTAAACAATGACTTCAGATTCTTTACAGATTTTTTCATACTATTTCCATTACATTTACGGAGTATTATTTTATTATTATTGTCCCAAATTTTTTTTTATTTTCTTTTTTGCTCCTCTCTTAACCAAATATTAACCTTTTTGATGGCAATAAACCACCAAAGATCTTGACCGTAGGGTCAGTAAGTCACGTAAGCTAGTTGTGTAAAGTTTAGAGAGAGAAAGAGAGTGCAAAGTAAGTATTATTAACTTGAATTCGGATCCTTTACAATGAGGGGGGCTTGGTCCTTTGATTCAACAATACAACTAAGTCAACCCCTATAACTGACACTTGACGTCTAGTAAACGTCACCTGATCTCTATAGTCCAGTCGTGTTACCTTGTCACTATCACACGGTCCCTATAATCTGATCTATATCGCGGATTGAGCCGAGCTCGCCTCTACGATCTGAAGCCATGGACCGAGCTCCGCCTACTTGGATGTGGGCCCTTCCCTGGACCTGATACCAGGCTGATGTGGGGATATCCTCCGTCACCTTTATTTTTAGTTATTTTTTAAATAGCGTAAAAGTCAAAGTATAAATTTTTTATGAATATATTACTCCGTAGAAGAGCATTTTCCCTTCGTCCTAAATTTGATTATATTTTTTTTCTCGTCTTGATAGCATTTATTTAGTAAGCATTTTTTTATAAATTTTTTATGAATATATTACTTCGTAGAAGAGCATTTTTTTCTTCTATTTTTTTGTCTCAAGTTAATTAAATTGATTATTTAATAAAATAAAATATTTTTTTTATATTTTTTTTTGTAAAAATTCTAACGTAATGTTTAATATTTATATTTTTTTATCGATATATTCTGTACCAATTTGTATATAAAATTATTTCAAAAGATAGAAGATTTTACCTTTTTCCCTGCATGTTGGGTCGGCCCACTTCTGGCTGTACTCTGAATATGGAGTCCATTAGCGGTGGGCTCCACAGTCTTCTCCTACCTTTTCCTTTTCGGTTTAATTCAACTATTCAAGGAAAACAGAGATCGAGAGAGATAAGTACCGCCGGCGTGCCGCGATGGCCGGAGACCTTTTCGAGGATTTGCCGCCGCCACAATCTTCGAACGCCAGAATTCCCTGTAATTCCTCCGCCGGAACAACACATGCTCCCTTAGAAGGTTCCCCTGCACCGCCACCAAACCCTAAGCCTGCACTTAAGAGCGCTCTAAAACGTCCGAAGCCTCCTCAAGAAACTCCACCTGAAAGTAGGTGAACTTCTACTCCTATCTGTGTAACGCCTTCCACCTGTTTCTTAGTTTTCATATTTTATTCAGCCGATCGTCAAATTTTAGTCTGTTACTAGGGTTTCTTTTGCTAGTCTATGATGAGAATTGGGTTTATCCTATTTAGTCCATTGAATTTTCGGCTATCTCTTGTTTGTTTTTCTTGTATTTTCATATAATTTGAATTAATTGTAGCTCTACATTAATTTTTATATATCGAGAACTACAAATGGCTAGTAATATTCTAATTCAATGGATACACTCTAAAAGGTTTTAATTGTTCAAGTTCCATTTCATATGCATATCAGATGAACTTAATGTGTGTAATCTACGGAGTATTTAACTATGTAAATGCTTCCTAACAAATTGGCTAATCGTTATCTCTTTATGCATATCAGATGAACTTAATGTGTGTAATCTACGGAGTATTTAACTATGTAAATGCCTCCTAACAAATTGGCTAATCGTTATCTCTTTATGTCCATTTTTCTTCTTTACTTTGGAGCCATTGCTGGATAAGTATTTGTTGATGTTACCTAATTTATGCTGAATGCAAGTCATGTTTTACTCAAGTGCAGCTGCTATTAGAATTTAGGAGTGGACATTTCAGTTCAGTTTTATTGTTGCACTGAACATAGGCTAACCTAATCAGACCAAACCAAAACCAAGTCATATGCTTCGAGTTTACTTACAGTATGTTTTTTTCCGAACTGTATTAAAGTGATTCAGAAATGGATTAAAACCAAATGAACCAAATAGCGCAATTTCCAATAAAAATTGAACAAACTGATAGCTGAGTTTTAGACCAAAAAGACATGGATCTGATATGATTGATATCCCCTAGGTCCTACCTAATGTTTTCTTGGCTGTCCGTTGATTTTCTTAAGTGAAATCACATTGGACTACCTTCTTACTCTTGTATTATGCATAGTTTTAAAAGGCGAGCGCCTCAGGTATCCGGGCGACCTTTTACCGCCTGTACAGGCGAGGTGTTGTCCGCCTTTCTCGCCTTTCTCGTCTGTTTGCCTTTCTTGCCTTACTGTCTATTGGCATTTTAAAAAATGAGCTTGCTTTTTTAAAATAATTTCTATATATTAAATACTCATTTTTTTGAGAAACATATGTAGTAACCACTCTAATTGTTTTGTTTCTAATGTATGCCTTGCTTGGGATTGACATTATCAATTGCACTGCACTATATATTTTATGTATGTGTGTGTATGCCTCAAGTTCGCCTTTTGGCCGCCTGCCTCTCGCCTTACCTTTCGCCTTAAAAAAGGTCCTTTCGCCTTTCAAAACTATGGCATTATGTTAACCTCTTAGGAAAAAGTGTGATGCTTGTGAGATGCGCATCTTGGTTATGATAACTAGACCATTAAGCCTCTAGATTATATGTGATGTCTGATTATCACTTGAACTGAGAGTTGTTGTGTCCCTTTTGTACCACAGCTTCTGCTCCTCAAAAAAGATTGAAATTTAAAACAACTACTGATGCATCTGAAGCTCAAGTTATAGAAGCTATGGAGAAGATATCATCACATATAAAGAACCCCTCAAAGTTCAGCAAGGCATCAAAACTTGCAATTCAATTAATTCAGGCCGGTAGTGTTAAATCATCGACTAGTGAACAATTTTTTGCTATTCTTGAAGCTGCAATGTCATCACCCACCTCCTGCAACGAGCCATCAGTACGTGCCGACTATCATGCACTGTTCTCTGCATCTCTAGATGGAGTTGAGGTGAGGCATTAGTGTGAATATGGTGTTTGAAGTGGTAGGTGGTAGAATAACTCATTATGAAAATGCATTCGTTCATGCAGTGCCTCTCGAAGAAGCAGAAAAGTTGGTTAACCGTATGGACAATCCGGGCAGTCGTGGCCAATGAGCTCTTCACAGATGACAGCTTTGTGGTATGCATTTCTTTTATTTTGTTTTTTGAATAGTATTAGCGCCTCCCTAAAAAATTGTTTCAATGAGGTACAATTGGTTTGTTTTTACTTTTAAGTGAGTTTTTTTTTTAAAAATTAATATGTTGGTTTAACACTTAAACTGAATCTAACCTCAACTTGTTTGGTACCATCTTTTAAATAACACACTTGCACTACATGCGGAGTGCAATGAAAAATAGATTCTTTTATTCAAACAGAACTCTTTTTTAGGGACAAAGATAAGTTCTTAAATCTGACTTTTTTTTGCAAGGGAGGGAGGGAGTACTTATGAATTTGCTTGTTTGCCTTTTCTCCAAACGTAGATTGTCTTGAAGAATATCTGACAGTTTTTCAATATTTATTTCTCATACATATCAATGTGTCTGTGTATTGATGCAAGTTCTCAAAAGCTACTGGGAAAATAAAAGAAGGCATTTCAAACCTTCCACTTGCAACAAAAGATGAAGACATAGAGGAAGCTGCTTCCTTAGAGGATGAGATACGGGCAGAAAATGCCAATGTGCAGAAAAATGATGGGCAAACTCCTTATCCTTCATCTGAGATAATAAATAATAATAATAACAACAATAATAGCAGTAGTAATAATAATAATAATGACGATCAGGACCCTTTTGGCCTCGATGCTTTGATTCCAAGCACATCAAAGAAAGATGACAAGCCCAAGGCAGCAAAAGAAAAGAAAGAAGTGGAAGATGCCAAGAAGCTACTCAAGTCAAAACGAGAGGCATGGGTTTCGTGTTTAGAGATTGCAGCGAAACGCTACAAAACCCCATGGTCAAGTTCTTCCCAAATTAATGCTCTGTTTGTTTACAGGAAACTATCTTAGTTTCTTTTCTGATTTCTGTGTTTGGCACTGGAAAACAATTAAACTATGTTTGGCTCAAGGAATTTGAAAGGGGAAAAAACAAAGAAAATGAGATGGAAAATGGTTTTTTTAGTTTCGTTAGAGAGCAAATGAAAAGTGGAAGGAAAAGAAAATGAGAAGGCAAAATGTACTAAGAGAAAGGAAAACCAAATTCCTCCCATTTCGGTGAGGAAAATGATAGAAAACCCTTTTCTTTTCTTTTCCTTCCAAATTCTTTGAACCAAACATGGTGTTAAACGTTCTTTGGGAATGGTTTTCCATGTCTGGCAATAGGAAATATGAGAAAATATTTTCCTTGATTGAGTTGATTCTCTAGGTTACTTTTCAATGTTGGGTTTTGGAGGGAGAAGCTTTGGAGGGCTCAGTCACTATTCTATAATATACTCAGTTGAGGTTTTTTTAGCAATTGAAGATTGAATAATATTTGACCTATCTTGTAACATCTCAATCCTATTTTATTTTTTGAGAAATATTTTACGAACGGTCTAGACCAAGCTCTTCCAAGCATTCCTTTCCAAAACCCTCCATCCAAACAGACACTTGGATACTGCTGATATAATGTGGTTCACATATATTGCTGATGAAATGTGGTTTGTCTTGCCAGGTGCCAAACAGCAATAGACATCCTGGTGAAGCATGCCTTCGACAACATTTCGAGGTTCACCTCCAAACAAAGGGAAGCCATTGACAAACTGTGGGCGTCCGTGAGAGAGCAGCAAGTGAGGAGGAAGCAAGGCAAATCCGTGACCGGAAAACTGGACGTGAATGGGTTTGAATGGCTGCAGCAACAATACAAGAGCGAGAAGATCAGTATCCGCCACTCCGTGGGGTCCAGCGGCGATAGGAAATGTACCCAGTGGCTTGGTTGATCCCTCTAATGCTTTATAGTGTCTCTGTAATATTTGTTTCTTCTTCCTGATCATATGTATCTCAACTTGCAAGAATTACTGGGCTTGCCCTATTGAAGCTGTAATGTCAATTCTTGAGTGCAACAATTAACTGTGAGAACTCAGAACTCCCTTTTTTTAAAGAATCGATTCTAAAAGATGATTGCAGTCATGAATTTGATTTTGGATTGGATTATCTTTTACTACCTTGATCCTTATTTTCACCCTTGTTATTTTATCTTTTACCCTTCATTATTTTATACCATGCCTCAATTTTGTGCTTTATTTAGTTTTTCACTTCCCTAAATTTGATGAGTTTTGTGTATTTTCAAACTAAAGTATGATCTGATTCTATTTTTAACGATTCACATGACCTCAAATGTTTCATGATCTGATTCTACACACACACTGATTGTTTTTGTATGCTGAGTATTGTGAGTAAGAAATAGAATTATGTTTTTTGCTGGGGAAAACACGGAAATATGAGTAACAAGTGGACTGCCCTCTCAATTACTAAAAAAATGCTTAAACCCTAGACTCCCATTTTCTATCTCTATATATAACCAGCATTTGCCACAAAACCCTTAACTCCATCCAACGCTGTTCTTCCCCCTGTTCTTCCGCGTCTAAGGTTCGATCTTTTATCATAGTTATTTGGTCTGCAGCTAATTGCATGTTTATTAAACTGTCATAAATTCAAAATTGAAAACATAAGCACGTATCGAAGGCTTGATGGGCGCTTATTGGAACCCCGTGGAGCTCATAAATTGTGCGACAACAAAAAAGATTCATTCTTTTTGGTTTCTTGGTATCCTCTTGCTGAGAAATTCTTGATCTTCAAGAGGATTACTCATCATAAAATCAACATTTTTCATGCCTTCTCTGTTTTTTTTTTGTGAGAATTTGTGCAAGATAGATTGGTGGTGGTGGGTAATTATGGGTCAGATTAGCTCAACCATGGTGTTTAACATTTTTAATTGAAAATTTTCATAATACTTGTTTTCAAAAATGTACTTTTCAAAGACGAAAAAAGCGATATGTAAAAGTGTATGATTTTGATAATATTTTGTAATTATATATCTAGCAAAATTATACATTTTTAATGCAAGCTTTTTTCCGTCTATGAAAAAATTTGTGGAGCGAGTTGGATGGCTGAAAAAAACTCAAGAATCAATGGGAGGGAGGAAGTGTATTGGAGATGTGTGTGGAGTGAAAGACCCATTTCCCCCTTTTGATAGCCATTGCCGGTGTGAAGCTTTGTTTGGCATTAGTTTATCGTTTCGTTTCAATATTTTGAAAATGTTATCCAACACTGGCTTTATCATCCGCATTTTCAAAGTTAATCTACCTCATTGAAACTCATTCAAAATGCTTAATCACAAACCTTTCTTAGTTCCCAAATGAAGACCTAAGTTGCTAGACCAGTAGAATTGATTTGGGGACACTGTTTATTGTTGACAAATAGGTAGACTTTTCTGTCTGATTTTTGGTTATGAAAACCTTCCTCATTTTCATAATTCTCTGTCAGGTTAAGAAACATGGCAAAGAACCCAAAAGTATTCTTTGACATAGCTGTAAAGAAGACCAAGGCCGGGCGCATAGTAATGGAACTCTTTGCAGACACCACACCAAAAACAGCTGAAAACTTTCGCGCCCTATGCACGGGCGAGAAAGGGATTGGGGCCTCAGGGAAGGCCCTACACTACAAGGGCTCCATCTTCCACCGCATAATCCCAGGCTTCATGTGCCAAGGTGGGGACTTCACAAGGGGCAATGGGACCGGCGGGGAGTCCATTTACGGGCCCAAATTTGGGGATGAGAACTTCAAGACGAAGCACACCGGGCCGGGCCTTCTGTCCATGGCGAACGCGGGCCCCAACACAAACGGGTCCCAGTTCTTCATCACCACTGCCAAGACCCCGTGGCTCGACGGGAAACATGTTGTGTTTGGGAAGGTGGTTGATGGGTACGATGTTGTCACCGCGATGGAGAAGGTCGGCTTGCCTGATGGGAGGACTTCTGTGGAGGTTGCCATTGAAGATTGTGGGGAGATTGTGGAGAAGTAGTAGTAGGCTTCTTTGTTGTCATCAAAGAGGATGTCTCTAGTAGTACTAGTATTACTACAATCTCTCCATTCTTGTCCAAGGCTTGTCATGAAACATTTCTTTTAATGGGATTAAGGGAGTACTTTTTTTTTTTATTGTGGCCAATGTGTTCATTTTTAAAAAAATTTTGACTTTATATGTGTTAAGTATAAAGTTGAATAAGTATGGAATATTAGATAAATAGCAAGTTGATTTGGAAGTCGTATGAAATGTAAGATATACACGAAGTCACGAATGTAAGATATACACTAGGAAGTCAATTGGAACGCCACATATGCACTAACTGGTTGGATTTTCAAAATTCCGGCAAAAGGTATCCCTTTGTTATATTTTTAAAGATGGATTATCATTATGTTACAAGTTAAAAATGATGTATCTTATTGTTACAACCATTAATTTTTTAATAGCATGAGTTTTACATGAATAAGCATAAAATTTTTATTTTATACTCCAGTAATGTTTAAAGAATTAAAGAACTTTGTTTCATAATTAATGAAAGTACACAAATAAATTAAATTTATCAAAAGATGAGTCCCAAAAAAAATCGGAGCACAATTTAATTTGGCAATTAGAGAGTATATCACGTTTTAATCCATGGTATATCCAATAGACAAGGTGACAAGGACGAGTCAGTTTTTAACATGAGAAAAAACTGGAGGGTCAAAATGAAAATATATAAACTTACGATCTCGAAATGTAAAAAGTGAGAAAGCGGAACTCGAACATGCAAATAGCGGAAAGAGAAAAACCAGCGATCTTCTCCTCCTCCCTCGTCACTTTATCGCCGCCGGCCCTTCTCTCTGCTTCCGTCTCTCTCCTTCAGTCCTCCCGGAACAAATTTGTTACCGATAATATTTCACGGCGAAGTAACCGGCGACGGCCTCTTCCAGATATATCTCCGATATCACGTCATCTATCTCTATCCATCTCGTCTGTAATGGTGAGTAACCCAAAATTTATTCCTTTTCGCATTTACATAATTCAAATTAAATCAGCCTCGTGTAATACAGTAAATGATGAAACTTGATCTTGATAGATATTGAAATCCGAGCAATTTTGGTATTGCACCAAAACATAATTTGACCTACATAGGGACAGATCTGAATGAATATTCAGTTTTTTTGACATATTGAAGAAAAGTACAGGTTGTGGATGCTTTATTAGCGTGAAATCAAGTGTGAATGAGAAATGACTATGTTTACTTTAATGAGTGTTTATCACTTTTTGATAAGCAATGTTGAGACTATAATTATTGTTAGCCAGGAGTGCATGTTGGGCATAATTCTGGTATACTTAACACTTAAATGTCTTTTTAAATTTATTTGTATGAATTGATAGTGAAGGTTTCGGATACCGAGCGAGAAAACTGTCTTCTGATTGAACTGGTTTTTTTGAAGTTTTTTTCTCCAAAGGAATTCTTGAAGTATTATTAGTTATGATTGGGTTTGAACTATAATACTTGTACAATGACTTAACAAGTTTAATGGTTGAGGAGATGAGGTATTATTGTTCTGTGTGCTTTTGAGTATTTTTGCTTCCTGCTTTCGAATTACAGTATGATGTTGTCTGGTGTTACTGGTTAATTTCTCCTAAATCAGTAGGTTTATTTTTCCATCTATTTTAGTTGATGATGTTGGCCTATTATGTATTAGCTACACTTCCAGTGTGATATTATGATGTTGTCTGGTGTTACAGGTTAAATCCCCCTAAACCAATTGGTTATATTTTCCAACCTATTGCAAACGTAACTATGCAACAAACTGGGGCAAGAGATCCTCAACTCCGTGAGAGCAACAGCCAGAAGGTCCACCCACAGCCCATGGAAGAAGCTACAAATAATAAAAAACTAGAACCAGTCGAAGCATTGATTTCCAAGATTTTCACAAATGTCTCATCACTCAAATCAGCTTACATCCAACTTCAGTCGGCCCACACTCCCTATGACCCTGACAAGATCCAAGTTGCTGATAAACTTGTGATCTCAGAGCTGAAGACTCTATCTGAACTCAAACACTTCTACAGGGAGCACAACCCTAAGCCAGCATGTGTTTCTCCGCAGGACTCCCGTTTGGCTGCAGAGATTCAGGAACAGCAGAACTTGTTAAAAACATACGAGGTCATGGTCAAGAAATTTCAGTCTGAGATACAGAACAAAGATTCCGAGATTCTTCAGTTGCAGCAGCAGATTCAAGAAGCGAATCAGAAGCGAGTTAAACTGGAGAAAAACCTAAAGCTCAGGGGTTTATCCTCTAAAGAAGGTTCTGCAAATGGATTCATCTCTGTGGATCTAACACCTGAGCTTTTCAAATCCACAGTGGAATGTGCCTATCAAGCTGTTCATGATTTTTCCAAACCAGTAATCAACATGATGAAAGCGGCTGGATGGGATCTTGATGCTGCAGCACATTCCATCGAGTCAGATGTTGTATATGCAAAGCGGGCTCACAAGAAATATGCATTCGAATCAAATATTTCCCACAAAATGTTCAGTGGGTTTCAGGACGAATGCTTCTCCCTGAAACACGAAGATCCAGAAGCCATGAAGGAGAGTTTCTATCACCAATATCTTGCATTAAGGGAAATGGATCCACTGGATGCCGTGGCCCAAAGCCCAGATTCCATATTCGGGAAATTCTGCAGGACCAAGTACCTTGCCGTTCTTCATCCTAAGATGGAGGCCTCATTTTTTGGCAACTTGGATCAACGGAACTATATAATCGGAGGTGGACACCCAAGAACAGCTTTCTATCAGGCTTTTCTAAAGCTGGCAAAGTCAATCTGGCTCTTGCACAGGCTGGCATATTCATTTGATCCTGCTGTCAAGGTTTTTCAGGTCAAGAAGGGAAGTGAGTTCTCAGAAGTTTATATGGATAGCGTTGTGAAAGATTTCGTCGTTGAAGACACAGAGATGAAACCTAAGGTCGGGCTGATGGTTATGCCCGGTTTCTACATCATGGAAAGCATCATCCGGTGCCAAGTCTATTTGACAGGTGTGAAACTGGCTGGTTGATTTTAGTTTTTCATTGATTGTTGATTGTGTATTGTAATTTACATATGTATCTTGTGTGTTTGTGCATTTTCTTCTTGGCATCTAGAAACTGTCATAGTTGTGATCATTGTATTTGCAGTTGTGGTACTTTGTGCCTAATCATCTAATGAGTTGAAATAACACCCCCTTGCTCATCTTTCTTTTTTTAACACCCTTTTTGTTGGCAGAAAAAGAAATTTTAAGTTTTGAGGAGTTGATAACAAAAAAGTCCATTGAGATTTCACTTTTATCTATAGTTGGAAGTAGAGAGAGTATTTTCAAGAAACCACAAAATGAGTTGATAATGATTCACATATGGCCATATGGAGTACTCCATATATTTTTAATGAGAACAAATTTAGCTTGAAATTTCATGTGAAACATGTTGTACATGTTTTTAATTCAAGAGTTTCTAAATTATGAAAAAGGAAAAAGAGAATTTTAATTCCTTTTTTGGAAAATGCATAGATTTTGCAATTCTAAATTGCAAATACAAATCAAATTTGGCAAACCTCGAGATTGATTATTTTGGATTTTATAAAATAAATTGGGACTTTGAGTAAAAATTTAGATTATGTTACTCCAAAAATTAGTTCCTCTAAGTTTTTACTAGAACAAAGTTGATTTTAGTAAGCTTACACCTATATAGGTTCCTTTGCCAATAATTTCAGAATTAGTTTTTATCACTTTGAAAAAATAACCTAATGACATCTTTTATTTTTAACATTTTAAAACGTAATCCGTTCAGTTAAAAAACTATCCAGAATGTCAACGCCAAATGAAGAAGTTATTCCCAAGACCATAACTTTATTATTGATTATCAAACGTTATTATGATGAAAAAAGAGTGCATTTGATAGTACATTTGTACACAATTTTTGCATGGTAACACAATTTTTTTGAAATAAAATAAGCCAATTCTTGCACAGAAACAGCAATAAAAAAGAATGACTACAAAAAATGTATACAAATATTACATGTGAGTGGCTGAATAATATCTCAATCATTCACCTCAAAGAACACAATGAACACACAACAAGCCCATTCTCATTACACTCCCCACATCTCACCCTCCTCCAATCTCCACCACCATCACCGCCGCCGCCGCCGCCACCACCCTCCTCCTCGAGAATTTTTGTGCTCCCATTGCATTTGGAACACAAAACAAACCTAATCCCACCACAAGAATCACAATGCCCTTGAGACTCATCAAGTGGGATTCCATGAAGAAGGGGCTTAAACTTGCCCTGTTCATGCAACCCCACAACCTCTTCAGCTCCCCCAATGTACCTACCCTTAATGAACAGCCTTGGGGGCACCACCTTCCCCTCCAAGGCCCTCCACAGCTCCTCCCTGTACTCCCTGTGCATCGAAATGTCCCTCTCGAAAAACGAAACCTTAAAGTTTTCGAGGAGGAACCGAATCCTCTGGCAGTCCTCGAATGTCTTTCGGATCCCACGGAGGCCTGTTGTGTAGAGGATCACTGCCTGTGACCCTCCCGGAGGGCACCTCTCCTCGAATTTGGAAAGGGCTTCTTGGGTTTCTTCTTCTTTGATTATCTGGTCGATTGTTTCGTCGATCATCGCCATTCTCTCGGCTTCCATTGCTCTTAATGAAATGAGGGCCTGTTCAAAAGCTGCTAGGAGGTTGGGGTCGAAGAGGCTGCCGGAATTCATGTCCGGTCGCCGGAAACTGGACACGTCTATCTCCGGCAAAGTTTCAATCTTTGACTTTGAAGAGCTCGATTTTGGACGGAGATTCTCTTTATCATCTAATGAACTGCCAAGATTCGGATTTTCTTCGGAAACATGAACTAATCCTGAGTCGAACAGGCTGCCGGAATTCATGTCCAGTCGCCGGGAACTGGGCGCGTCGATCTCCGGCAATGATTTTCCTCCTAAAGGTTCGATCTTCTGCTTTAAAGAGCTCGATTTTCGCCGAGGGTTTTCTTTATCATCAAATGCATTGCCAAGATCCGCCATTTTTTTGGAGATATCATCGATTTCTGGGTCGTCTTCCACTGTGGGTTCAAGATTTTTCTTTGTTTCTTTTTCTTGCAGGATGATAATCTCCGGCTTTAAATACCCAATTTTCTTTACTGTCTTCAATTTCTTCAGTAGCTTCCCCTTCACAGAATACATTCTAACTCGAGAAGAATATTAATAGTGCGATCTGCAAGATCTGCAGGAAAAGATGAAGGAGTTGTGAATGATGCCAACTCGAGATTTAATTTGGAGGAGAAAAATGGTAAAGATCAAGAAAAGGGAAACAGAGAAGTCGGATCTTTGGGAGAGTAGGAGAGAGACAGAGAGAGAGACTATAACGGCTAGAAGTTTTTTAGCTGAGGTAAATTTCACAAAAGTACCTGAACTTTAGCTGGAATTTCGAAGTGGTACCTGAACTTTAAATCCTTTCACAAAAATCCCTGAACTTACACAATCCTTTCACTAATGAGCCATTAGCCCGTTTCTAGGTTAACTTCCGGTCATTAGGGCCAAATTCGAATTTTATATATTTTAAAATTTTCAATTTGACCCCATTTCTTCTTTTCTTTTCTTCCACGCCCCCCCGCCGCCGCCGCCCGCCGGTCAAAGTCGCCGGAAAATGAACTTTTTCCGATTCCGGCGGGACCAATGTCATTCTCTTCGTCTTGAGACGAGGATCAATAATATCCAAACCATTTTGTCTAATTTGGCCTGTAACTTCTCGAATCTGAATTTTTCTACTC
>OOIL02002122.1:87927-217169 GCA_900332095.2 Cuscuta campestris | reverse complement strand
GATTTTGCTCTGTACCGATCCCGATCCCGAAATATCGGTTCGGTATGGTTCGGGATTACACGTTAATATTTAACAATACCCTTTTATTTTTGAAAATTAAAAGTGAATTTAAATAAAAAAAATATGAAAAATTTAAAAAAATAAATATTTAAATGCAAGAGATGCGTATCAAAACTTAGTTTATATTTCACAAACTAAAAAAATGAATGACAACAAAGGAGTATTTCGAATCTTTGTGAATACTTTTATGTTCATACACAAATATTAAAACTCAAATAAAAGTATAATTTACACATAATAGAATTTGAACCAAATTTTTTTAAAAATTATTATTTAGTGAAAGAATATATAAAAATATTACTCCGGAGTATCATTTTTATAATATTCTAGTATATATGTTCGGTACGGGATTTTCGGTATGGGACGTCACCTCGTACCGTTCCCGAATACCGTACCGGCCATTCGGTTCGGTACGGTTCGGTTTCTTCTCGGTATTTTTTCGGTTTGGTATTTTTCGGTTCAGTATTCTCGGTTTTTTCGGGAAATTTCGGTATCGGTTCGGTACTTGCTCACCCCTAGGAACACAAATATGCACGACGTTCAAGTGCCGCACTTGTCGTGTCCAAACTCAAAAGTCAGAAAGCCTTTAAACAGACGATAACGAAAAATGAAGGAGCCCTAGAGAAACTAGGGCCTCCTATCCCGTCCTACTTTGAATGTTCTTTCGTTCCAATTTTATCAGAAGTCTCCAAAGGAACTGCATATTATAATGTGTGCTTGAGGCATTAGATAAGTTGCTCACCTCTTTTGATGCATATTATAAAAGTTTCCTAAGTTAAGCATTCTAATTCAATGTTTTTTATAATATAATTTGTAAATATAGGACTTTTAGGTTTTATTTCTATAACAATTTGTAAGTAAAAATCTTTTCTTTTTTTTTTTTAAAAAATGAAGTTTTGGACGTAAAAATTAACTAGAAATGTTTTAAGAAACGAAAAGAGTAATTATGCCACAATTACAGCAGAACAATGGTCCTGATTTCTTTTAACAACAAAAAACATCACTTTATGATAAAAGATAAAATGACTAACACAAAGGAAAAAAGACATATCACTACAATATAAAAAAAAACATGAGGCGACAATCTTTAAATTCTCAAGCAGTTTACAAAAAAGAGAGTAAACTACGCAGTTTAGAAACATACTCCGTAATATAGACCCATTCCCAAAATATCACCCATCATATTGCTTGCAAGTCCTATGGGTGACCGACCATAGATAGCCAAGCCAGGAGATCAAATGCCATCGAAATTTCGTCACTGTTGCGCACACTGTACCCTCTGGGCCCCGCCACCGTGCATGTCATCGTCCTCCTCGTACGCCTCCTGCGCTTGCTGCTGCTGCTTCCTGCGCATCTCGTCCTCAATGTTGACGTCGTGCAGGGTGGTCTCCTCGCACTCGTCCAGCTCCATCTCCGTGATCTCCGTCGCGGGCTTTGGAGGCAGCACGGCTTCCAGCGCCTTGCATTGGTCAAGAGTCAACGAGTCTGGAAAGTCAACCGTGAAGTGGATGTACAGTTTCCCTTTCATGAATGGCTTTTGATACATTGGCATTCCTTCGTCGTTTATGGCCTTGAATTGATCTGATGAAACGGTAAAACAAGTTCTTATTTGGTATATTGATCAAGAAAGAAATTGAATTGATAGTAATAGAAAACACCAGATTGTTTTCACACACCAGGCTTGACAACTTCTCCAGGAAGGGATTTGATGAGGAGCTGCCTGTTATCAAGGTGTGTGAGGATGAATTGGAAACCACAAAGTGCCTCTGTTAGGGACAAGGTGTGCTCCACAAAAATGTCATCGCCCCTTCGCTTGAACTTGGGATGTTCCTTTTGTTGCAAGACGAATACTATGTCTCCGGTGACAGTGTCAGGCTGAGAAACAAAGATAAGTTCATCCTAATAAGGCTCGCTGTGTTGGGTATCATTTCAAGAGCAAATTTAAAAAATGGTGCACAGCGTTTCACAGTAATACTAAGAAGAAGGAGAAGAAGAAAAACTTACAGCTTCATCAGCCTCTCCAGGGAAGGTGATCTTCTGGCCATTCTGCATTCCCTTCTCCACGATTACTTCCAACACCTTCTTCTCTTGCACCACCTTCTCACCCTTACACTGTCCACATCTGTCCTTGTCATTAATAGTCTCACCGGTACCTTTACACTCATTGCAAGGGTGTTGCATCTGCTGGATCATAGACGGTGCAAGTTGTCTGATGGTTACTTTCATCCCAGAACCCTGGCAGCCAGAACACTTTGTTGATGCACCAGATTTAGACCCTTTGCTGAAAAGAGAATCGTAGCCGTTCATTAGACAACCGAGTACATATATTTATAGGATACTACCTGAACACAATGGAAATAGACACTTACCCCTTGCATTTTGGACACAGCACATTTCGTGACAAAGACAGCTTCTTTGAAATTCCATTGTAGAGATCCTCCAAGGAAACCTTGAGGGGGTGAACAACATCCTCTCCTCTTCTTTGTCTACGGCCTCCCCTGCCGCTACCACCACCTGCAAATTAAGAGCATAAATGTCTGCTTCTAACAATGGCCTATCCAAATCTTTGGATAGGTAAAAAATAGGTAGAGATCTGAGATACAATGTGCACATAAAAGGCATACCACCAAAAGGGCTGCCACCAAAGAAGGATTGGAATATGTCAAATGGATCATGCATTCCACCGCCTCCTCCCATTCCTTCCTTGAGTGCATCTTCACCATACTGGTCATAAATCTCTCGTTTTTCAGGATCACTCAGTGTCTCATAGGCATGAGCGATCTCTTTAAACTGAAACACAACATCCAAAAACAAAAGAAGGATTAAATCACATATCAAACGGATCAATGGGCTTGATTTAATTACAATTTACAATTTTTCAAGAATACAAATGAGAGCATTAAATCATGGCTAAAACGGAGAATAGCCCTATCAGCAAAACATCGTGAGGCATGCCAATGGAGCTGTTTGAAGTGTTTAAATTTATCTGATTGTGTTAAAGAGGCGAATGATAAAATGCAGATTAACAATTAACACCTGTTTTAAAGCCAAAAGCTTAACTTCTAAACAAAAAACGTCTAGAGACTTCAAGAATAATCTTAAATTGCTTTGATCTGATAATCTGATTAGTAAAGATCAACACTAACTAATGGAAATCTACAATTAAAAACGACTCAATTGTAAATAACACCTATTATTAGCTAAACGCTTTGAATTAAAACATAATGTCTTGTCACTTCAGGAATTGAAAAGCACGACCTTGGTTCCCCACATATAATAGGAGAAAAGAAAACGCTAGAAATCTCTCAAGTCAGTACACAACACTAGTTATAATTTCAAACACCGATCTGATAATCAGATTTAACAAAAAGCACCACAAATTCACGGAAATCTACAAATCAAAACTTGAAAAAAAAAGCTCAGAATCACCAATTGCAGAAATACCCAACAAGATCAAACAAAAACACAATACCTTCTCGGGATCGCCGCCCTTGTCGGGGTGATTTTTGATGGCGGCCTTTTTGTACGCCTTCTTGAGATCCTCCTGAGAAACGTTCTTATCAACTCCTAAGATCTCATAATACTTGGTGTTGTTGCTCTTCTTCGGCGCCCTTCCGAACATCTTCTACGAATCTGTGAACTGCGAAAGAGATCTATCAGCACGATCTACACAGACAAAGAGGAATGAAAGCTGATACATATGCAAATGTCAATCGTTATATATGTACTGAGATCGTACCGATAACAGTTGCAGAAATCGGAGAGACGATGAAGGCTTCTTAGCTTTGATTCTTTCCCAGCGCTGAGGAAGATGGAAGGTAGATCGGGCCAGATTTATTTGCGGGGGGCAAGACACATACGCGAATAATCTAGAAGAGTCTAGAAAAGTTGTGGTTCCTTCCTAACAAATTTCTCATAGACAAATTTTTTTGGTAATTAAAATTATAAAAGTTGATNAGGGGTTTAAAAGACAAACTTGAAAAAATTCAACTTTAAATTTTAAATTTTAAATTTTAAATTTTAAATTTTAAATTTTAAATTTTAAATTTTAAATTTTAAATTTTAAATTTTAAATTTTAAATTTTAAATTTTAAATTTTAAATTTTAAATTTTAAATTTTAAATTTTAAATTTTAAATTTTAAATTTTAAATTTTAAATTTTAAATTTTAAATTTTAAATTTTAAAAATTTAAATTTAAAATTTTATATTTTAATATTTAAATTTTAAATTTTAAATTTTAAATTGTAAATTTTATATTTTAAATTTAAATGTTAAATATATAATTATGCTTTTTTAAATTTAATTTTTTAACTTTAAATTTTTATTTTTGAAGTTTTAGGTTTTAAGTTTTAATTATAAATATCAAATACTAAATTTTTATTTTTTAAGTTTTCTTTCTTATATTTTAATTTTTTATTTTCCTTTTTTTACTAAAAAAAATTTGAATTTTTAATTTATAAATATTACATAGTATATTTCAATTCTTATATTTTAACTTTTAAATGTTAAATGTTAAATTTCAAAATTTAAAATTTCAAATTTCAAATTTTTAATTTAAAATTTTTAAATTTTAAATTAGTATTTAAAATTTTAAATATATCCAGGTTCCAGGATTCACGAGTAAGTTTATCCAAGTTCAAGGTTGGAGGTGGAAACATTAACTTTTTGTTATTAGATTGAAAAAAATATGAACAAAATACAAATTTTATTTAAAATTTGAAATACTAATTTAAAATTGTGAGCACTTTATTCAAAAAATAATAAAAACTTTAGCATAGCACTCTCGGTTGGCAACCAAACTCTAAAACCCATCTTCCCAATCCTCAGCCGCCACGGCAGGTTTCATCTCCCTCCCGTCGGAAAACCCATAAGATTAATTTGTAAATACAATATAGAGGTTTGCCTAACTTATTCTTTCTATCTTTACTGCAATTCGATCGATAAAATGTTGATTGCTGATATTGTTGCAATTTCTTCCCTCTGTCCATTTTGTTTCAGTTCAAAATCTCTGTTTTTTTCGTATTTTTAACTTTTTATTTTTCTTTCTTGGAGTATTTTTTATTTACTCGTATATATTTTTGCACCGCTTCTTTTGAAGTCATGCTGTTTGATGAATGTTCTGAAAGAAAAGGGGTTTATGAGTGATTGTCCGGTTTGATTTCCAAGAAGATACAGTTCATTACAAGTACATACCTGAGTAAAGAGTTTTTCCATTTAGTGAGGGTAATGGGTATTTTGTACAGGTCAGGCTACCAGTTTTTTTCCGAAAAATAAAGTCCAAATTTTAGTTTTTGTGTAATTTTCAGCTAAACCATAGTATATTCTTTACGTTTATGATCCCTGGTTTTATTCATGAGGACTTCCTAATATATTTTCTGCATTAAAAGAAATTATTTGTATGATTTTCATACTCTCATTATATACCTCTACGAATTAAGGATGTAGGGTGGATGCTGAAAGATGAGATTGAGACTTCTTATTTAGTCAATTTTGTTATGAAGTAAAAAGTTGCTAACAGACTTAACACGAAACGGGGCACTGTGATAACCCATTAGTTTAACCCAACATGTCAAGGCAAGCACCTCTTCCTCCTCGTTGCCCCCTTCAAAAGAAAGCTACAATGTCCCCAAATTTGGGTCCCATTTCTCCCACGTTACTCCAGGAAAACCAGTTTCATTCTAAGCACCATAGATCAGCTTCTCAGAGTTTGATCATAGATGAGCAACCTGCATGGCTTGATGAGCTGCTGAGTGACTCTGAATCAAGTGCTTGTGGTGGAATATTGCATAGGCGGTCTGCTAGTGACTCTTTTACTCTACTGGATGAAGTTTTTACATTACCAAGTCTAAATATACTTGATGAGTCAGAAGAATCTTCTCCAGCTGGCTGTGATGAATCAGATGAAGGGTCCAAATCTGCTTGTGTGTATGGTCCTAATTCCCCACGAGGAAAAGGCAAAGTAA
Organism: Cuscuta campestris; assembly: GCA_900332095.2. Taxonomy (NCBI): domain Eukaryota; kingdom Viridiplantae; phylum Streptophyta; class Magnoliopsida; order Solanales; family Convolvulaceae; genus Cuscuta; species Cuscuta campestris. Next base: position 211,145 of record OOIL02002122.1, on the reverse strand, counting down.
CCTTTCCAGATAATGCCATACTTTCAGCCCTATCAGATTATGTTTCTCAAAATGCTCTGCAGTGTTCAGATTGGAGTTTGCCTTTGTCTGAAACTGCTCAAGGGGACTCAGCAGGCGATGCTAGTGGTTCTAATGGAGAGAATGTTATGGAGGCAAAACCAGTGAAGAGGTTAGAATCTTGGCTCTTATGTTTGTTCTGACATTCGCCCATTGCCAATGGACCTAAACCAGTCTACAATGTTTTAGTTTCGGACACTTAATGGACTAAATAAAATGGCACATTAAACTTCTCTTGCTTCTTACTTTCTACTAAGTTTTGGGAAGTAAATAGAGCAATGCATCTTGGGTCTATTGGAAACAATCTCTCTTGACCCCACAGACCCAACGGCGTTGGGAATATACTGGCTTGTTGTTGCATGTTTGTTCTGAGATGTCGAGTTTTATGTTATTGTCGCCGTTTATTTCCTTTTAATTTTAAAATGTGGTAATTACTGTTCATTTCATTTGGTTTGTCTTTGAATCATATGCATGATACTCAATATTGTGTCTCACTGTCTGCTTGGCGAATTTCGATCTGCACTTTCTTGTTCAGGTTCCCTGATCTGTGTTTATTTACGTTACCTGTCTGTGTTTGGCATTAATAATTAAATAATTTATCTACATGAAAATGAGAAAAGTTGAGATTACTCCAATGTGAATGGTGAAACAAAGCTATGATGCATGTTTATACTCATTCTATTGCTTGTTATGCTTTGGTGTATGATATAGAGATATTGTAAATATAAATAATGATGAACCAATGATCAGTTCTGAATATTTGAAAATTATTTATTGTGTCATATATGTACAATGCATTAAAACTCTACAAAAATCTGAAACAATTCAGTTTTTTAGGTAAATGGTACAACTACTATGCATTTTTTGAAAACTATACCGTTACTTTGTGATTTATCAACATTGAGCTTCTATTTGTAAGGGCTAATGTATGGGACTCAACTACGTACATATTTAAGGTGGGTTTTCAACATTTTTAATAGATGCCCCAATGGTACCTTGGTGTGATCTCTTTTTCTCCATTATCCAAGATTTCTTTCATGTATGATTTAAAACATTGAAATGCTTTAGCCAATATTGACCGCCACCTCAATCTAATATGTATGTGTAGGTAACATGAAAGTTATAGTGCTAAGTAATCATCTGAAGTTAGTTAAGACTATGAATTAAGCAACAAAGAATAACAATCAAGTTTCATGAAGCTTGATCTTATTTTTGTAACCTTCTTAGTTCTTACGAAGGCATACACCAACAACAGAATGTCACATTCTTTTTATCTTTGATAGGGCTAAATCTTTTCCACCCAATGTCAGATTCTTTTTATCTTTGATAGCGCTTAATCTTTTCCACACAATGTCACATTCTTTTTATCTATGATGGCGCTAAATCTTCACCATTGAATATTGATGCTCTATTTTACTCCATCCGTTCTGTAATAGTGTTCCCAATTGTCTCTTTCAGGTATTCAAAGTTATGCTCATAGTCTCATACTCCCTCCATCCTTAAAATGGGATGACACATTCATTTTTTGGGGCAGGCAATTAAGGAAAGCAGGACATTTATTTAGGGACAGAGGGAGTAAATGCTATAAAAATTTGATAAATCAAAACTACATTGTAAAATGAACCCAATTGTATTAAATTTATATTATAACTAAATAAACTCTAAAAAAGTCAAATGTAAAGACCACTTGTTAAAATACTTCATTCACCCACTGTTTTTCCATGTTTTTTTGTACCCATTCACCTAAAAGCGTCTCATTATAAAACTACCTCAAAAAAAAGGACACACATAAACTCACACTCTTAAACTTTGTGCCTTGTGAGAGCACTTATGAAATGGAGGGAATACTTCAAACAAAATCAAATCTTCATGATACTCTTCATTTTCATATTACCTGTTAGTTCTTTCTTATATTTATCTGCTATCACGACATCATCTCCAATCAACATGCACTATAGCATCCATATTGGATATTCATGTTTAACCCATTCATAATGGCAGCATATAGGAATGAGCTTAATATTCTTTCTTGATGTGGCACAATTGTTATACACAAATCTTTTGTCCCTCCGTAGTCCCTGCAAAGCGTTGAGATAATTGCTATTGTTTGATTCTGTCACAAAAATCAACATACACATCATGGTACATGACCACAATTTAAGAAAAAAATCAGCCTCTTGTAATTGATGGTACACTGATGTGCTTTTCATTATCTAATATTTCTCTCATCTTTTATAAAAAGTTTTGAAATGCATTAGCTACTCTTCATTAATGTAAGTAATTCCTCATAAGTGATCAGGTGATGTCGAATCTCATTTCCTTAATGGACTGACAGCTAGCTTGCAGTTTGGGTTTTTTACTCCAGCCACAAACATTTTAACAGAGAAACATATGGTTTGTTCTGTTGTTAATGAGAGAAATTGCGAAGCGAGAAAGATATAATGAAGAGAAGGAAGAAAGATATAGTTGAGAAATAAAGTGGATTAGTTGTATTGTTTTTTTGGAGAGACCTTGGAAACAACCTCTCTACTTTTGAGTTGGGGTAAAGTCTGTGTTCACACCCTCCTCAGACCATACTTTTTGTGGGATTTTACTGGATTTGTTGTTGTTGTGGGAGAGACCTTGGAAAGAAAGACAAGTTTTTCAGTTTTTGTATACCCAAGTTATAAGTTTTTACTACTTGTCAAATAACAAGAATATCCTTTACATACTTTCTTCCCATAACAGGGAGTGGAGAGTGCAAAAAGCGATGGGCTCCACATATTTAAATCATTGTACCATATTCCCTTTTAAGCAAACAAGAGAAAAATAGCATTTATCCTTTCCTTTTGCATTCTAACATCTCTCCTCTTTATTTCTCTCGAAACAAAAATATGCCATTAAGGTGTATCGTGCACATTGATGATTGATGAATGTTTAGAGATAATGAGATGGATATGAACCTTAATATTCTTTGGTACTGGTGTTAACTATTGTCCCTCTATACCTCATTTCTTTAATCACGGCTTTTCTTTAGTCAATAGTTTCAATGCAAATTGTTAAATGCCTGGTACCTTATCTTCTTTGGTCAGCAAAGTTGTAACAATCTAAAAATTTGTGTGTTATCTTCACACTTGAAACTTATAGGAGTGATTAGTCGCTACAAATAGGCCCATACTATTCTTTTGGTGTGGAAAGTTAGAAATATGACCATACACTAATTTTACATGCAGGCACCCTGGGCAGAGGTCGAGGGTCCGTAAGCTCCAATACATTGCTGAGCTAGAAAGAACAGTCGACACTTTACAGGTATTTTTTATGCAAAACCTGTTCAACAAATTGCTGCCATCCTTAATTATTTATTTGTGTATTTTGAAGTGTTTCCATGTGACCTTGGTCTCGAGTCTTGAAAATAGCATTTCAAAAATGCAACACATCACATCCTTTTCGTGGGACCCTTTCCCAGAGTTTCACCAAGTGAGAACACTTTGTGCCCTGGCTTGTCCTTTTTATCACAGTTAACTAAAAATCCTCTTTTTTCTATAACTTGTTTGGTATTGCTAAAAGATTGGCCGAAATGACTGATTATGTTGAAGTTAGAGGTGGTTTTGCTTTTGCTTTTGATAAGCGTTGGAATTCTCTAAAAATGCATTTAAATTGTACTCCGTATTTTTTATGAAACTAAATGAAACGGTATCTAAATGATGAGGGCAAGGAAGCCATTTACCCTCATTTTAGCCATTCAGTCAAAAATAATTTTCTTAATTTTCCAGTCAGCCTATTCATTTAATAAAAATGAGTTTGCGTTTAGTTGATGGTATGATGATGAGCCAAAAGTTGGTGCATTACCAATCGAATGAGCGCTGCATGTGCTATTTTATGAAGGGTCATTTCATAATAACAAAGAAGTCCTTCCGCGCTTAACATCAATTGGATTATGCAATTCATTGCAATGCTGAAGTGCTGAGAACATTCCTTGTGCAGGGTGTTAGATCAGAGTTAGCTGCTAAAGTTGCATCTCTTCTTCAGCAACATAGTGCTTTGTCTTTTGAGAACAATGAGCTGAAGCAAAAGATAACCAGGCTTCAACAAGAAAAGTTGATTGTTGATGGTAAGTACGTGCTTTATTTCCCTTTTTGGCATGTTGGGTCCCGTTAAATGCCACCAAAATGCTGAAAAATGCTGACAAGTTATTTTCTTGTGTTAGGTTTTGACTCGAAAATGAAATATGAATTTCTAAAGGGGGGCAAGGGTCAACGACAAACCCACTATAATCCCAACTTATATTGACCCCCTTAACAACTTCTACATATGTTTGAATATCATATTCTAAGATAGAAATAGCTAAATGATATGAATTTGAACTGACAATCAGTTCTTTTGACACCAAGGGCCGGTGACATAATATGATACCGGTCCATTTGAGGGTCCTATAGTAATCTGTTCGACCCCGAAGTGGGCTCTACACTTCTACCCCTCTAATCCCCAATAAACTCCCCCTCCCCCTCTAGGTTCACCATTATGCTACAGTTTGAAACTACTTCGAAGTCAAATGGATCACTGTAGGACCTCAAATGGATCAGGTATCATATTATGATACCCATGATATGACACCCATGAGTGGTGTCAAAAGAACCCCATTCTTGAACTGAATCCAATTAAAGAAATACTCCAGGCATTTATTTTGAACTGATGTTTTAGTTTCCCATACATTTTCTTTCCCTCGCATCTTCACAGTTCCAACTGAATCCTTTATGGTTTATTATATGAAGAAAAGTAAGTTGTGCTCTGTAATTGTCACCCATTGTCTGTCAATCTTGTTCCGTTGAACGTAGAAGAAATGACACAATTCTCTCTGTACATGCAGCTGAGTATCATTCACTGAGGAAAGAATTGGAGAGACCGAAACCACGGGATAAGCTCAGATCATCTACGGGTTCAATGGGCACATGGCAAATGCTAGACTTTGGAAGACTAAATCTCAACTAAACAAGTGTGGAAGACGAAAACAAGAATGGCACCAGATCATTTCTCTTCCTCCCAGTCACACTCCTGCTAAATTGTAAGCTCTCTTTGTTTTGCTTCTGGGAGTGGGCTGTGTGGTCCAATTGGAGAGACATTTTTTCCATTTTCAACTTGGATGAATGTCACATAACACACTCCTTCTATGATGATGATGATGTTAACACTTTTTAGCAACTGCATTCCCATGAAATGATAAAATCAGGCATCAAGTTATTGAAATATGCTCATTAACTGGTTGAGTTTGCCCAGGAGTTTCTAAATTATACTTCCTCCGTCCCCAATTAGATTACAATTTTTTTCTCTCTCTCCTCTCGATAACTTTTGTTTGTTTACGCGATTTCATTAAGTATTTGATAAAATAATATATTCTTGTCACCTCTTGTTTTATAGAACTTTTTACGTAGTTTTTTAATATGTAATTTTTATATCTTATTGGTATACCAATTTATAAATAAAATGATTTTAAAAAATAGAAAATTTTACTCCGCAACACGCAATTTGTAATGAAATTGGGGACGGAGGGAGTACATTTTAGATGTACCATTTATAGGTTAAAGAATACATATTTCAAACTATGCTTTTGAAAACAATTACTCCACATAAGACAAAGAACAAACTCCCACTTATCAAGGAAACATCCTTGTGAAAACAATTGTCTTTCCTCATGATTAGTGAATGTAACACCATGTGAAAAATCAGATTTTGAAAATTAATATGATGTGTTTTATTCTTTGGGTGAAATCTTCGAATTTCTTAATTTATGGAGTACTCTTTATAACTTAAAAGTAGTTTTCTTTTGTATGAGTGTTAGGCAAAAAATATTTAATTAGGTGTGGTTCTTAATTAAATTTTAAAACTAATTCCAAGTTGAGATAATAGTGTGTCATAGAGAGTATATCTTAACATTGACTTGGTTTATCGTTATTCTTATTTTTCTCATTTCGGCTTTCCCATTTCTCCTTTAACTATTCTTTTCTTCAAAAAAACGAAAAAGACCTTATACACCCCAAACCCTTTCACACTAATTTCATCATCCTACATGCTATTGCAAAATTGCCATTTTCTTATATACACTTGGTAAGACTTGGAGTTTAGGTTTGTCATCATCTCACAAAAAAAAATTACGTAATTAATACTATTTTTGAATAAACTTTGAAGTTCATCAAAATTTTAAAATCATGCAAAGTGAATTTGCAGAATAATAAAAGTTTACAATGCATTAGTTTTTTTTAGATATTTTTAATTTCGTAGAACTAAAATTGCAAAATCAAAGAGAGTTAAATTACGAGATAAAATTATGACAATGAGATGGAAGTCATGGAACCTTTATTTATGCGTTCCTTAGCTTCTCCATTTAATACTGTTGGTTCTACCATGGACATAAAGTTTATACTAATACAATTAATTAACATTGACCTTCTCCGAAATAATAATAAAATAAAATAAATTAATACTCATCACAATATTATGATTTTTTAGGCGGGCTTAAGTTTACTACTTCGCAAAAGATGTATCGATATAACTTTGTTTTGGAATGTTTGTAAAAGAAAGTGACAACTTCAACAATCTAGTAACAGTAAATTTATCTTTGAATCTATGGTTCATACTCAATATATGAATCTTAGTGTGTTTGTATTATAAAATTAGATCTTCTCAAAAAAAATTCGCATGTAAACCAATGGAAAATATGAAAAGGTTTACATTATGTGGGCATTGAGACTATGGAAGCATCACTCATGTATAACACATGATACATAGATAGTACTCTCTCCGTCCTATTTTAAATCATCTCTTTTGGTTTACGATGTTTGACTGAAATTATTTTCAATGCAAATTATTAAAGAATTGGAACGTAGTTAAAAAATAAACTTTACATATTAAAAAACTAGACATCAAAAGCTCTACAGAATAAAAAAACATATGACTATATTAATTTATCAAATAAGTAACAAAAATAAAAAAAAGAAAATAAATAAAATTTGACCATGTAAATAATAAACATGCAACTGAATTTGGGACCGAAGAAGTATAAAACAGCACAATATAACTTGGATTATACAATGTTGAAAATTAGGAGAAGCAAACTTTCATTTAGTTTTTACACTCAAAAGTACAAGAGGAACAAATACGTACGGAGAATATGCTACACGCCTAAAATACATCAAAACACAAAACAAGCCAGAAGTAAAAAAAACCATAAACCATCTCCCTAAGAGATGATCTAGGGAAGACATAGCTCAAGTGTATAAGAATTAGAGGGGCACACCTACATAGAACACCATTTTGCAATGCTAAGAAAGGTTCAATTTTAGGCCGAGTTTTTTCTTAGCAATGTAACGCCACAACTCGAGTATCCGAATTTATTCGTGTAATCGGCTCGCGGTGTTAACGGGTCTAACTTTTTGAAAACGATAAATGGAGCATTAAATATAACTTATTCATTTATTAATAATATCAAAGTATACATTAAACATGCGGAAACTTAAAACTTGATAACATAAAAAAATTATCATCACAACAGTAGTTTCCTTCTAGTTTTTTTATTCTTATTTCTTTTTCTTTGTCGGTATGTATTCCCTGGAGATTTACTGTTTCGACGTTCCTTCCATAAAAGGATCTGAGGTTCTTTTCCGCTTCCCGAGGTAGGTATAGAACTCCATCTCCAAAATTTCCTCCAAATCCGAATCTGGATGGTTCACTGAAGGTTCATCTGCTGCTACCAGTTCCGGTGCTCGAGCCTCCAGTTCCCTGAGTGGTTCTAGAGGTGGTGCCCATGGAATCCCATACCTTTAGATTTGGAGGAAATTTCAGAAATGGAGTTCTACACCTACCTTGAAAAACGAAAAAGGACCTCAGATCCTTTTATGGAAGGAACGTCGAAACAAGAAATCCCCAGGGAATACCTACCGGCAAAGAAAAGGAATAAGAATAAAAAAACCTAGAAGGAAATTTCTGTTGTGATAATATTTTTTTTATGTTATCAAATCAAATTTGTCTTGTGAATAATAAAGATGCATCTTAATTTGAGATGGAAGGAGTATAAAACATAGAAACATCACAATTTAACTTGGATGATACAATGTCAAAAATTAGGAGAAGCAAACTTTCATTTATATTTTACACTCAAAAGTACAAGAGGAACAAATGATACAATGTCAAAAATTAGGAGAAGCAAACTTTCATTTATATTTTACACTCAAAAGTACAAGAGGAACAAATACATACGGAGAATATAGTACGTGCCTAAAATACATCAAAACAGAAAACAAGTGTAGAAATGCTACAAACTTTCAAGTAACAACAACAAAACCAGTAAAATTCAGCAGTAACCAGAAGTAAAAAAACCATAAACCATCTCCCTAAGAGATGATCTAGGGAAGACATAGCTCATAGCTCAAGTGTAAATATAAGAAGGGCACACCTACAAAGAACGCGATTTTGCTTTGCAATTCTAAGAAAGGTTTGATTTTAGGCCGAGTTTTTTCCTAGCCATGCCAACAAACAAATCCCCGGACTTTATCTTGCCCGGAAGACATCCAGAAAAGGATACAGGCCCAGCTTGCATCACAGCGTCCTTTCGCCCCAGAGAAACAATAGCTATTGTTAAACCGGGCTTATACTTTGCCAGTTTCTGCTCATTTGCTCCAGTTATCAATAACTTCAAGTTCTTGCCTGCAACTTGTGCATGATTTTGAGCTATATATCCTTGCTTGAGTTCCTGAACATTGTGATTTGTGAGCACATCTTATCAGATTACAAATCATATTTCACCAAACCAAACACAATGTTAGCTTTCCACATTTAGTTTCATTCACGACTATTGAATCCTTTCCACTTTTGGCACATGGCTTTCTTTTCATCTATTTTTTTTCATTTGTAGTGCACAAGTTTGTGAGTTTGTGTTTGATCCAGCCGGGGGTCTCTTGGAAACAAGATCTTCACTTCCAAGTAAGGATAATGTCTCCGTACATACACCCTCCTCAGTGCACGGTTACCTACATATTTTTGCTTTTTCCAGTCCCTTATAGGTCAACTATCAACCACAGTACAGTGCTTGACCAGATAAGAGGCATGTAACTGAGAAAGGATCAATAGTTGTGCACCAAAAGTGAGAAAAATGAAAGTCATATGCTAAAAATGAGGAATAAACTAATAGTTGTGGGACGAAAAGTGGAAAATTTTCAAAACCATTATCAGGCTTGAAAATGCTTTGATTTGAAATGGAAACCAGTAGGTTGCTTACTTTGATATCAACAATGTCTCCAATGGCTAAAAATGAGGAATAAACTAATAGCTGTGGGACGAAAAGTGGAAAATTTTCAAAACCATTATCAAGCTTGAAAATGCTTTGATTTGAAATGGAAACCAGTAGGTTGCTTACTTTGATATCAACAATGTCTCCAATGGCAAAGATATTATTGTGACCCTTGACCCTCAAATTTGAATCAACAGCCACCTTTCCATCCTTATCCAAGCTATCTTTCAAAATGGTACCCCTTAGCCATGATGTCCCAAAGGGCTTAGCAGCACAGAGAAAGTGGAGATCAGCGTATACGGTTTCTCCTCCACGTAACTTATACACACCATTTGAGGCCGAATTCAAGTCAACGGATTGGCCCAAGATGACCTCAACCTTCTTTGAAATCAACCAATCAAACGCCTTTTTGCTGGCCTTTTCTCCAACAAATTCCATCAATCTTGATCCGCGGTGCACAAGTGTCACCTTCTTTTCGGGAAAATCGACGGCTATTTCAGCAGCCAGCTCTACACCCGTCGGTCCCCCTCCAATTATCAATACGGAATTAGCAGATCTGATTTTTTCATTCTCTGGCAAGAAGAACAAAGATTCATCAATGGACCAAATTTCATGAATAAATCTTAAATAAGAACAGCAGCTGATTGGGTACCTGCGGATTTAAGAAAACCCGAACCCAACTTATAAACTACTACTAAGTATGTAGTGAGTATAATACATATGACAAGTTACCAAAGGTCTTACCGTTTTGGTAGTAATTGAGCTTTTCCTGTTTTGTAGAATTTCCATTCTCCACATGACCAGTGGCAACAACAAGGTAATCATAAGTGATCTGCTCGCCTTGTTCTGTCAAAACTTCACTCTGTGTGATGCCAATAGCCGGAGACGAAATGATACTTGCTTTGTGAAGGTATTCATTGTGGTTAATCACTGTTCTCTTTGCGAAAGACGGTTCAATCATGCACCTTAAACTTGCCCACGAAACCTCAAAATACTCTTTCCTGTGGTAGTACACAATTTACAATATGATGAACTCAGCCAAAACAACATAACACAGGAAAACAAACAAAATCAATGTAAAAAGGAATTAGAAGTTTGACAGCAATGAGCCTACACAGAAATTTGAATTTGATTGCGAGAAACCAGTCAGTTAAAAAATCAAGGAAAAACCCTCAAAATGAACATAGACTATAGAACTCATAGTTGAAGTTAAGTATAACAATAAAAACCAACTAAGAGTTCGGTTTGGCCTTCTAGAATGAACCTCATACTAAATCCAAACAACTGATTTGATACTGGAAAGCTTTAAAAACAAGCACACATATATCAAGATCAGTTTGTTCGAACGATTCGCTATCTCGAGGATCATGTTAAGTCATCTCACCAAATACTGAGTATAAAAATAAAAACTAACATATGCAACCTAAGTCTAAATGAAACTAGATCAACCAAAGTAATTTGAAATCCACATTTCCACACAAAATTCATTAATGTATAATCGGATTAAGTTGATTTAACAAAAAAAACTTAATAAAAAAGGGGGCCGGGGAAGCTTACGAATCAATGAGGAAAACGTCGCAGTGGTTCTGAAGGGTATAGGCAAGAAGAGAGCCACCAACTCCTCCGCCGACAACCACCACCCTTTTTCTCTCCGCCGCCAAACTCCCCATGATGTAGCTCCCGCACTCCAAAACCTAATTCTGAAATCAGACAAATTGTAAACACGAAACTCAAAGAGATGAGCTGATTTGTGGTTCAGTGGAAACATCTGAACCGGCACCGCGTTTATATACACGCGAAATTGAAATTCTTGGAAGGACGGAAATGTGCAACTGCTCGGTTCCTTCTCTTGTTGCGGAGAAGAAGAAAAAAAGTTAATGCGGATTTTGACTTTCTGCTCGGGGATGGATTGAGAATCTAAGTCATTCTGGCCTCGTTTGGATGGTGAGTAAGAAAACGCAAGCATTCAATCATCTTCTCACTCAGGATATGCTCTCTTCTTTTCTCAAAACGGTTCCTCATTTGATTTTGGGGAAAAATAAGGTAGTGTTAATTTGTAGTTGATTTTCCAATTTTGCCCTTGATGTGATGGGTAAAAGTAAGATGTGATAGTTTAGTTGTTAGTGAAAAAGTATGATGTGATAGGCATGGTATGAAAACGTAGGGGTAAAAGTGGTTTTTTAATAGAAATGAGAAGTGTTTTAAGAAAAACAAAAAAAATGAAAGAGGAAGGGTTTTAAGAAACGGAGGGAGTATTTGGATTGATATATTTGGATTGAGGGAGTTAAAATTTTATTAGGTAGGTAATGGTAAAAGAAGGTAGATAAAGTAAGACAATAAATTTAAAATTTATGTTTGAATATTTATTAGGTAATGTGAAGTAAGTAAAATAATAAAATTACTTAAACACCCATGTTCTTAATTTTCTTTACTCGTTTCTTGGAGTGATTTCCATCGAATCAATTATGATCTTGTGCATAAAATTATATAACCTTCTAATTACGTAAAATAGTATTTTAATAATTAATTATAAAGCAAATGTAATAAAAAATTGCATCAATTTTAAACATTCTGCTTCAGCAAATAGAAAGAAATATAGGAAATCTTTTTTAACATCTATTTCAAACATTGTATTTCAACAAACAACAAAAAATACTAGGAAAAAAAATTCTTGCATCAGTTTCAAACTTTCTAATTCCACAAACATAGAAAAAATACAGAAAAAAATCTTTTGCATCAATTTCAAAGATTCTATTTCAACAAATAGCAAATAAAAATAGAAAAATAGCAAAAAATAAATGAAAACGAAAACTAGAAAAAAGAAAAAAACGTGAAAAAACAAGATAAAACACATACTTTCATTAATTAGCAAAAAAAGTAAAAAACCTTACCTGAGATGAGGATCAGCCATGGCAGATGAAGAAGAAGAAGAAAAAAAAAAAAAGAAAAAGAAGAACTTAACAACCGTGGATGGGAGGAGTGAGACCTCGCTAGAGTGGACGAAAAAAATGGAATAGAAGGTAAGAGAAGGGTAGGGGAGGGAAGTCGTAAACTTTACCTAAGTTGCCCGGAGAATGGGCAGACGGATATTTTCAATTGTTACACGGTTACGTTACCTCCCTTGACCTCCATTTACCTACCCCGATTTTCTCCTCCAAACAACTGAAACAAGGCAGGTTTTAATCTTACCTTGTTCTACTCCCCCGCCCTCTATCCAAACACACTGTAAGAGCAGTTTGGGGTTGTCTCTGGCTTTAGACAATATCATTCCATATTTTCTTCTACATATCAAAACACTAAGATCACCGGACTTTACATTTCTACTCTAGTTTGGCTCAATTAGCTTCAAACGTACTTAACTTTGTAATAGTATTTGGCTTATATGACATTTGAAACAATGAATTGACATCACGTTTAAGATAATAAAACAACATGCATTAAATGTCATTTAGGCTTTTTTGAGTAACTTAATAAAGATCAAAAATATTTTTATTAACAGACAATTGCACGAGGTTCAATTAAGTTTTCTTTATTAAGTTACCTAGAAAAAAAAATTTGTTAGATGTGCCATTACGTTAGATGTGTTCTGACATCAATATTTCTAATGCTATGTCAGCCAAAAAAATCCACGTAATTAAATTTGAAGCTCACTGAATCGGGCCGGAGAAGTAAATTGAAATTGATGGTTTTTTAAAGTATTGGCATGCAAAAGAAAATTTAAAAATTTTACATAGTACATCATAATCGACGAAATCTAGGAAAGCTGGTGTACATATTTCCAAATACTTACTCCATCCAAAGTAAAAGGGAAAGTTAAGTTTACATTGTTTGATTAAAATTTGTTTAAAAATAAAAATTAAATATTTAAAAATATATAAAAAAATCTACTCTGTATCAAATAAGAGATGATATGATTATATTATTATCACATCAATATTAAAAATATATAAAAAATAATTATAAAAAAAATAAAATTTAACTTTGTGAAGAGTATCTGCTACTTTTATTTTGAAAGGAATGGAGTATTAAATATGGAATGTACCACTTGAATATCAATATTCTAGTTAAATTTAATAAGATTCTAGAATGTCTAGATTCCTACTTCCAAAATATCAAACTCCAAGCTCAAGTTTTCATACTTCACTTAAAATTAAGGCAAATAAAAAAAAAGAGTAAATTCTTTAATTGGTCCTTTATAACAGGGGGGTTTTCCTATTTAGTCCTCTATTATCAAATATTACTCAAGCGGTCCTTTTTTTATGGGTACCTTTCCACAAATAGTCCTTTTTTTGATCTTCTATCATGTTGGTGTTAATTTGAGGGCTAAAAATGTAATTTCACAATGATAATATATTTTTTTGTCATACGCAATTCCAAAGGCTGTTCTGTTTGCGTCGTTTGTGAATTACAGTCGCTTTTTACGACAACTATAGTCTACAAATGTGATCTTTCGTCAGAATCCTAGCCCACAATCATAGTCATTATTTTTGTGTTATCCACTTAACCAATATCAGAACACGTCACTAGATATAATGTTGACGTCAAATTATACTTTTAGCCTTTAAATTAACATCAACATGCCAGAAGATCAAAAAAAGGATCATTTGTGGAAAAGTACCCTTAAAAAAAGGACTACGGGCTAATATTTGATAATAGAGAACTAAATATGGAAACCCCCTGTTATAAAGGACCAATTATGGAATTTATTCTAAAAAACAAAGTCATCAAAATTCCTTGAACTTGGGCCTGTTGTTGCAAAGTACACACAAGCCCAATTTCTTCAATAGTCTCTTATACAATCAATCTGCATATATTACACCACAACACCCTAGACACTCTTTGAGTCTTTGCCCAGATTCGATCATCCACGGTTCTTTCCCAAATCCAGGTAATTCATCGTCTTCTTCTCCATTCCATCTTCTTCATTCTTCGCTGCTTATAATCCCACATTCATCCAGTATTTTTCAGGAAAAAAATCAAGTCTTGTTTCAATCATAGTATTTGAAGCTCAGATTTTAGATGTTTTAGATCCGTGGTTTAAAAAAAAAAAAGAAAAAGTGATCATCTTTCAAACAACGCCGTGTATCTGTTTGTCCTGTGATTTTTCAAAGATGGGTTTTCACTCTGCAGATCTTTGCTTTCTTTTTGCGTTTCCCGATTTCATATGTTTTCCATCACTGGCTGATCCGGCTGCATAGTTCCTGTTTATTTTCTCTTTCGAATCTGTGTTTCTGTCTCTTTTCTCCAAATATCATTATTTGATGTTATCCATTGCTTTAAAAAAATCTGTTTTTTTGTATGTTTCCGTTTTTTGGTATTGGCAGTGTTATGTAAAATACCAAATCTTATATGATTTTATATATTTTAAACATTTAAGCTCAATTGATTTGTTTTGCTCAAACGATCTTCTTTGAATAGTGTTAACATGAGCTTAAGTTGAACTTATATTAAAGAAAAGAGAAGGCTGAATTGATAATTTAAGTTATTGGTGATGGTAAAATACTCCATAGAAGATTTATTTCGTATAGCTTTTGATATATATGCCGAAACTGTACAGTTCAATCTGAAGGTTTAAGATATGCTCCCTCTGTTCTGCAATCAACACACTTTCTTTTTTCGCAAGTCCCAAATAAACTTTACGGTTCTCCTATTTTCTTTTAAATGAAGTAATATGTTTCTCACAACACTTATTTTAAAATTTGGGAAGTCAAAGTCTGTTTTTTTTTGTGGGATGGATTGAATACTAGTTTTGGATCAGATTTTCTGTTAGTAGCTTGTCTGGATTCCTGCTTACGTATGCTACAAGATTTTACTGTAAATTAGTGAATTGGTTTTAATTCTTAAATAAACATATATTCCGTATAAAAGGGAAAAAATATTGTTAGAGAATTGTGACAAAAATGTCCACATATATTCAGTACCTTCAAAGCATATAAACATTGCTGCATATAGTTGTCCTTAAAGCTTTCTGCTGAAAGAATGTGGTTTCTCTAAACAACACTAATTTACTTGGTTGCCTACGACTTAGGGTGTGCTTGATTGAACTATTTAAGGCAAAGGGAGGGTTTTAATGTTACCCTGTTCAGTTTTGTTGGGAGGGGAGTGAAATGTGAACTGTGAAAGAGTTTTGAGTAACCCCTGTTTGTTTTCCAAATAGTTCTTAATGCTCCCTCCGTCCCATAAAATTATTTACACTTTCTTCCTTTGGATGTACTAAAAAAACTGTACACTTTATTCCCTATTTTGGTAATAATATGTGGCTACTGACAATTCTATATCCTCTAATCGAATTCTAACCACTAACATTATTTCTCAACTTTCTTAAACTTCGTGTAATAAAACTATCTAAGAGTTTTATGTGATGGAGGGAGTGTTATATTCAGGTCAATATTTCTGTATCCCATTTTATTATCTACTCCGTATTTTTTTTACCAAATGAAGGAAAGCCCCCCCCCCCCCGCCTTCCCTATTTTTCTTCCAATCACCTTTAATGAAACACTCTTAAAGAGTTTATTGTTCAAAATACAGAGTATAATTTAATTTCATGTACTGGCCAAGAACAAACATTTGATTTCATATTCGCATATCAAATTCCTGTCTAAGAAACTCAGAATTTATTAGCAATCAGTATGCATCTTTACTGCCTGATCCGTTTTATATGTACCTTTAGGGCTCGATCCGATCTCTGATAATAGTAGAACAGATAGTAAGAATGAAAACATAGAGCAAAATTGCAAAATGAGTTATAGGCTTAAATTCAAAACAAAATAGTTTTGATATATCATACACTCGGTATGTTTAAACTCTCGCATTTAATTATGTTTATAAAAAAACTAAAC
Source organism: Cuscuta campestris (assembly GCA_900332095.2). Classification (NCBI taxonomy): domain Eukaryota; kingdom Viridiplantae; phylum Streptophyta; class Magnoliopsida; order Solanales; family Convolvulaceae; genus Cuscuta; species Cuscuta campestris. Next base: position 194,990 of record OOIL02002122.1, on the reverse strand, counting down.
AAAAATCATATTCTTCCATTTGATTTTTCTTTTACAATTTCCAATGTAAAATCAAAAGGAGGAGCATTTTTCTCCACTCTCAAGCATTTTATTTGATCCTAACATACCCTTACTGAGTAGTACTGAGTAATTATTTCTATTCTTGTGTTTCTATATCATTGAAATTTATGTGCTTTTTGTTTTTCATCAATCTCCTACTTGAATCAATAATGCCAAAAATGGGTCAGGTCGCCTTTGTTGGTGAGCACCAAGGGGTCGTTTCTTCACAATGGCAGACAGTCAAGTAGAGCATGACAAGAACATTGAGATATGGAAAATGAAGAAACTAATCAAAGCGCTAGAGTCTGCAAGAGGAAATGGAACCAGCATGATCTCCCTCATCATACCACCTGGTGACCAAATATCCCGAATCACCAAGATGTTGGCAGAAGAGTATGGAACTGCATCAAACATCAAAAGCAGAGTGAACCGTCAATCTGTTCTTGGTGCAATAACATCTGCCCAGCAAAGACTCAAACTTTATAACAAAGTCCCCCCAAATGGTCTCGTCCTCTACACTGGAACCATCATCACAGATGATGGCAAAGAAAAGAAAGTCACTTTTGACTTTGCACCTTTTAAGCCCATAAATGCTTCTTTGTACCTTTGTGACAATAAGTTCCACACCGAGCCTCTTGGCGAACTCCTGGAATCTGATGAAAAGTTTGGGTTCATTGTCATGGACGGGAACGGGACCCTATTTGGGACATTAAGTGGGAACACGAGAGAAGTTCTTCACAAGTTTACTGTGGATCTCCCAAAGAAGCACGGAAGAGGAGGGCAATCCGCTCTTAGGTTTGCTCGTCTTCGGATGGAGAAACGGCATAATTATGTCAGGAAAGCAGCAGAACTTGCCACACAGTTCTTTATAAACCCTGCAACAAGCCAGCCGAATGTGGCCGGATTGATTCTTGCCGGATCTGCCGATTTCAAGACCGAACTAAGTCAATCAGATATGTTTGACCCTCGATTACAAGCTAAGATCCTTAATGTGGCTGATGTGTCTTATGGTGGGGAGAACGGGTTCAACCAGGCCATCGAGTTATCTGCTGAGATTCTGTCAAATGTGAAGTTCATACAGGAAAAGAAACTGATTGGGAAGTTCTTTGAGGAAATTAGTCAAGACACCGGTAAGTACGTGTTTGGCGTGGACGACACAATAAAAGCACTTGAGATGGGAGCAGTTGAAACACTTATTGTTTGGGAAAATCTCGATATTAACCGTTATGTGTTGAAAAACAGCGTGAACAGTGAGATAGTCGTCAAACACTTGAACAAGGAGCAAGAGTCTAACCATAGCAACTTCAAGGATGCTGCCACGTCTGGCGAGCTGGAGGTTCAAGACAAAATGCCACTTCTTGAGTGGTTTGCCAATGAGTATAGGAATTTTGGTTGCGCTCTAGAATTCGTCACCAATAAGTCCCAAGAGGGGTCCCAGTTTTGTAGAGGGTTTGGTGGGATCGGTGGAGTCCTTCGTTACCAGCTCGACATGCGCGACTTTGATGAACCCTCTGATGAAGGTGAAACGTTTGGTGACTCTGATTAAGCTTCTTGATTCAGAATGATGAGATATTCTCTAGCTTTGATGTCAAGAGTCAAACACTGAGTGTGTTTCCTCTTTTGTGCTGTAATTTCTTCTTTTTTTTCAGCCCCATCCATGACAAGGAATTTAGTCATCTTGTGTGATTTTTCATCCTTTTTTCATAGCCCATTAGGTATTTATCATACTATAAATTGCTGCCTTATGGCTTTATGACATTCTATTCTCTCATAGTCATTGTACTTCATTCCGTGGATTGTGGTGGAGACAAGAGTTTTGAGTTTTGTTTTGCTATTCACTGACAAGAAAAACCAACTCTACACAAATGTATGTCTCAAGGTGCTGTTTTGTTTCTCCCCAGACCCTACTCTTGTGGGATTTTACTGGGTTTGTTGTCGTTTCTTTTATGCTTTCACATCGCCATGGTAAAGCATGTTGATCTGAAATCATTTCCGTATCGAGTTTACATGTTATTCTGGAATGGAAGTATTCCAGCTACCAAACATGGTGATGAAATGCAGCAGGTCTACTTCAGTTTTGGTGACCTGCAGGTGGTCCAGATGAATGATGAGACATAAGAACAGATGTGGATGGTTCTTGGGTACATGGAAGTGAGAAGGATGGTGATGTAACAGTGGAAAAAAAGATTGGGAAACAGTGGCATTAGCTAACACTGGCCATTTCTCAGTGCATGTGGAGTGAGTAATTAAGGTACAACTATTCACATACACTGTTATGATGCTTTCATATGAATGAAATTCAGTGGTTCCACTCTGATGCTTTCTTGCTCCCATGTGGTCTTTCCTCTTTCCACATTTGGCTCATCTTCAATGACTATGTTGGGATCCAGCCAAGTATGGGTGGATAGTTATTAGGACTAATCTCTTCCTTCGATTCCGTAATTAGTGATGTACTTATGCTTAGACCACCGAGGCCCGAAGATCTAGCCCACGTGAAATGGGTTGGGCTAACTCGGGTTGGATTTAAGGTAGAGACTAGGGTTAGCACACAAGTGAACAGCCTCCGTGATTCTCCTCCACGTCCCCACGGTTCACATGTCCTCCCGGAATGTGGGAGGAAGTCTCATTACGGTTGAGTAAAATTTTATTACCATAATAAGCACACCCTCACGAATGGGATGGAGGGATTGAGAGAAGAAAACATGTCCTCACCATTGGGAAATTCGTATATTCTGTACGCGCGTAATTTCAAGAAATGATAGAAAATTTCAACCTTGGGTCTCAAATTTCTTGGGAAAATTTTCCAAGAAAATTCCTCGCCATGTTTTATGAGAGAGTGACAAAACATTCAAACTAAAGACGTACATATTACAACGAGAAGCAAAATTGTAATTTACAAACATTTCTTAGTGCTAGCTTACCATCCTCTTTCTTTCATTAATTTATACACAAAAATATACACAAATCACAACAAAAACACAACAAGAAAATCATATATAGCAAACTATTTCTTAAAGTACATGCATATATGCATGTTCAATATCCTTGTTCCTCCTCAATCTCCATGTGACCACCTAGAGAAGAAGACAAAGGTGAAGAAAGAGCAGAAGAATATGAACTATTACTTAATAACAACAAAGAGTTATCATCACAAGAGCAATAACTCTTAGCATAGAGCTCAACAAGCAAATCCACAAAGGCCCCAAGAATGTACCCATGATTTCCATCCACATTCATCTTCAAATACCAACCAAGAAGCTCTTGAAGCCACTCCCATTTCTTCAACTTCTTCCCCTCTTCATCATCACCATCAATTATATAGCACTCCACCATTTCTTGCATTGACCTCTTGAAGTCCCTATATGGGTCCTTTGTTTCCATTGCCACAACCACACCCTCCTTGAATGGGCTCCTCTCTTCTTCTTCTTCTCCCTTTTGTCCTTCACTCATTTTCTCCTTTGCCTCTTCCACACATGGCTGCAAATTGGATGACCCAAAAACATTTTATAAACTATTTATATTTGTGTGCCACATCCTTGGTCATTCTTGACGTTAAAGTAACATTACTCTGTCTCTAAAAACATTTTTCACTTTGACTTTCTAAGAATTTAAGGGTCCGGGGGATATTCTTTAAAAAAAAGGGAGTACCTCTCTCCCCTTAAAATAAAGGGAAATGCTTGGTTTACAAACACAATGGGCACAAACTTCACAAATTTATTATTTGTGAACTTTTATAAAAAAAATTAAATAGTCTAAAAAAATTAAAATGAATATTTAAACCATAAAAAGTAAGTTTGTGATATTTGTGACCATTATATTTGTGAACCTAGCATTGCTTTAAAATAAATAAGAACCTAAAGAGTGTATTAAAAGGGATATATATGACTTGCATTAATAGATAGAAAAATGTGTAGTTGAATTTTGTGCAACAATATAGGGGGATTTTTTATAGGGCGAATAAAGAATAAAATATACTACGTAGAACTTATTGAGGTTGTGCACTATATTGGTAGCTATATTTCTGAAAAACATTATAATTTATAAATAGTAGCAGAAAGCGAATAATCTTATATATTAGTTTTCTATAATTAAAAGCATTTTAAGCATATTTTAGACTTTTGAACAGATTGCCAAACACACTAAATTGTATTATAATAAAGCAGAAACTCAAAAGCAATTTTTGAACACACTCATATACGCCCTCCTATAGAAGGGAGAGAATACCAAATGTGTTGGTGTTCTTAATGTCATGGATATTTAATATAATTGAATTTACCTAAGTTCAGACAAAAATTTTAAGAGATGTTAATATAAGTTTGGAGGTCTAAAAAGGGAAACACTCGGTAGCATGGTGGAAGTAGCGGCAGTCCCTGGCGGGGTCTAATATAATTATATAAGGGGTAAACCAAACCCATGGTCGGTTGAGCAACTTTATTTAAATAATTGTTGCTTAATGAAACCTTTGAATTTCCATAAGGGTCCGTTTGGTATACGGAATTAATGGAATTGGAATTGAATTGGAATTGAAATTCTATGGAATTCAATTCCATAGAATTAAATTCACCAATCCCAATTTATTTTTTGCACTATCAATTCCAAATCTACATACTTTTGTGATACCAAACATCATAATCGGAATTGAAGTCCTCAATTCCAATTCCATAATTTTATTCCGTGTACCAAATGGGGCTAAATGAAATCCAAAATGGTGAAGGAAACCAAATATTTGAATAGTATTAACTTTTACAAAAAGTATTCGTACACTATAATAATTAGTATTGAAATGTCTTTAAATTCTAGATGATTTTGGTCATGTTCTCTTCACCTAATCTGATTGGAATAAATTTTGTTTTGATCTAGTATGATCTGATTCTAATAAGAATAAGTAAAAAAAATGATATATAGAATTCGAATGCAAGTTTAACATTTGAATACTTTTGGACACAGAAAAGGCTCAGGCCCCGTTTGGTACACGGAATTCAAATTATGGAATTGGAATTGAGGACTTCAATTCCAATTCTCGTGTTTGGTAGCACAAAAATTATGTGGATTTGGAATTGGTAGTGCAAAAAATGAATTGGAATTGGTGAATTCAATTCTATGGAATTGAATCCCATGGAATTTTAATTCCAATTCAATTCCAATTCCATCAATTTCATGTACCAAACGGACCCTCATAGTATTGAGTACTGCAATGTGATATTCTTAGTGTTCTGAATCATTGAATGGTTTGTTGCCCAAAAATATTATGCTCAATCTGTCCCAAAAAAAACTATTTAAAACAAACTTTAAGAAAAGTAAAATTGTGTGATTGAAAGTGATGCAAAAGAAAGAGAAAAATATTTGGCCACACAAAATTTGTTAAAAATGGAAAGAAGAATCTTTTTTTCGGGATGTCCTGAAAAAAATGAAGAATTTTTTAGAACAAAGGGAGTAGTATTGAGATACTACGGAATACTATGTAGTATAAAAATATTACACATAGAGTTATGTTTGGTCAAATTTTCTCAGTATGAATCACACACAAGACGTATAACTAAATATGTTTTTCTTATAATTTATGGTCAAAGTTAGCATAGAAACCACACTAAGACAACTAATTTAGGACGTAGGAAGTACATACGGAGTATATCTTATTCGATTGAAATATTTCCAAAATGACAATTTTTCTGTGGTCTTATGAACCTTAATACATTGATATAGTAAAAAAATTGAGTCTTTGGCAAAAATTAAAAAATTCCACTTCCTAGCCATAAAAAAAGAGAAAATACACTTTTTATATGCGAACGTTATCCGGTCATTTTTTCAAGTTTTCATTAAGGGTCTGTTTGGTATACGGAATTGACAGAATTGGAATTGAAATTCCAGTGGATTCAATTCCATAAAATTGAATTCTACCAATTCCAATTCATTTTTTACACTATCAATTTCAAATCCACATAATTTTTGTACTACCAAACACGAGAATTGGAATTGAGGTCCTCAATTCCAATTCCATAATTTGAATTCCGTGTACCAAACGGGGCCTAAATATTTCTAACTCTGTTAGGCACAGAATTCACAACAAAAATGGGCTCTAAAATTACCACATTAAAGTATATCCTCCGTCTCTCTCATCTCGATAATTTTTGTTTATTTGTATATTTTTATTGATTATTTTATAAAATAAAGAGCTCGCGTGACGCGTCACTTCTTGTTTTGTAAAACTTTTGACTTTTTTTAATATGTAAATTTTTTTATTGATTTACTAATTTAGAAATAAAATGGTTTCAAAAGTCGTGTAATTTTACCTCGTAAATCTCAACTTCTAATCCAAATGGGGGTGGAGGGAGTATATTATTATGAAGAATTTACTTAAATAGTACTAAAACATAATGACTTTCTCTAAATATCACTGCATGTGTTTTTCTTCCCAATGTAGCACTTTTAGTCATTATGCATTAGTCATTATTCAAGTAAATATTTTTCATCACCGGACATTATTAAGTGCTATTTAGGAAATAAAATAGTTGAAATGCTATTTGACTTGAGTTTTAGAGCTATTTAGTGCAAATATTTCATACGGAGTATTATTATACCTGGACGAATAAGGAACTGGTGGCGCATTCTCCGGGCTCCTCGAAGAACAGCCGGTCCGACGACCTCATCACCACTTCCCGTATGATCGTCTCCTCCGACGACGACGACCGATCACCGCCCTCCTCCTCCTCCTCGGACGATGCCGTGAAGCAGCGCGACTCGCCGGAGGAGGGGCCGAACTCGGCGGGTCCCCGGAAAGAAAGCGTCTTTGTCGCCTGAACGCAGGCAGGGCGCCGCCATTGCAGCAGCAGCTCTCTGTTCTTGAAAATGGAAGGGAAGTAGCCCATGGAAAGAAAAGAAAAGAAGATTGACCAATTGTTCAGGCAGCACTGAGAAATATATATAAGGGAGTGTTTGCAGAAGAGCGGAAACCTGCGAGATTTCTGTTGGCTGATTGGGAGGAGGCGGAGGAGATGCTTTAATGGCGATCAGAGGGGGAAAATGGGGGAGGAGATATAAATTGAGGATCGGAGGAGGGAGGTGAGAAGGTGTGGAACCTTTTATGGGTTGGTCGGACCGCTCATCCTCTTGTATTTAATTCTTAGTTTGAATTTTTTACCACATTTTTACTACCCTTTTATTTATTTATTTATTTATATATTTATTTTTTTTGGAAAAACCAACAATGGGCCTTTTAAGTGAACTTTTAACATTTAGAGCACTAGAAATACTCGTGAAGTCTGGAGCTTTAAATTTAGATTTCAAAATTTTTATCTCTGTCACGTCATTTTTAACTTACCTCCATGTTTCACTAGAAATGGGTTTGAAGCCCCGAGACTTTAAATTGGGACTTCAAACCTTTATTTTTTTATATTTTGAATACATATTTTGTAAAATTAAATTAATAATATTTTATTAATTAAATGAATTTAAACGATAATAATTCATTAATTAAAAATTACATTATTAATAAAATAAATATTTGAATAATAATAATAATAATAATATAAATAAAAAAATTAAAAATGACATTACATTACGAAGAAATTGATGATTATTTGAGCGGCTAAATATATGTTCAGTCAAATCCATCGTTAGTGCATTGTGAATCTCTTGGCTTCGAATTTCTTGGTCGTCTCTTCGTTTCTTTTCTTCGTCGATTTCTTCGTACGTAGACACCTCTTCGTCTGAGTTGTAATGACAAATTACAAACCTGATGTCCTCTATGATCATATTATGAAAAATAATACATGCGTATATAGTATTCCTCGTTTTCGTTTAAGAATAACACTTGGACGGACGACCTAAAATGTGCTACTTACCCTTCAACACCCTCAAGGCTCGTTCGATATTTTTTCTCGCCACCTCATGAGCTTTTTTGTAAGCATGACGTTTAAGAGGTATTGGTTCAAAGAGGGATTTCACAACTATGGAATAATCTAGATATATTCCATCGACAAGATAATATCCACGCTTGTAAAGTATCCCTCTAAGCTCAAAACACAAGTTGTGTGCAATCTCATATATTAATCTAATCGTCAAAAAACGGTCGATTGAGCAAGAACATTGATGTTGTTGTTCGAGCCCACAACGCCATAAAAAACATGCCAGAACCATAAATCATTTGAATCCATAACTTCGAGCATAATAGTAGGCTTGGGATAATAGCTCCGGGAGAACATACCATGCCTTGAAGTGGAACAATTTTTCCATTCCTAATGCATGTATTCGATGCTTCCAGGCATGCCGGCAAAGCCATGTTTAGTGGCATGCCTTGTCTGTAACTGCTCAATGTTGCTCGTTGTAGGTTTACATAAATAACTTTTATGATAAAATTGAATAATAACTCTAGAAAATTTATAAACACGTGACCTGATGCTCCGATCCGACATCTTCAAGTATTCATCGAACATATCACTAGCTGTCTCGAACGCCATCTGATTGAAGCGCGGTGATGCACTTCTGGATGCTGCTAAAATCGCGTCGGCCTTTTGCATTAAAGCGTTGGATGAATATATTTTTTCCATAATTTACTGTAAAAGATATCATACTTAATTTATATGATTCTAACCCATATTACAAATACAATAGATGGAGAGAACACTATTTTTTATAATTCTAATGAAAAGAAAAATTGACGAAAACAACTTGACGTCTTTATGCACTAAAATAATCACAAATTTTGTTGTGTCTTACAATGACCTAGAAAAAAATCAACATTTTTATCTTGAAAAGATAATTACATCGTTACATTATGAAAAAATAAAGACACTCAAATAAATATGTAGACTAACCAAATTAGGATTTTCAAAAAATTTTCTTTGCCTCCGTTTGATAGTACACATATTGCAACTTTGGATGTGCAATGTAATTACGGAGTGTATACTTATCTTATAAATTTAGAAGTTACAGAGTCATCATTTCACATTTTCATTTGGTTAAAATATCATACTCTCCGGCTTTTCGATAACTCTTATTTGTTTGCGTGTTTTCATTGATCATTTGATAAAATAAAATATTCTTATCACCTCTTATTTTGTAGAGTTTTCGGTTTAGTTTTTAAATATAATTTTTTATGTGTTATTTCCTTAACAATTTGCAAATAAAAATATTTTAAAATCCACGGAGTTTTGCACATTAATCAAAGTAGGAAATTCCTTTTGAGACGGAGGGAGTATGAAACAATATATTTTACCATATTTATTTCATCATTATTGTGTTTTTTATTTTATTGATAAACAATAAAAAAATAGTAAATCACAACGCATCATAAATTTATGGTGTGCATAACAAAAAAAAGTCACTCAAATAAATACTCCAGGTAAAAACCAAATTAAGATAGAAAAATTTATGTTTTCAAATCAAATTGGACGTCAAATGCTCTCAATTTGTATCATATATTAATATAATGAATTCAAATTTTGAAAATTATTTACATAATGAAAAATTTTTTATATTAATACACATTACAATTTTTATGTAATACTCCCTCCGTCCCTAAATAGATTACAATTTTTTTTCTCTCTTCTCGATAATTTTTGTTTGTTTACACGATTTTATTAAGTATTTGATAAAATAAAATATTCTTGTCACCTCTTGTTTTGTAGTATTTTTGACGTAGTTTTTTAATATGTAATTTTTATATCTTATTGATATACCAATTTGTAAATAAAATGATTTCAAAAAGTAGGAAATTTTACTTCGTAACCCGCAATTTGTAATCAAATTGGGGAGAGAGTATTCAAAATTAAGTTTAACTAAAAAATTTGATCTTGGTGTTAAGGATTGCCATTGGCTTTCCATTTCTACCTTTTATTCGCAGCTGTTTGTCATTAGATTCTGGATTCTAATTGAAACACCGGTGTCGGCGAAGGAACAAGGCGGAGAAGAACATGTATCATCCGTCTAGAGGCGGCGTTCGCGGTGGTCGCGACCGTAAGCTCGCCATTCTCTCGTTTTTTAGTATCGCATTTCTAGGGTTTCGTTTCGCACAAGTATTATGTACGGGGTAACTACTAATCTATGTTGAAATACTTGTAAGAAATTCATAAATTTCTTGACTTTACCTGTTAATTTATTGTTTTCCGATTCGTTGTTTTGATGAATTAAGTGGAATTTGGGGATTTTTTAAAAGAAATTGTAAATATGTTGTAATTGTGATGTTTTCAGGTTTTAAGGCAAAGCTTTTACACACTTCAACTAAGATCTGCTAAATTGACTGTTCTTCTCATTAGACCATTATTTGATGTTAGAATCTCTTCACATGGTTCCATGAATGTGGTTAGAAAGTCCATTCTTTAATATTAGGATTAATCTAGGTGAAAATTATTACATAGAAAAATGGGTTAACTGTGAAAGATGTATGAATGTTATCAATTATGTGTTATATTCCCGGTTGTATCTCCTCATAAGTCATCACAGGGCAACCTGGAGATGGATGGAACAGCCGAGATTCACTTCTGCTCTTCCCTATGATGGATGCAGCAGAACTGAAAGTTCAAAAAAGAAAGAACAACAAATATTGAGCGATTTTAATTTGAGTTCTCACTAACTCCCTTTTGACAAATTCAACTTGTCATTGGACTGGTTACATACATCAATTGCTGAATAAGTACCCATAATGTAGAATAAATAAGGAAGATAAGTCATACTGGGTATTAAAAATGACAAAGGAATGTAGTTACTTGTGTCCCAATTCTTAACAACAGCAGTTTATGATTCCATTTCCTCTTGATTTTCATCCTTCTCCCTACGTCCGGATATCTTGTATTTGGAACATGTGAATATATCATAACGTAATAGTAGTAGCAAACTAGTAATTGTAAATATGGCCCGGTTCCATTGCCACTGGGGCTTTTTGGAGCACCACTAGTGCTCCATTCACAAAATAGATAGTTTTACCCCCGGCAAACTGCCCCATGTCGCCCCGACCCGAACCCGCCCCCATCCCCGTTAATTAGACTCCCCAAGTTTAGAGTCAATTTTTTTAAATCTCAAAGTCAACTAAACTTGGGGGTCTAATTGACAGGGGGTGTGGGTGGGTTGGGTCAGGCTGGGGTGGGGGGTTTACCGGGGGGAGAAACCATTAATTTTGCGAAGAAAACACCGGAGGTGCTCCAAAAATTCAGTTGAAAGGGAACCGAGCCCTTGTAAATAAGGGGTGGACATAACAGGAGGCCTAGGGAGTAGCTCCAGATATGTTTTTTCACCTCTCTGGTGTGGCACGTATTCAAATTTCTGTATTTTGTGCAGAGTTTAGCTGGGATGATGTAAAAGCGGATAAGCATCGTGAGAATTATATTGGACACAGTGTCAATGCTCCAGTTGGAAGATGGCAGAAAGGTATTACTGTGTTCTTAACTTCATGCTTATACACAACAGAGAAACTGCTTCTGATGCATGATATTCTAATTGCGATGATGTTAAACCCGTGTTTTTTAGTTTGTTACCTCTCTTTTAATTGTCACTCCCTCTATCCAAAAAAGAACTATTTGTTTCCTCGAGGTACAAACTTTAATATTTGGTAAGGCGCAATGGATGTAAAATAATCATTCCTCATATTTATATTTTAAATTAAATTTCACAAATTTATTTTGTTTGGAACACTTCCTTTTTTGGAAGGAATACATTCAAGTCCAATGAAAATTAGCTTCTTTTATTGAAATAAGACTCCTTTTAGGACAAAATCAAGTTGTGGAGCCAAACTCTTTTTTGGGATGGATGGGGTATTACATTCAATTGATTCCTCTTACCTTTGACCAATATTATGCAGGCAAAGATCTTTTTTGGTATGCACGTGACAAGAAATCTCTACAAATGGATCCAGATGCAGCAAAAGAAGAGATAAGACGGATCAAAGAGGAGGAGGAGAAAGCCATGCTGGAGGCTTTAGGATTAGCTCCCAAACGTGCTGCCCAACATCAAGGTAACAGGCTAGACAAGCATGAGTTCTCTGAGCTGGTGAAACGAGGCTCTACGGCAGATGACCTGGGAGCAGGCCATGCTGAAGCTGCTCATGTTCAAGGCCTTGGGTTTTCAAGGTAAGATCAGGGAGCTTATACATGTTTATTGATAAGAAAGCTGGTTGATTGTATATGTCACTGGTCTTCCCTATTTTCTTTCATTATGTGACCTAATTCAATCGGCTCTCTCAATTAAGTGCCTGTTTGGGTGGCTTCATTTTAGGCTTATCACACCAATACCGTGTTTTCACCAAACCCCATTCCCCTTTGAAAGGGAATGAGTAATGGGGAAGGGGAATACCTAGATTCCTTGCATTTGAGGGGGTTTGCTTGGTTCCACAAAAGTGAGAATTCAAAATTACTCTCCACCTTTCACTCCTTGATCCTTGCCAGTTGGCACCACTCCTATTATTCTTTCTGTTCTCTCAGACCTTCCAATCATGCACCCCCCCCCCCTGAATTCCAGTGTTTTGGCGCAATTAGTTGATAACAAAAATAAGCTGTGTGTGTGTGTGTTGTTATTATTGGAATATTAATAGTCTGTATTATTTTGGCAGAAATGGCACACTTCTAGCTTTATTTTTATGAGTGATTTTAATGAGATATAGACACTAGTTCAGCAACTTCAATAGAATAAGCTAATTTAGCCATTTTAAGTCTTAACTGAAGAGCTTGAAACTAGTGCTTTTTAGAAAATCTGGGCTAGTAGCAGTTAAAGACAAACCACTCAATTTTTCGGAACTGTGCAGAGGGCATCAGCCATGGAAGGAATCATCAAGTTCTGGGCCTATTGTGTCATCTAGCGAGATGCGGGAGCCTTCTGAGACCAGAATCGGGCCCAAGCTGGAGGAATCCATAACGAAGGAGGAAGAACGGTCAAAAGATGAAAGAAGCCAAAAGAAGAGACATCATGAAGATAAGAAACGGGAGAAGCATGACAGGCACGAGAAACGACATTCCCGTAACTCAGATGGTGAAAGGAAAAGACATAGGAGGGACAAGGAGAAGAGAAGACATGATTCTGATTAAGTTGCCTTTGACGTGTATGTATAAAGTCAATATCAAAACATTCCTACGGAGAAACCAAACATTCCTACGAGTACATTATGTGTGTTTTATGGTATTTTGATTACGCTTCTCAAGTTCCGGAATTCAAAATATTTTGAGTTGAATTGTTTTTCTTATCGCCTTAGCATTATGGTTGATGAGGAGGTCTAGACATTCATGTTTTCTTGAACGGTTGGACGTAAAGTAACACAGCGAGAAGTTGGTGTGAAGACAACTACTCAGTAAATTGAATTTGAATTTCTTCTCATGTTGATGGTGTACAGATTATCTGTATTCAAGTTTTAGGGAATGAAAATTCACAAGTGATATGGTTTGGTTTGTCATCTTGTTGGTTTTTATGTTTTTAGCTTTGATTTTTGTAAAGCTCTGTGGAAGTTCAGATTCCAGAAATCTGGCAAGTCACACAAGAAGTACCATACTTGACTATAAGTTTATTCCATATGTGAGTGAAAACCCTAAAGCATGTTGGGGCCTTGCATTTAGCACCTAAAAAACCATTGGGAACCTTAACATCCGCAACTGTTTTCTAATACCCATATGATCTTGCGCAAAGACAAGCCCACTTAGAAGTGTCTTTGGCAACAATTTTAGTGTTTTGAAAAGTCCGCTTAATGAAAAGGTTTAGTTTTATCATATTTAAAGTTAATTTGCATAATTGAAAAAATAACTAAAAAATTGAAAACGAGGCAGGAGATGCCTTTCCATTCATGTACTTGGAAAATGTCAAAAAAATTATATGTAAACCACTTGCATGATTAAATTACATATATTACCTTTCTTGTCTATTTTCTTTATTAATGATTGAAAATAGACTTTCCATTCATGTACTTGGAAATGCTTTTGCTCTTATTCATGGTGCCTAATTTCCTTCTCACGACAAAAGGGACGCATCGATCACTTGAAAAAAAGATCAGAGAACAGCAACCATAGCGAGGCTCCTAACGAGGTGTGATGTTGATCCGTTCCGACAAAGTATAAATAGCTCATCAAAGTTTGACCCGCAATAAGAGATTGAGCAATTTATACATTATCCATAACCAAAAATGACTCATAATGCAGGTCTTGAGGAAAAAAAGTAGAAGGAATCAAAGAAGCATATATGAGTACTAAACTTAAAGCTAGTTCAAAGTCGTTCCGAGTATTGCACAAATGTGTAACCAAACTACACCATGCCACATGGATGTGTTAGTAAGTGCACCATGACTCCATGAACCATATAAAAAGATGAAAATCCATTGTCACCAAGCACATAGTAATCAAACATATCTCAATCTCGAATTTCGTTACTGGTTCTGCATAAATTGCTTAAGAGTACTAGAGATATCTCTGCAAAGAAGCACAATTGGTAGATAGAAATTGACACAATTGCATTGGTAGCCAATAGCTATGATCTGGCAACCGGTTCCAGTGCTTCGATTGTAACAACGCTGTTTCCCCGAATAACCTGAAATAGTGGTATTGTATTGATTAGGAAACAGTAGTTGAGTACTCTTACTACCTCCATCCCAAAGTAAAAGACACATTCCGTTTACGATGGCAGACTGAAATTATTTTCAATTCAACTTATTTTAAAGTCGATATAAAAATAAATACTTTAAAAGTTACTATATAGATTTAAATACTACACCAGAAGTTATACAACACAGGGAGTGATATGAGTCTTAGGGTCCGTTCCGTATGACTTATTTTTTTCTACTTATTACTTATTCTTTTTAAAATCAAATCAGACCAGACCTAATCAGATCAGATCCAATCAGATCAGATCAGACTCAATCAGATTAGATCAGATCTAATCAGATCAGACGAGATCCAATCAGATCAGATCAGATCCAATCAGATCAGACCAGATCCAATAAGATCAGATCAGATCAAATCCAATAATATGAAATCAAGAAAAAATAAAAAAAATAATATTTATATTTTTCAAGGATTAAATAATAATTACTATTATTTGATTTAATCACATTACTTTATTTAAAACTACACAAACCTAAATCTTAATTAATATTATAATTTTAATTATTATTGTTGTTATATTATTATGCATGGAAACAATGTTAAAGCTTAAAAAGTTATATTTTTCATATTTTAAAAAGAGTTATTTTAAAATACTTGTTTATAAAATAATTATACAAAACTTAGTTTTCAAAACCATACATATTTTATACTTAAAAAGACAAAATTGATAGAGGTGAAAGGGATATTAGTGTTTAAAATTTTATATGATTTTTAATTTGTAACATGATATATATTATTATGTAATATGCATATAGAGTGTTTTTTTGTAGAATAGCATCAATATTTTCTAATATTTAGATTTGAAAAAAATTAAAAAAAGTTTAAACATATCAATGATTAGTTGATTTTCTTATTTTACTTTTTTTTATGTATATAAGAATTTTAATACTTTAAAACTATTAAATTTGGTAATAATTTTAATTTTAATTTAAATCAAATTTAAATTTATTAACACCAAATCTAATTAGATAAAATCAGATCAGATCAGGTCCAATCAGATCAGATTCAATCAGATCAGATCAGACCCAATCAGATCAGATCAGAGCCAATCAGATCAGATCATACCCAACCAGATCAGATCAAATTTAATCAGATCAGATCAGACTCAATCAGATCAGATCAGATTCAATCAGATCAGGCGTACGGAACAGAGCCTTATTTGGTCAAATTATTGATGAAGTATGTAAATAAAGAAGATATAGTTTGACTTTTGGTGTCTTTTTACTTTTATTTGGAAGGTCGAGAGTACATGGTTTCACGATGTGTTAATGCTTTTTATTATAATTACTAATTCATAACCTTAATGAAGATGATAATGCTCTATTCATTACAATTATCCAAAACATGAATGAGAGTAGAGAAAGGTGATCACTAACCACAGTGCCAATTTCATTCTTGTCATTGCCATTAATTTCCTCAGTGCTATCAATGACCAAATTCATGAACTGATCAAACCCACGAAGCGTCCCAACAACCATGCGATTGGCATTCAATTTAACTGCAAAACAATGTGAAATGGATACAAAAAAGTTGATATAGGTGATACAGAGGTACTGATGTGCCTTAAGTCTTTAAGCATACATATAAAACGAATTCCATTAAGCATTAGGGACAAAGCTTGCAACGAGCTAAAATCATTAATGCACTGCTTGTGCAACAAATTAAGAAACATATATATCATAAAGGTCAAAACAAGTCAGATGCTCATACTTGTGCCTACATAGTCTTAGATTTTACGTTGCCGTTTGCTTTGTGGGGGGGGGTGTCATGTCGGTATTCTTAAGATGGACTATCCATCATCTTTAATTCAATATATACTACATTTCCTAAACAGGGTTTATTTTTTAAATAAAATCCATGCATTAATAATGTGAATGCATTGTGATCATTACTTTAAAATATTCTATCCTAAAACCATGGAAACAATCCAAGATTAATAATTAAGAGAACCTTTTAGGCATGGTAAGGTCTGTATACACCCACCATCTCAGGCCCTTTCACAAGTTTTGGGAGGTCAATGTTGTAAATAAGAGAAAGGAAAAAACGCATTAGCAGCGGCACAATTGACATTACAAAAACTGTAAATTATTGTGAAAGAGTGCTTTTGAACCCAAAACATATAAAATTTCAAGAATTTGGGTCGTGACAAACAATAGGTCTCCACAATAAAATAAAAACAATCAAGTTGACCCCTACCACAATGTTTTGTTCAAAGAACAGAAAAGAACGGAAAATAGTGAGGAAAATCAATTTTGAGGTTTGGATATGAAGGAACAGAAAAATATAATTGGGAAGGAAGAGAAAAGGATAATGTAGAGTAAAATCGAAAAAATCATTTCCATCTTTGTGAAGAAAATGAGAGAAAACAGCAAACTCCACTCTCCCTTCCTCTCCCTCTTCTCCCCCCAGCCCCCGTCCTCCAGCGCCCCGCCCCCACCCCGCCGTCCCCCCTCTTTGAACAATGTCCAAACAAAGAAGTTATTGAAAAATAATTTGCTCACCAATTTCTCTTCTAACTAACTAGACAAGATTAAGATTTTTAAGTTTGTTTGACTTTCTATTCCTTTCCTGAGCATTTTATTTTCTTCCCGAATTCCTCAAATCAAATCAAACATAGTGTAAACCACAAAAGTTGAAAAACCCTAACCACATAATTTAACAAAAAATACGCCATGTTTCAGAGAAATATGAAGAGAACCAACATACTCTGAAGTTTCTTGTCCATGTACCTGCAGAATTCGCGAAAGACATTAGAACAACGCATTCAATTCGAATTCGAAAACACAACAAAAATCAACTCCAGGACGCATTAATAACAAAAAAAACAGAGCGAAGAAGAAAGAGGACTCACTTCTTGAGATCTGGCGGCTGCCCGGACCTACTCATGGCGGCTGCTGCTGCGCTTCCTGTTCTTCGTCTCAGTAAGGGGGAAGGAGAAGTGTAGGGAGATCAGGCTTTGTTCCTTCGTCGCCTGCGATCGTCGATCGTTTAGACTTTATATCATCCTTCGGGGCCCATTCAGATCCGGCCCATTCTTTTTCTGTGATAAGGCCCGATGCGAGCCTATGGATCCTATGGGTTTGAACATGGGCAAGATTTTCTCACCAATTTTTTTTTAAATCAAGATTCAAGACCTTGTATGGTTTGATAAGTGTATCATTATCTCTAATGATTTTAAAACTTATACTGCTGTTTTTTGAGGTTCTGATATTGCTATGACAATATCATTTTAGATTAAAATATCCTTCAAATATTAGGTTAATTGTTTCGCTGCCCACTACGGTTTTAAAAATGGGCATCAACGCCCCCTCTCTTTTTTCTTTATTGTTTTCCTTTTTCTACTATTTTTTCATAATTTTTTTTAATTTTTTTATACAATTATTTTTTATAATGTTTTTAAATCAAAATATTTTGTGTTTCCAATAAAAATCAATTAATTAAAAATAATTAACGTACACCTCATTTGTCTCTAATTAAATATTTTCATTTTTTATCGAAAAGAGGTCTTTATTGATTTATTTTCATAAGAAGTAATTAACAAAATGGATGAAGATTGAACATTAAAGTATTAAACTATTGAAATAAAAAGAATTGTTGAAGAGTACAATAAGCAATTTGTTTATTATTTAAAAACACTACTTTTATCTTTGATGTTTGTCCAATTTAATTTTTTTAGTCTCAAAATTGATAAGCTTTGGCCAATAATTGAATAAACTTGGCATTAAAAATTGATACAAAAGTAATTTTATTATATTTATTTTATAATATGTTCTCAAAATATTAATTTATCTAATTAATATACTTTATAATTTTTGTTTAACTAAAAGTCAAAAATTGAAAGAGGTTGATTACAAAAAATCAAATCTGGACAAATACTCATATATCGAGGTGCGTTGTAAGAAAATATTTGTTGGTCGGATGCAACATTTGAATTATATCGAAAAACATAATAAGTTTTTTGCGTTGTTTACTCTTGAACTTTTTAAAAATTGTATGAATTTACCTTGAATTTTAGAAATTACATTATTGCTCCCTGAACTTTTAAAAATGTTACGTCAATGATTTCTCTATGCCAGATTTGGAAGTATTTTACTGTCTATCAATTGTTTCTTATTAGAGTTGCCCCGAAGGAGTTTCCTGTGTAGCGTTCTCTTTTGAGGTTCAGTCTTCAGCAATGAGTGGGTTTTGTTTTTGTTTGTTCGTACTCTATATAATTGAAGAAGGTTTTCATGTTCAGTTCTGTCCACCAAGTTTTGATGGTGTTTTTTATGACATAGTATTTGCCTATTTGGGGTATTTTGGTCGTCACAACCAACTGTATGCTCAACATGTTATGTGAAGTTTGTCGCACCTCAGTAAGGTAAGATTCAGTCCTTATGTTAGTTATCCCGCGTGGGAGTCATTCATCGATCATCACTTTTAGTTGTTTGTTTGCTCGGCTTGTTACCTTGTCAGTTGTTGCATCGGCAAACCAAATCTAGTTCAAATTATTTACCAAGTTATTCCATATTTTTTTCTAGTCTCAAGTTTATTTTTTATTGTCCAAGTTGTTCACACATGTCCCCATGTTTCAACTTAAAGATCAAGAGTGTTAACACGTCCCCATGTTTCAACTTAAGACTTATTGCTCTTGATAACATTTACTCCGTATTACTCTTGATAACTTTTTTGATACCAATAATTTGATATAATTTTTATATTTTTAATTCAATATATACTTTTATCTAAAGTTTCTGAAACGTAAGGCATGTAAAGCAAAATGGATAATTAAAAAGGAATGGAGAGAGTACTATGTATAAATGTATAATGCACCACATTTCTTTTGACTTTAAAACATAATAACCCGAGAATTACTCGGACACCATAGTGTTCTATTGGTAAAATTAATAGTTTTTACCCCTAAGCCACTTTCTAAACCCCTCATCTCAGTCCCCATTCCCCTTTCCCTGGCAGTAAGCTATACAACCAGGCCGAGGAGGAATGCGGAAGCAGAGGTACCAGGGTGGGGGGTTTAAAAGGGATTAGGGGTAAGAACTATCAATTTTATTAATGGCACATCGTACGTGCCCCAGAATATTCGAGTCATTCTTGATTCATTTTTTTCTAAGGTAAAAACTAGACCTGGCAAAACAGAACCGGAACCGATTACCCGAATCGAAATATCCGAAACCGAAACCGGAATGATCTGAAAAATGAAGATCTGATCTATAACCGAAAACCCGAAATGATCCGAACCGAACCGAAACCGAATTAAATAATTCATATCCGATTTAAATCCGAAACCGATTAGATCCGAAACTGATAATATCCGAACCGATTAAACCCGAAACCGATTAGATCCGGACCCGATAATACCCGAAACCGATAAAATCCGAAACCGATTAGATCTGAAACCGATAATATCCTAACTCGATTAAAACTAAAATTGATAAATTCAGAACTATGTTACCTTTCAATAAGCATATTATATTTTTAAATTTTTACTTTTATTTTACCATTTGAACTAGTTACATTACTTGCTCATTCTCTCATAAAATGGATTATCTTCTTGAAAAAAAAGTACAAATTTTTATGTCTTAAATTTATTATATGTAGAAATTAAAGATAAGTTATACATATAAATGATAACGCACAAACAAATAAAATTTCCGTAATTTTTAAATAGTAAAGTGTGATATTCTTTTTGGGACGAAAGGAATATATATGATGAGTTGTATGGAATAATTAGATTTTATCCTAATTTCATCTCATTACAATAAATTTTATTGATTTGAGAGTTAATTTGATTAGTTTCAAACCAATTCACTCAATATTAGTCAATAAAATTAAATGTTAGTGTTAGTATTTTGAAAAGACTCTCTAGCGACAGTCTTTACTGTTATCATTTTCAAATTTGATCTACACCATTACATTTAGGTGTAAAATTAATTATATTTGACTCTATTAAATTTAATTTTCTCTATTTTCAACCAAATATACTCAACAATTTACAAATTTTGCACTCAACTGAATAAAATTCACTTAATTTCACCCAATTTTCCTCAATTTTTACCAAATTCTATTCAAATGGAACATAAGACTATTTGAATTTATCTTTTATCCTTTCATTTATTTATATACATATAAGTATATTAGTAGATGTGAGAAAATTTTTATATTTCAAAACAAAATTTTAAAATCAATTTAATTATATTAAATTTATATCATAATTAAATATATATGTTTTCATAATTTGTAGTCCAACTTTGTAAAATATGACTAAAAAGTCAAAAGGGGAAAATTAGAAAATAATATATATCCAAAATATATTTGATCCGAAACCGAAATATATCCGAACCGAACTAGACCCGAAACCGAAATATATCCGACTCAAATTGTATCCGAACCGAAATCTATCCGAACCGATTTATAACCGAANAAATTTTAAAATCAATTTAATTATATTAAATTTATATCATAATTAAATATATATGTTTTCATAATTTGTAGTCCAACTTTGTAAAATATGACTAAAAAGTCAAAAGGGGAAAATTAGAAAATAATATATATCCAAAATATATTTGATCCGAAACCGAAATATATCCGAACCGAACTAGACCCGAAACCGAAATATATCCGACTCAAATTGTATCCGAACCGAAATCTATCCGAACCGATTTATAACCGAATCGTATCTGAACCGACTCGAAACCGAACCGAACCGAAAAATGTATAGAACCGAAATCAAATCCGAACCGAAATTTAACCGATCCGAACCGAACCGAACCGATTATAACATATAACCGAAAGATATCCAAACCGAAAAAATCCAACCCGAAAGCGATCCGGTTGATCCGATTGCCACCTCTAGTAAAAACTAAAGAACCTTACCGATTATTATGTTACTCCCTCTGTTAGGAAACAAGCTTTCCAGTTGATTTTTCGTAGTCTCTAATATACCAATCTGACCATTAATATCTACACTTACACATGAATATATTTTATAGAATTTTAATATTTCAAAATTATGTTTCATAACAAAGCTACTGAGATATTATACCTATATCAAAACACAATGTATTTTTCCATATATATCGAGGTCAAAGTTTACAAATTTTCACCAAAAAAATTCAAATGAGAAAATTACTTTCAGATGGAGGGAGTACTACATATAGTGACTTAAGCGCACGTTTAGTGCATGTTTCGTGTAGGTATAAAATTCTGGATTCTAAAGCCTTCTCGATTTTAGTGCACATTTAGTGCATGTTTCGTGTAGGTATCCAATTTTGGATTCTAGAGCCTTTTCCATTCTAGTGCACGTTTTGTGTAGGTATCCAATTCTGGATTCTAAAGCCTTTTCGATTTTAGTGCATGTTTTGTGTAGGTATCCAATTCTGGATTCTAAAGCCTTCTCGATCTTTTCATCAGATAAATTTAAAATGACAACTATAGAGTATCGAAGAACAAAACCACGCGCTAGAAATTTAAATAAAGATAATGTAGAGATTAATGTCGAAATGGCGAGAAGGTCAATGCTCCCCCAGTGAGTATATTATTACAACATTTTTTTCAAAAATTCAAAAACAAACATAAAATTGATTCTTGTGTTGCATAATTGATTCTTGTGTTGCATTCAATATATTATATTGCAGCATATTGTCTCATAAAGAAATGATTCTAAAGATGGGTGGCCGGAGGGTGTGCAAAGTGGCCAACTGCACATGGCCCCTAAAATTTTAGGGCTCCATATTTTTAAATTCATCATTAATTTTGAAGCATAAATATTCTAAAATAATAAAATAGGGCCCAAAATGTAAATTTCGGACCAGACCAATTTCAATTTTTTATTTTTCAAGGCCGGCCCTGATTCTAAATAAGTATGGTAGTTCCTAATTAATAAAGTGATTTAAGAATTAAGATCCTTTTCCTACATACAAGTTAGCTTAATCTACTTGTCCAAAAATAAAATACATCTTCTTACTAACCTAATCTACTTTAATTTTTCTCATATATATATATATATATATATATATATATATATATATATATATATATATATATATATATTTCAAATAATTACAGAATAAAAACTTTGTACATATGGTACAATAATTATATTCAAACAAAGCCATGTACACTTCTAAGATCCTTTTGAGGCCTGGCCTGCCTTTGGGAAGTTCTCACTCTTCCTCTAGCTATATATATAGATATATAATGTCTAACTATTTATCACCTCAGGTTCTTGCTTAGAAATCTCCACCATTTCTTTTTCTTTGCCTTCAAATTTTTCATAGGGGAACTTGTAACTGAAATAGTTGCTTGCAATGGTTAGGGAAGATCCAACAAATTTCATCAAGAATGGGTAAAATACATTTTAGAAAAAAAAGTATGTTTCATTACTATTCAAATTGCCACTTTAAAAAGTACTCTCTTTGATCCTTAAATCCTTTCCTTTTTGGAAAAAGGCGCACCTTATAAATATGTAACTTTGGTGTTAATTTTATAAGCTTACCCTTACTTTATACAATTCCAATACGACATGTAAGTGCACTTTTTTTTTCAAACAGAAAAGATTTTTTGGGACAAAGCCACGGGGAACCTAATCTATGAAAAAAGGATGAATCCTGCATCCCCTAGGGTCCCTCATCCTCGTGCACTATGGAATGGTGCATGGAAGAGAGTTAAATCGTGACATGTCCCTCCAAGATTCGAGCCCGTATTCTCTAGGTTGTCGATTTTGCCACTCAATGTCTTTGCCAGCTGAGTTGTGCCCTAGGCAGTAGTAATAATGTATGAAAAATGAGTAAAATGAGGTAAAAAGTATGTATTGTTGACTAACCCTGAGGCGATCCAATGGGAGCCCAACTCGTGAGGCATGTACCCCTTTCATCAGGATAAATGGAATTGTAATGCAGCTCGGCCCAAAAACTCAGGTATATAACTACAAAAAATAAGGCCACGTTGTTACATAAACATCAACCATTTCAAATATACTCCCTCCGTCCCAAAAAGATTTACACCTTTCAAAAAAATTGTGTCCCACAATCTCCTATTCATTTCTATTAAAAAACCACTTTTACTTCTTACTTTTTCAAACCCTACCTATCACATCATACCTTTTTTCTAATAATCTACACATCACATCCTACTTTTACCCATCACATCAAGGGTATTTTTGGAAAGTCAACATAAAACTATCCCTCCCTTAATTTCTACTTTAGTCAAAATGGATAACACTTTATGGGACGGAGGGAGTATATGACTTCTCCATCCTATAATCTCAAATACAAAGACACGATTAAAAGAATTGAAAGGGAATTAATTATGACCTCTATTAGACTTCAGCTGCTTTGGAAGGATTTCAACAAAACAGGTGTCCTTATAAGATGTTACAACAATAATCTTCACACCGTACTGTGAAACAATTAAAAACCATTTTACACTAGTAATTAAATCACTATTTGTTATTAGTCAAATGATATATACTTAGAGTAAACTCCATTTTAAATTTTGTATTTAATTAAGTACCAAGTCTGCAGCAGCTTGCAACGTGACATGATCACCCCACTCTCCATTCCTGAATTAATTAAAAAATATTACATTTATAAAGTTTAAGATAAACATTATAAAGAAGAGAAATGTAATTAACAATCAAATGAAGATAGAAAAGAAGGGGGAAGAGAAAAATAGTACTCCATCATGCTCTTCAAATAGTC
Organism: Cuscuta campestris; assembly: GCA_900332095.2. Classification (NCBI taxonomy): domain Eukaryota; kingdom Viridiplantae; phylum Streptophyta; class Magnoliopsida; order Solanales; family Convolvulaceae; genus Cuscuta; species Cuscuta campestris. The sequence continues at coordinate 170,689 of OOIL02002122.1, read as the reverse complement.
ACCGTAAGTCATGGGAACATATCCCTCATACATCTCTGGGTGATCTAATAGCTGATTAAATGAAAATTTAAACATAATTATCAAGAGTAATTAATTAGTTAGTGTTCATGCCCGATAATGCATATTTTGTCATTAATTAATTAATTAATTGAAATACATATATATAATCAAGCAATAATTAATTCTTAACTAATTAAAGAAAATAAACAAAATCTATGTATAGTATGAGGATGGTTAATTATGTATAATCACCTGCTGAACCACTAATCTTCTCACGAAGGGGTGGTGTTCTGGCATTCTGTAAAACTGGTCTGATAAAGCGCGAAACTGCAATAAGATGATTAAAAGAAATTAATTAATCAACTCTTAATTAATATCTTCATTAATAATTCTTCTATGATTAGAAGAAAGAAAGTAAAACAAAATTAGAGAATAATAACCTGACAATTTCCATCCCCTTCCATGATGTGCTCAACCAAGCCAATACTTTGCAACCTAAACCCCAAAGTACAATTAAATGTTAATAATAAGTAACAAAGGAGTATATATCTAGGTTGTTTTTAGTTGTTAGATTACACCCCACTAAACTTGCACTAAATATGCACTAAACTTGCACTAATTATGCACTACACATATATACTAACATAATTAGTACATTAAAAGAAGATCTAAAAATAGCACTTCCATATATGAAGCAACAATTACTATACAAAGTACCTGTTTAGAAGTCTTTCTTTGTGAGACATGACTTCATCAACGGAAGGCATAACTTTATTTACACGAGGAATGTGCTGCAACGCAAAAATCAATTTTCATTTTCGATTTCGAATTTTTTTTTAATAAAAAAAAAGTACTCCGTATATGGCAAACTAAAAAGCATATGCTCACGGGGGCAGCGTTGATTTCGTTTAACCGCCTCGCGATTTCAACTTCAATCTCTACATCGTCTTTTATTTCTAGCCCGGTGGAACTAGAGCACGATGCTGCCGTGGCCGTAGCAAAATCTTCTGAACCACCATCATTGCCTGAGAAGATTAATTATTAATAAAAGTAGAAATAAAAGAATTCATCGTCGTATTATTTAGTTAGGAATTCTTGTGTATTCTATATATATAAGACTAATTATTATCAAATTGTATCATTTAGTTATAAACATTATTAGCTTACTTCAAAATATAATAATGGCTTGTAAAAAAACATATGCACAAGAGTGAAAAAATATCAATTGTACCATCATCATAACTCTTTGGTGGATCATCATGATGAGAGAATTGCTTATGGTCTTTTTCTAGATTGTAAGATTCCACATGAGGTCTTGTAATATATAAATGTTGTTGTAGGGCATTTGCAATTTCTTCGTCATGACCCGTTTTGCTTCTCTCCAGTGTGTCGCCAGGTTCAACTAGTTCGTTGTACTCTTCCTTGCGGGTTTCTACTTGATGCTCGAAATTTTCTCCGTTGTAATACTTGAAGAAATTGTCTGCATCAAAGAGGCTTAAGAATCCTGGATTTGATTTGTCTTCAGACATTGTTGTTGTTTATTTTGACCCGCCTTTTATTTAAATATATAAGAATAAGTTCCAAGGAATGGTATCTCCTTATGTATTGATGGTGTCCAAGAATGGCAATGTAGCTAATGAAGAGTATCCTACACAAATGAGAAACAAAAATAAAATTCAATTCCAATGTTATTAAGATTGATCATCAATTCTTATTACATCAAGCATATTTTTGAAAGGTCGATCAACACAAAAATATTACTCTAATATTTATTTAAATCCATTGGAAAAAAGAGGAAGGTTTTATAAGTTGTTCGTTCGAATCCTGAATCCAATAAACATAACTGTAATTTTTTTAAAGCGAGTAGGTGAGAGATTTAACGCATATGAGTATTTTTTTTATTGAGCATGAATAATAAAAATTCAATTCAAACAAGGGAAAAAAGAAAATATATAGATAACTAAATGAAGATGAATAGATTATCAAAATCACATGCGCCAGAAGAAGAAAAATTAAACATTTTTTTTTTAAAGAAAGAAGAAATAAAACGAATGGATAATATTCAAAAAAAATATAGTCGTTCAATCCGGTGCATACAATTAAGAGACAATAATTGCGTTTAATTGACTTGTTTTAAAATTGAAAATGTGCCACAGGCGCTAAATCCCAAAACAAAACAAGAAAAACGTAACGTATAGAACATCCCATGGGCGGGCGACACAAACTAAAAGCCTTTTTAAAACATTTGTATGTAAAAGAAATTAAATCACTAAAAATCAAAGAAATCACACATGAAAATTAAATTCTAGAATTAAAAAAAACTATACGAATGTTGCACGGATTCTTCAAATAAATGTACATCGTTTTCCTGTTCCCGAATCATCCCCGGTTTGGTACTTTCAGAAACGTTTTGACTTCGGACCGTACCCAAATCTCTTACTACAAAAACAAAGAAATCACACAACATGATAAATTCAGAATCCAAAAAAAAAAAACTGCACGTAAGTTACGTTGCACGGATTCTTCAAATTAGTGCCGCTTTCGTCGGTCCCTGAAATACTCTCGGTCGGATAGTTCGGGACATTTCGACACCCAAATCCTTTATAAAGTTTGACAAAAAAGATATGATTAGCGTTCCCGTTTTTCCGAGTCATCCCGGGATGAGTACCCGGCCTCATCTGGGTGCACAAAAACACAAACTGAACCAATATAATGGGAGCACGTAAAATCTGAATATTTGGTGTTTATATATATATATATATATATATGAACAAATAATAAGAACGAAGATGGAGGACTGTATAGTTAGTACATAGTTACATACCTTTGTTATTATGGAGTACGTATACATGAAGATGGAGAAGAAGAAGAAGAAGAAGAAGGAGAATCGAAGAAGAAGATGATTATGTGTGTATAAATAAGAAGAAGATCGAAGACTGTACTGTGTTTCTTGTTTTAATTTCTCTGTCGTTTCTCCCCCTTTTAACGTTGTCGTGCGTCGGAAACGATTTTGAACATACGAAGAAATGGGGCACACAATTAACGAGGTTGTTATTTTTTTTCTTAATATAATAAATACTCCCTCCGTCCCAAAAAGATTTACACCTTTCAAAAAAATTCTGTCCTACAATCTCTTACCCATTTTTATTAAAAAACCACTTTTACCCCTTACTTTTTCAAACCTTACCTATCACATCATACCTTTTCCCTAATAATCTACACATCACATCCTACTTTTACCCATCACATCAAGGGTATTTTTGGAAAGTCAACACAAAAATATCCCTCCCTTAATAATATAAAAATATAGAGAAAAATGTATTAAAATAGAACTTTCATATTTTTAATCCCGGAATAGGATTTCGCACTGTGGTAATGTGGAACTATTCATGTGCACATTACTATACTTTTTTGGTAATATACATGACCATGTTTGATAGTGTAAATGCATTTTAACTCCTATTTTCGAGAATACAAAAATGGAAGTCCTAATTTGATATACTTTCAATGTTTTACTCATACTTTAGTCTTTTTCCCTAATAAATACATCTTTCGTACTAAAATAATGGGAAAAAGACTAAAGTAGGAGTAAAACATTGAAAATATACGAAAATAGGACTTCCATGTTTTTATTTTCGAAATAGAAGTTAAAATGCATTTATATTACAAAACATGGTCATGTACATTACCAAAAAGTATAGTAATGTGCACGTGTACAGTGTCACATTATCTCCAAATTACCACAATGTAAACCCCTATTTCGGGAATGAAATCATGAAAGTCTTATTTTAGTACTTTTCTCTATGTTTTAGTCTTATTTAAGGTGAAATGCTAATTTCTAACGATGATGTCAAACGGCGCCAAAGTTATACTGTCGTAAATTCACATAAAAAATCCAAGGGTTTTTAAAAGAAGATGAAAAAAACAGATTACCTCAATCTTTCAAGAGGATATGTAATTTAATGCGGATTATTATTATGTTCATCCGTCACCCACCTCTGTTTAATTACTGTTTAATACAAACATTTTTTAAAAAATAATACAAACATTAAACGTTATTTATATAAAATTTAAAAGTTTGAATAACTTTTATTTAGTTTTAAATAATGAAAGTAAATCTCAACTAAAGAGATGTGGAAATAAAATACGGGGCTTAATTACACTTATAAGATGTATTTGGAGTATAAAATATTAAAATGCATATAACTGTAAAAGTACTTTTTGACATGATATCAAAGTTATCTTAATTAATTTTGTGATTCCTACGGCCTACTAAACCATGGCTTCTTTGACCGGTTACGTTATAAATTAATCCCAAAAATAATTGCTCAAATACTCCATTAGAAAACATTATCCTCTTTCCGTCTTAATTTTGATTACAAATTGAAAATTACGAGGTAAAGCCTTACGACTTTTAAAATTGTTTTATTTACAAATTGATGCATTAATAAATAAAATTAAATATTAAAAAATCACGTCAAAAATTTTACAAAATAAAAAATGAAAATAAAATTTTATTTGATCAAATAATCAAGGAAAATATATAAATAAACAAAAGTTATCAAGAGGAGAGAGAAAATAAATTATAATCAAAATTGCATTGGGACGGATATATATATATATATGATTGACTCCAGTGAGATGACACCTTATGGTAAGATGACATGCTTCAATGAGATGACACAACACACAACACTGCCAATGAAAAGCTCACCAATTGCCAATGCAAAGCTCACCAACTACCAATGCAAAGCTCACCAACTGTCAATGCAAAGCTCACCAATTTTTTTAAATAAAAAAAGTTAAAAAAATAACACCACCACTCAGCCACCACTCAACCACCGCTCAACCACCGGTCCACGGCAACAGTGGGAGTCATCGGTGGTGGACATTGGTCATGGGCGGTCAAAGTGTAAAGCTCACCAACTATCAATGCAAAGCTCACCAACTGTCAATGGAAAGCTCACCAAGGAACAATGCAAAACTCACCACTTTTTTTTTTTAAAAAAGCTAATAAAGCAAAGCTCATCACACTACACTACAAAGCTCACCAATGGACAATGTAAAGCTCACCTGGAAATAAAGCAAAGCTCATCACGTTGAACCCCAAAACTCACCTTTTTTTAAATTTTAAAAATTAAAAAATTAATTAAAAATAAAATAACAACATCGGTCAACCACCGGTCAAGGGCGGCGGAGCAGCAGTGGCGGCCGGAGCCCGACGGTGGCGGCCGGAGTCCGGCGACGGCGGCGGCGGCGGACGGCGACGGCGGACGGCGACCGGCGGCGGCGGCGGCGGTCGGTGGCAGGCGGCGGTCAATGCTGGCGGTCAACAGTCAAAGTCCAGTCAGCACCCATTCCTTTGATTTTTTTTTGGAAAAAAATTCAAAGTGTTAAAAAAATATGGTGAGCTTTGTCTTACACTTTGGTGAGCTTTGTAGTTGTCTTTGGTGAGCTTTGCAGTGACCAGTGGTGAGCTTTGTGTCATCTGACCGAAGCATGTCATCTCACCGTAAGGTGTCATCTCACTGGAGTCAATCCCTATATATATATATATATAGACAGACACACATACTTCAAATACTTGCAACATACATTTCCACTCTTTTCAGATAAATGCCACCAAAAAAGGTTTCGATCATTTTCTCATCTTTTTTGAACTTTTTTTATTCATTTACTTATTGATTATCAAAACGAATTATGTTAATATGATGTCATATCTTCTTAACTAGATTTCATCATTCTTAGCTTCTTGTTTAAAAAAAAGGATTCATTTTTCGTAATATATTTTTTAAATAATTTTTCTAAAATATATTTCAAAAATTAACAATTTGTTTTATTAAAAAAATGATGTTGTACCATGAGAATAATAGTGCTGCTACAGTAACCACTTGTGTTGCACTAAAAACAACACTTTTGTACGGACTTTATAAAAAAGCACGTGTATATGGAGTATAAAGTCCCAAACTTTAATTTATTCCCATTTAATTGAGATGAATTTACTTATACTACATTCTTTTCAGATTTCAGAACACTTGCTTGTCCAATTTTAATTTTGATTTTTTTGCAATTAATCAGAATTGATCTGAATTTTGACCAATAATAGAGATAGTATTATTTAAAATTCGATTAAGTAAAAATGAGATAAATACTTAAGAACGAAGATCATATTATTTAAAACTTATTTAGTACACTTCCTCAAACTTCTAACGTTAATACAAATTTTGTTTGTATACTAAATAGAAGTAGGTGACATATGGGCCTAATAGTAATATGTGTTAAATTATACTCCTTCCGTTCCACAAAATTCTGCCTCTTTCGTTTTTTTGTTTTCCACAAAACACTTCCACTTTCTATTAAAAAACCACTTTTACCCCTACTTTTTCATACCCTACCTATCACATCATACTTTTTCACTAATAATCAAACTATCACATCTTACTTTTTCCCATCACATCAGGGGCAAAATTGGAAAGTCAACCAAAACTACACTTTCCTTAATTTCCCCCAAAATCAAAACCGGAAGGGTTTTGAGGAACGGAGGGAGTACTTGTTGTTTTCATATTACCGTCTTGTACGATTGAGGTAATCCATCCTCTTTCAAAAAATATGTTTTGATTTTTGATAAATTTACATATCCTTTCTCCTTCAAGAACCGTACGTACTCTCACCCAAAATCTACATTAATATGATATTGTCCATATTAAATATAAACTTTCATGAATTTATTTTTGACACCATTAAAGACATGCATATACTAATAAATTGGGTTAAATCATTTATTGAGGTCTTCTTCTCATATGATCACATTCTCAACACCTCACTTGTGTGAGACTCTTAGATTGCATTCTGATCCTAATAAATCTCCTCAACTCAGGACCACATAACTTTGAAATCTTCATTTCAGCAATTGTCTGTTTCGATCTACCCATCATCTTGCACCATCGCAACAACCTTGTGGGACACAACATTCGACCCACAGATTTCTATCAGAAAGACTTTCGACACAAGGCTTTGTTAGACCATGTTCTCCTCAAGTTATTTTTTTAATTTATTACTTATTCTTATTAGAATGAGATCTCCGATGGAGCCAAAAATTTCACCTGTTTTTGGCTTTGGGGTGTGATGGAATAAATCAAAATGGATATCTAAACTATTTGCGCTTGTTAGAGATAAGTAGATAAGAATGCATAGTTTGAATAGTTGTTACGTAGCTTGTGTGTTTATCCCTTGTTTATAGCATTAGACTTGTTCTCTTCCACTTGTATAGGTTGTTCTCCTAGTTTGTAGGCTTAGTTACATGCCCTGTACGTGTATAAATATCCTCATCACATGAATACTACTGCAACTCAATTATTCACAAATACTCCGTTCGTATAGCGCTTCTTTAATTNTAAACTATTTGCGCTTGTTAGAGATAAGTAGATAAGAATGCATAGTTTGAATAGTTGTTACGTAGCTTGTGTGTTTATCCCTTGTTTATAGCATTAGACTTGTTCTCTTCCACTTGTATAGGTTGTTCTCCTAGTTTGTAGGCTTAGTTACATGCCCTGTACGTGTATAAATATCCTCATCACATGAATACTACTGCAACTCAATTATTCACAAATACTCCGTTCGTATAGCGCTTCTTTAATTAATGAAGTAGCAGTTAATCAAGCAATGCAATTTTCGACGTTGAGCCGGGGGTCTCTTTGGAAACAGCCTCTCTACTTTCGAGTAGGGGCAAGGTCTGCGTACACACACTCTCCCCAGACCCTACTCTTGTGAGATTTAACTGGGTTGTTGTTGTTATTAGAATGAGATCAAATCAGATCAAATCGGATTAGAACTTTTTCAAATTGATCTCTACTTCCTAATCATATTGCACTGCCACAACAATCCTGTGGGACACAACACCCGACCCACTAATTTCTATTGAGAAGAGCTTCAACACAAAGCTTTAACTGCAAATTGATCTTTACTCTGTCGTTAGTGTGCAAGTCTCCTTTAGTCATGTTACAGTTGTCATACAGAGAATTCTGCACAATCCAAGGCATTCATCCTCAATAATAGATCTCTTATGGTCTTATTCGTGATAGCATAATGTTACACTAAGAACTGCGCACAACATGAGGCAACCTCTGTAGATCTCATCCAGTCCTACTCTTGTTGGTCGGAGTCACTTCAAAAACACAGCACAATGTAGCCCACCATTCCTGTCATTAGTAAGATATTGTCCATTTTGGAATAACTTCTCACGAATTTACTTTTGGATACCTCCCAAAAATTAAATGCTAACGAGTTAGGTTGAAATCAATTTATTAAGATCTCTCTCTCTCTCATTCTCATTGGTGTGGGACTCTTGGTTAACATTCCTTACATCTACTTAATCAACTTACTAGTTCAGAGACAAGTTAGGGTTCTTATCAATCGCGATCCGCACAAACACCTCTACCGCATAGTTAAGGTTTACTAGAAGTATATGAATCATCAATCTTACGAATTAAGCACCGTGGGTATCCCATTTGGAGCCAATATCATCCCATAAAATTATACTAAAATACAATATCATAGGAACCATGGTGTATTTGAAGCTTTAAGGTCAACTTAGTCATGGAGATTAGTGAAGGTTTCCTAGTCCACTTAATCATGACTTCTCTTCGTTTTGCATTTGAAGCTTTAAGGTCAACTATAATACTCAGAAGGAAAAATGGTTGATGAGTGAGCGTTATGGCTTTTCAAGAAGAAGAGTGTTTGAACTAGAGGACCTAATGTTGTTTTCGTCATTACTGGTGCTTCGAAGAAATGAAAGCCAAATTCCATAAGAATGAAGCTAAAAAGGTCCCTAAAATCAATGCAAGTGCCCCTTTCCACTCAAACAACTCCATTGCAAAGTCTTACTTCAAGTTCTGTTGCAAGGTATGACATAATATAAACAGTCTAAATGTCCAAACTTTAAGGAGTGGCAGTCTAAAAAAGATAATCATCTAAATATGATAATTGAGTTCTTTAATTTAGATGTTCCAATTAATACTTGGTGGGTTAACTCTGAATCCATGGTTCATGTGACCATTTCAGGGATTCCTTACAATCTTGAAGCTGGAAAGAAATCAAAGAACAATTGAGATAGGGAGTGGACAAGAATTATTTGTTGAAGCTGTGGGAACCTTAGAATTGCTTATGAAAATTGTAAAATGTATTAAACTTAATGATACCTGATATATTCCCGAGAGTACTCAGAATCGTGTGTCTAGACCAAAGTTAGGCATTATCTTATTATTTAATCAATTACCATAATTGTCCCCGTTATATTATTAGTAATTATTTGATGGACGTAATTACTCTTACCATACTAATTAGAGTTTCTGCTTGGGTGTATTATATACCTAGATCGAGGTCATGACATTTAAAGAGAACATATAATAACATCACACTACCAAACTCAAACCCCTAAAAGGGATTTTTAGCGTTCTCTTTGTCCCTCTATTCTTGAACTTCATCCTTAACAATACACTCTAATAGCATGTTCTTTAGAGCCCAAACTCTTAACTTACAATTTCTTCTAATTCATTTAAGTTCCTTCCAGTTTCTTATAGTTTTTTTCAACTATTCTCGTTTTCTTCAAACACTTTCTACTCCCCAAATAATTACCCTAAAAACTATGTATTTTTAACATGATGATGATTATTATTATCGTTATTATTATTATTATTATTATTACAACTATTATATTCATAAAAATAGTATATAAATTATTTCATTTTTTATTTGTTCCATGTTACTATTTTTACGATTCACACTCTTCTAAATTGGTATTAGGAAAACATTTATCAAAATTTTATAAGATATTTTGAAAGTCAGAATATTTGAGAGAAAAAGACTAAACTAAGAGTAAAAGATAAAAATGTGTACCAAAATACGAGTTCTATATTTTTATTCCCAAAGTAAGAGTTTCAATGCAAATACAATGTCAATCATGAAATAAAAATATATATTTGATCACATTAGTGACAGGTCTGATATTTAAAATAAAATCTTGTAATATATACAGTGTAATTACAAATATATTATTTTATAATAAATACTCTATAAATAAATTGAGATGCAAGTATGCAACGTAACCATAATAACTTTTTAAAATTTAACATTTTAATATTTATGCCAAATTTATATTTAAAATTAAAACAATTTGCAAAAATATATTTTTGTGTATGAAAAATGACAATACTTTCATCTTAAAGATTAAGATAACGTGATTATGAATATAATAATGATAATGATAATAATAATAATATAATAATGATACAGAGTGATAAATTATAATAAATTAGAATGAGAATAATATAAAAAATAAACGTAAATAAATTTTCAATTTTTTTAAAGATTTTCTAATTTTTCATAGTTTTTCCACTTGCATCTAATTTCTTCCAGTTCTTTCTAATTTTTTCTAGTCATTCTAGTTTCTTCAATTTTCTTTCAGTTCCTTAGCTTATAGTTTTTTCTAACATTCAACTCTTTTTTCCAGTCTTAAAGAACATGCCCTAAAAGGAAACCCGACCACGATCAAGATCATGTCGTCTTCTCCCAGTCAATCAATTACAAGGTTTAATTTCTAGATAATATTTAATAATTATTCTTGTTTCATTATATGATTGAAGAATTTTAATCAACATATACTCACTTTGATTAAAAAAAGAGTCACTTTTTGATCTTTTCTCAGATTGTGTCTCCCTGACTACAAATAGAGAAAAATATTTCATGTTTAATTATAATGTAAATTTAATATGATTCATTTTATTTTAGAATATAGTTTTGATATGTCAGCTTTGTTTAATATTTATTAATTTAAAACTTTATTAAATTAATTTTTAAAATGTCAAAAGAGTTAAAATGTCACACTTTATATTGAGATGAATAAAAAAGACCGAATTTCATAAATAGTCTCTAATAACAGATCATTTTCTATATATATTTAATCTCCACTTTTAAAATATTATATAAATGACCTTTAATTTTTGAAAATTATTTCGTAAATAGTCTTTTATGCTAAATATGACCCAATATTTTTTTTACATTTAGTTTTAAACGATCGATTGTAGAATACACTCTCGTCCTCGAATTATATTCCCGGTTTAACTTGCACGTTTTTTAAACATTAGTGGTTGTGGTTTGTGTTGAGAAAATATTATTGATATAGACCACAAATTTATTTTTTAAAAGGAAAGGTAATTTTTTTTGGGAAATCGAAACAAAAAAAGAAGCATGATAATTATGGAACGAAAAGAGTAATTTTAAAAAAACTAAAAACCATTTATGTAAAAAGAAAAAAAAAAGAAAACTAAATAGAGTATGAAAAATCTTGCACCAAAATGTGCATTAACCGCCTAGGTTAGGTTAGAACTTAGAAGCCTAATCCAATTTCATAGATCATTTTTTATCCCTCGCTTCGGATCAGAATCGGTTAACTTCTTGAATTTGGGCGAAGCTTGCGCGGAGGAATCCTTGAATTCGGGAAAATGAGAAAGCAAGTTCTGAGCTTGACGGAGTCGGCGGCGGCGCGAATCCGGCAGCTGTTGGAGCGTCGCCAGCGGTCTTTCCTCAAGCTCGGCGTCAAGGCTCGCGGTTGCAACGGCCTATCGTACACCCTCAATTACGCAGGTCAGCCACCCCGATCTCGTCCTCTTCTTCTTCTGTAAAATTTTTCTTAATTTTCTCAGATGGTTCATGAAATCGAAGTTAGAGTTAGTTCCAGTTTAGCAAAATTAATAATTCATCTAAATAATATGCTCTGTCCCAGAGTTAATTTTTCAATTCGCTGATTTTAAGAAAAGTTTCGAAAAGTAAGAGATATTTGATGCAAAATGAAGGGTGCGTGGTTGAAATTTATTTAGAAGATAAAGAAATTATAAGAGCTGCATATTCATTTTGTGATAAAAGTGAAAGGGGAGAAACATAAACTATATTTTGATAGATCCAAAAAGGATAAAATGTAAACTTATTTTTGGGAGGGAGGGAGGGAGTATTTGAGTGTGTAACGTGTTGCCGAATGATGCTTGTTTGGATTTTAACTTGGGTTTTATAGATGAGAAGGGGAAATTTGATGAATTGGTTGAGGACAAGGGTGTGAAGGTATTAATTGATCCGAAGGCGCTCATGCATGTTCTTGGAACTCAAATGGATTTTGTTGATGATAAAATCAGGTTCCTGTTGCATTTTCCCAATTACATTAGCTTTATTTATTATCACTATTGTAAGTTTCATGAACTTCACATGTTTGAAGCTTATGAATTCTACTTATCAAGAGGAGCTAAAGCCTCAAGTTGGAGTCTGGATGGGTTAACCAGTTTTATTTGGAGTTCATGTCTCAATATGACAATTCTGTGTCTTTCTCACATGATTGGATAGTTTAGTTAGTTAAATTCTGTGTCTTTCTCATAGGTTCGTTTACCAAATGCTTCAATTATACTTTGGGATACGAAAACCTAGCTATCTATCTATAAGCTGCATTGTATATGCAATCAACCGAACAAAACAAAGATTTTGTTTGGCATTAGCTTTTTCCTTTTGGAAAAGTATGTGACAGTAGCCTTTAGCTTTAGCATTTTTGAAGATAATCGGGGGGACATGTAGGCAGACCTCACCGTTTCCCATATGCTACCAATTAGTGCACATTTATGTGGACACTGAATAGAATGTATGCTAAGAACATGTAATTGTAAAATCTTATGCACACTTGTCTATTGAATTTTAGTTTTCCCTATTGTCCCCTTCCTTTGAATTCCCCCAATTCAAACATGACATTAAGAGAAATTAATACAAATTTATGTGCAAGGCTGCGAGCTGGATCGTGGTGGAGCGTTTCGCCTTCTCTCCTAGATTCTCACTTGGATAGTTGGATCAACACTTTCTGAAGTTTGTTTATGTTTGAAGTAGCATTCTGATAGGATTTATATTGAATAAATGTATAGTAAGGTTATGTTTAAGAAAAAAAATTGTCTTGGAAGAATGAAAATGTGCATCCAGTTGGAGGTGATGTCTTTAACTGTTAAATCATCTTATACCAATATAGTACATTCCAGTAAATACAAGAACCAACACATAAGGTCTGAAACCACCCCTTTTGCGAGATTTGCTGTTTAGGATGAAATTACAAACTTTTCTATCATCTCACAGCATAAAAAGCTCAAAGTCTCAAACGAATATATTGATCCTATTAAAACAAATGCACAGGCTTCAGGATTGACATGTTGCAGATGATTGTGAAAATGCGTGCATAGCCAGGAATGGCGAAGTCCCTAACTCTCAACATATTCATTTTTTTGCAGGTCTGAATTCATCTTCATCAACCCAAATGCAAAAGGACATTGTGGCTGTGGAGAATCATTCATGACCACAACTAGTGCAGAAGCCGCTAAGATTCATCACAGTAAACCACAAACATAGTACTCATTTCATTTCTTTACTTGCCCGGCTGCAAGCATATATGTGATGAGCTTTTCATACATGTGATATGTTTCTAGTTGCAAATCTCCACTTCGTGTGAAATTCGCTACTCTCTTCCATGTGATATGTTCTTTAAATTGTATGCAGTCATATGCCATTTTTATTTGGCTCAACTTAGCTATTTGCTGTAAATAATACTCCCTATTGAGTTTAAAATAAAATGTTTCCTTCTTAATGTTCTACACTTATGCACATTCGTAAAAAGAATCATATAGCTCAATTTACCTCTTCCAAAGTAACTATTGGGCTGGTCTTGTGGGAGTGGGAGGTCTTGAGAACCTTAAGGATGGAATTCGTCCATTTTTTGTAAAAAGAATCTTTTTTTAATACTCTTGGAGTAATTTTTTACTTAATTTTTGGAGTGTTCCAAGAATTAAGTTGCTCAATCTCTTAATGGAATGAATTGTGTGGTTTAGATCATTTCTCAATTTTGGCATGTCTCAATAGAAATTTTCCTTATTTCAAATACTCAGATCTCAGATCTCTTCAAAGTTCAAACACCCATACGAGATTTTAGATCTTTTCATTTCAAATTTTAAAACTAATGCTTTGTTCAACAAAAAAGTTATGAGAGTGATTACACTGGTTTTTCTTTCTACTTGCTTGAAAGTTTGAAGCAATTTTATTTGGTGAAGCAAATTGCTTGAAAGTGAAGACAAATAATATGACGAGTTTGAAGAAACTAGGAAGGATTACAATATATTACTCCACAAGAACATGCTCTTAACAAATGTATGAAAATAGCTATACAGAATCATTACTTCCATATAATGTTCACAAACTTCACATATCTCTCTCAAGCAAATGTAACTTGCTCTGCTTAACACTTTACATAAAATCAAGCAAAAGAAACATGAACTAGTATAAGTGGTTCAAACATCTGCAATTTTATGGAGATGAAAGAATAGGTATGGTTTGAATATGTTGAATTTCATACAAGTAGACCCATGAGAAGTACCAAAAGTGCAACATTTTGAAAAGCCCATATAGAGCTAAGAGTGTTCAGCCTGAACCAGAGTAGTAATGCCGATTTCATTTTTCAGCTGAAAAGGCGATGCGATCCTTCAACCATTCTTCTAAAGCTTTGCGGTGGAGGGCATTCATCCTAATGTAAGGCCTCCTCTCTCTGATCAACTTTTCTGCGCTCTTCCAATCTTCTGCAACACCCAAAGCTACTAATAGCGCACACATTACTGCAACACTTCGCCCGTGACCTAAAAAAGAATCGATATGTACATTTATCTTAATATATATAGCTCAAGCAAAAAGGAAAGACATATATAGTACGCTTAACAAAAATCAATATCAACAGCAACAACAACAAACCCAGTAGATTCCCATGAAAAAGTAAGGTCTGGGGGTGAGTGCACGCAGACCTTACCCTACTTGAGAGTAGAGATGTGGTTTCGAAGAGACTAACAAAAAATCAAAAACCACTATCTCTATAAATATAATTCCCCTTTGACTACAACTACAAGCTGAAGAAATGGCTCAAAATGGGCTACACATGTATGAGTCCGTTGGTTAACGAGAAAAAGCATCTTGTAACACCCATTTCAGCCAAAGAAGTCAAAAGTTGCTTATTTTGCGCAACAGCAGAAAAAGCCAACAATCATGGTTTCTTGGGAAGATGATGCTACAAAAAGAATTGCGAAAACCCGTGTTGTCATATGCAATTTTCAACATCCTGCATATCGTACTAACTCTTAAAAGGCAGCAGAGAGTTCTTCTCATCTAATGTTAAGTATCATTGCTATAGACGGGCAGCATCCCAGTACACGAAGTATCTCACCGTGCAAGGATCCGTAAAGGGTCCCACGATAAGATCGTGACATAGGCAAACCTTGCATTTTTTGGAAGAGATTGGTTCTAAGAGACTTAGGTTTCCCTATAGCCCTCCAGGTATCATCCTCATCTCCTTAGTCCTAATCACATTGGGAATGGTAACATGAAATTTATTGTAACATATATGTCAGGTTTCACAATCTTGTAACGAAAGATGGGAACCTTCTAAGCACAATGAAATCACAGATCCCTCGTCATCATCACGTATCATCACAAACCCACAAATGTATTTTACTATACATCATTATAGCTTGAGAGTTAAATCATCATACCATAAGCACAATGAACAAACACAGGAACCTTCTGAGCTCTTTTTCGACAAGCCCATTTCACAGCTTCCTCGATATCAGCTGGCTGAGGAGACCTAGTATCCCAAGTTGGCACACAAAAATAGGCATGATTTCCTGAGAGCTCCATCCTCCTTGGCAACTCACATGTGCAATCAATGATAGCAGGCTTACCCGGCGGCAATTTGTCGCGGGAAGAAGGCCACCCTCCAACATACAAACCCTCACATATCTCACTGTAAGGAGGCTCCCCACTCTTCTTCCTCCTCAGTGCAGAGAAAGCCCTCACGAAATATAAGTATGGGCTGAACATTGCAAGGGACCAGAGTGGGAAAGTCCCATCGGATCTTTTCCCCAGCAGGATTGGGAGATTGATTGACGGGTGTGAGGCTAGTGAAATCAATATGGATATTAGAGAAGCATAAAGAATTGGGACTGATAGCAATACGAACCCTAGATTTCTGAGATGCACAAATATTGTGAACAAAGCTGCTGCCTTTAGGGCTACCAGCACTGATATCCCAACACCCATTGAGTTCCCAAGAGAAAAATTGCGGAATCGGGCAGTTTTTCGATGAAGATATCGTAAAAGGCAGCGCAGAGATGAAGAGTTTCAATTCGTACTGTGAAGATTAATGGTGCGATTCTGCGAATGCGAGAGAGCCACCAGCCCACCGCCACATTTCTTATATTTTGATAATGAATATCTCTAGCTATAAATAAATTTCTTTTCAGCACATAAAAATTATGTGCTTAAAATTTGATTGTTTATGCTAACAAGATATACTTAAATTTCCTGAATAAAAGTAAATTTATATGAAAATATCAAAATCAAGTTTTTTAAATAGGAGTGTAGAAAATGATCTTAAAAGAAGAACTATCACACTATCATCTATTACTAACTCTGTCCTATAATGTTCTTCTCGTTTATGTTTACGAGGTCTGATCGATTTTATTTTCAATTCAATTTATCTGATTGTAGGTGTAAAAATACCTGATGATGAAAATAGGTAAAGAAAATGATTAAAGTTTGACCATATAAAAAGTAACCGGGAAGAACATTTTAGGACAAAAGGAGTACTAGCTATTGTCCGCTGCCATGGGTGGCTGACGTTAACCTCTGTTAGTCCACTACCGCCCTACAAACACACTCTACCACCACGCTCTCACTCCTCACTCTGTCAAATCGTCACCACATTGTTATCACACCTATATTTAGATAATTAAAACTATATCGATATTATTTTAATATTTTTATATAATTTTACTCCCATGCATAAACATTTCTTCTAAGATGAATGGACTTGATATCACCTTAAAATGAATTTGACTAATTTGAGGGTTTGATTCCGCTTGTATGACACTTTGAAAAAATCTAAATCAAGATAGTAATGACAAAACTAGTGAGTTTAAATAGTATTTTATTTAAGTAAGAGGTCAATATTTCTTTTAGTTTGAATACAATGTGGTGAGCTGAATAGTATGTATAAAAATAGTTACGTTAGAGCACCAAAGTTTAACTTTAAGGGCAAACCACTAATATTCACGGTATTTTGGTGAGTGTTGGAACAATTGACATAGGCCCAATTCAACCCAACAATTAACTCAAAAGGTTGAGATACCCAAGCTGTTAAATAGCAGCACAATATAAGGGTGTATTGCCGGTGTGGGATGAACAAGTCAACACGCCCCCCTCACACGAGACGCAGATTACTGCAGCGCGGTCCCAACATCAAAGCCTTAACTCTGATACCATGTTGAAACAATAGTTTTAGTCCCAATTCAACATAGTTTTAGTCCCAATTCAACCAAAAAAGTTAACTCAAACAGTTGAGGTATTCAAGCTATTAAATAACAGCACAGTATAAGGCTGCATTGCCGATTTGGGATGAACAGGTCAACAATGATTAAATAAAATATGAATATAATTCTGATATCTTCAATAATTTTTTTGTACTTGGTGAAGCATAAAGAGATATCAAACTTGATATTTCCAAATAACAAATACTTCGAAATGGTAGATCTCATATCTCCCAAATTTGAAAGATATCAATAAAAGAGTTGATATCTTTTTTAATAGTTGATCACCTGTCACCGCGGTTACTACTATCAACAACAACCATCCCCATTACCAGTAATCTCATCCTATCATTAATTAAGGGGAGGGGAGGGGGTGGGATAGGGTGGGGTGTATTCAATCAAGAGTTTGTAGAATTTATTTTGGCTATTAAAACTTCAAAAGTTTCAAATAATTTAATTTCAAATTTAAGAACATACGGAGTATATCATTATTTTTAGATTTTTCAAAAAAAAATATACTCCGTAATATGAACCTCATACTCGAAGACCTCTCAAAACGATTGGACGTGGAACATTTGTATAGATCTTATGTTTAACATAATTATCGTCTAACGTAATTATCAGGAATCAAAATCGGATATTACCTTCTCGGTGCCTTTTGTTTTTCAAAACTCTTCATTTACCTCTAAAATTCATACCTAGAGTCAAAGAGCGTTGAATAGTTGGCAAGGCAAGAGATGCTAATGAGGTAACACTTACTATTTTAAACATATGACCTCTGTAAATACCAGGTACAGGTTCCACTTTTTTTACCAATCCATAACTAAAGCTCAATTTAGTTCCTCTCAGTAACCGTTCGATCGGGTCTGAGGAGCCCTGAGAGGTGAGTTCATCCTTTCTTTAAATTCATACCTAGGATATAGGCTGTATATAGGATAATGGGTAGCATATACTCCATAGGATAGAGTTGACATATGGCACTAGATGACTAGACTATGGGCGTATGTGGCCCACAGTCCCACACATCCACAATAGCTGTCCAAAGCAGCCATATCCCAATGTCCAAATCTCTCCGTTTCTGACTGACCGCGTACCCCTCCATTCCCATGGCTCTAGCCAACGCTCTCATCACCCCCGCCGTCGCTCCACCGCGATCGGCATTTCTCGACGCCGACTCCGACGCCGTCCGTCGGCAGTTCGCGCTGCACCAGCTCTGCTCCACGCCTCACCGTCGAACTTCCATCGCCGGAACAGCCGCTTTTCCTCGGAAAATGTATTTTACAAAGAAGAAAGGCAGCGAGATAAAATTTTCCTTTCGTTTTTTGACTGTTATCACGTTTTCGGTTATTTGGCATAACTTGTTCGCAAGAGAGCGACCTGTGTGCAATTTAATTTGCGTTGTTAATTAACTTGTGCATCTCTGATAAACTATCACCGGGTCTTAGTATATACTTCGTAAACCATTAATTCATAGTATGTATAAATGCTCTGTTTGTTATCAGAATCATCAAGTTCTGAGAAATTTTATTTCCATAAATGTTTATAAAAAAACCAGTTAATGCTTCATATGGTGATTCATTTTTGGGAGCACTAGTGGGTTTAATCATGTGTTATGAATCTAGAATCTAACTACTTGTTCAATGTGAAAATTGCAAAGTGCAAAGTTGGACATGTAGATATATTCTTGCTCCCCTCTTATGACTTGGCCATATGAATATCTTGTAAGATATTTTACAGGGTTGCCGTTTCTTGCGCTGTAGATGGTGTGGATTCATTGACCTATTCCCAGGAAATGGTGAGTTAAAGTTTCTTTTCCAGCTTTTACATGTATGTTATTTTTCTCTAGTTGCTTGAGCAAGCACCACTGCAAGTACTTGATGAGGTTGAGAATTCATTGCACTCTATCATTGGAGTTCCTATTGATTCATAGTAGAGTAAGGATAATTTTTTCAGTCATTTTTGAGATTTCTTAGCCTTTTTCCAAATATGACTCTTATCATTTTCCAAGATCGAAGCTAAAATCGGTGCTAGCTGTTTATAATATGGAGAAATTTAAAAGATAAATGAAAGAATAAATACTCTTTGATGCATTTTTCAATGACATGATATTGAAGATTAGATTTTAGTATTTCAAGGAAATTACACTTGGGGGAGATTAGATTATACAAGACTAGAAGTTGAGGTTCTAAAAAATAATGAAAGCATGCTGAGGGGCGTGGGGGTACCACTGCTCCCCTGGGAGCCACATTATGCTTAAATATAAAGGCTTGCTTCAAGAGAAACAAGCTTATGATGCACATGCACGACGATAATGGCATGACACAGGTGCACATCTTCACAATGTTTCAAAAGTTTACCTCGGGAGAGGTGTCCGAGGGTGTACAACACGCGTGTCTGACATGAAAAGTTATACTATGTATTTCTAGGAGTGTCCATGCACCACAGAAAGAAAACCATTGTACGTTGTTTAGAAAATTAGTTAAATAAACAGTTAGATCACTTGGACATGATTTTTTTGAGACTTTTGGTTGTATATCAACTAGACGTTTTAGGAAGCCAGGAAGGCACTCAACTATAACAGAAAAAAGTAAAAATGCAAGTGATATATTAGCCAATATTTTGATTAAAAACTAATACCACTGAATACATATTGTCATTTCAGAATTATGAGGAGTCTCTTCATGTTCCAACACCAATCGTTCAAATAGTTCAAGATCCTGAAAGTGATGCAACTGTCGTTGAAGTTAGCTTTGGAGATCGCCTGGGTGCCCTCATTGACACGGTGATGTCTTGGATTATCCCTGTTTCATTAATGCACAAGTAGAAAGTGACTAAAAGATAGTGTCATTCACCAAATAAGGCAATACACTTTATTCTAATGATATAACCATTTTTTTGCACCATTAGAGCACACTTATGTTTGCCTATGAGGATCCATATAGTATACGGAATACATTATTCGCTGATTTCATTTGTTTTATCCTCTTTTCTATTGCCCTTCATCCATATTTGAGTATTATTCAAGTGGGATGAAGACTGAGAGGACAGTGGCAATCTTAAACTATTCACACAAACATGAAAAGAGGGTCTGGAAACAATTAATTTTCTAATTCAGTATTCTGTTACCTTTTAAGATGCTGCAATTAACAAGTGTCTTGCTATAAGTGCTCTATACACAACATTTGTTTGTTTGTGCATACATTCTTAAATCACTTGTAATCTAGTTGCTTTAGTTGTCAGTTGGCTAGTGGTGTGTGTGTGTTTGTGTATAAATTCTTCCAAAGCATTTTTTTAGGATACCAATTGATGCTGCTGTTCTAAAGAGCAACCGTACAGATCTCAACTAATGAGTTGTTCTTATCTCCTGTAATTCAGATGAAGGCACTAAACGACTTAGGCTTGGATGTTAAGAAAGGCATTGTTACTACTGAGGGCTCCGTTAAAAGGACAAAGTTTCTTATTACACGACCGTAAGTGACCAATTCATTACTGCCATTGTAAATTAGTGAGATAAAAAAATTAGTCTTACATTTTGAATATGTGATCCTTGATTTGTCATTTTGAATGAAATTGTGTCATCTTAAAATACCAGCCAGAAGAGTGTGATTCTTTTTCTCGTACTTGTATTATTTGGTGTGACTTAGATGAAGGTTACGATTTCCCCATTTTTAAATGTTCTATTTCATAAGCTCTTGGTCCCAAATAAGAATCATATTAATAGCAAACAATGGCAATCTTTTTGTGTACTTTTCCATTAAATTGCCAAAAATGTTATACAACAAGTCAACAACAAACTCAGTATAATCCCATTTCTGTTGCAATCTGAAAGGTCAAGATGTACGCATTGCCAAAAAAGTTATATATTTGTTAAATCAACAAATAGATTTTAAGAATGCAAATATGGTTTTGTGGCTGTTAACAATTGCACCTAGCCAAATTATAAATGTTGTATCTTAATCAAACAAAAGTTTTTTTCTTTTATTTTAAGAACTGAGTTATTTTTGTTATGTGCATAATCAAGCATAAATAATTTTTGTGATGCCTGGTAGACATTTTGCAGAAGAGAGTATAACCTTAACATGCAGTTTTTTTTCTTTTGTTTTTTTCATTTTTGCATATTTTATATTGACTGTATATATTTTGATTTAGTGCAACTGGGCGAAAAGTTGATGATCCTGATTTGCTGGAAAGGATTCGGTTGACCATCATCAACAATCTGATCAAGTATCACCCAGTATGTTAACTATGTTTACCTAATTGATTTCCTTATCCTTTGAATCCTAAAGCTAAGAGAACACGGCTGGATTGAACCATTAGTATCTTTCTCTGTACTTCATATTTCCCGTGATTGTTAGATTCTTTCTCCTCAATAATTACTAGCTTATTGTGATATCAGGAGTCTAGTGAGTGGCTTGCTATGGGTGAAGCGTTTGGAATAAAAGCACCAGAAAAGAAGGTGGATGGTCTAGAAACTACTCATACTTAATCCCCCCTCCCCTTCTATCTGTGTCTGCATTCAACATTCTAGTGATGCCACAGTATGTTGATGATTTCAGAAATTCCAGCACAGTGTTCTCTCTCTCTCTCTCTCTCTCTCTCTTCATGCATTCTTTTAAAATAAGTTGTTCCTTTTACACATAATGATCGGCACACTGTTATTCCAGTAACAACACCATTGAGGGAAACTATATCCAACCCACACAAATGTTGGGCTAAGATTTGCCATTAGGCCAGTTATACCTGTATGTAATAAAATAATAGCTTAAGTGACAGTCCTGAACCTTGCTTAACCATTACTATCCAGCTTACTACCTCAATCATATAGACACAATCTTAGCTTCCTATCTGAACCATGTCTCTGATACCAACAAGGCAACAATTGATAATGGGGTAAAATGCTCTTATACCATTTACAATAATAGAACACAAGGGAGCACTCTTATACTAATACTTAGTACGCGCAGGCCGCAGTCTCACAGAACACACACAAAACACCCTACACATAATGAAGGGTTGGAGCCTGTGCATGTGCTGTAAGGGTGAATTAGGTTTAAAGCTATGCAACTAATACCAACTAACCTTCCATCTCAATTCACAATCAACCGCTCTTAATAAATACATTCTGTGCATGCTCTGCTCTTTAACAGTGTACAGTATTTGCGCCCCTATGTTTTATGCTTGGTTGATTTGTTTTCCATTATTCACATTTTTTTATTTCAATCATCTCTTATGGAGTCAAAAATTCACTATTTTTTTGCTTTGGGGTGTGATGGAATAACGTAAAATAGATCTCTGAACTGTTTGCGCTTCTTTAATTAATGAAGTAGCGGTTAGTCAATCAATGCAATTTTTGATGCTGAACCGTGGGTCTCTTTGGAACTTTTGAGTAGGAGTAAGGCCTGTACACACACCCTCCCCAGATCCTACTCTTGTGGGATTCAACTAGGTTGTTCTTGTATTCACATTTGTTTTATACACGAATACCCTATGGTGCTATCAGATTATTCAAAGTCTCATTAAGAAAATATAGTTGTTGACTATGAGTTTCTTGATAATATTGTATCTTGTTCGAAAGTATAAATGCACTACACTTATATGCCCTTGGGAATCTGACTTGTTGAATCATGACAGCCTGATATTGATGTTGCAACCCACATTCATGTTGAGAACGAAGGAACTAAGAGGAGGTGAGGATTTCTTGTGCAGTGGAGCTATAGATATAACTATGTTATGGTGTTCTCATGCTAAATTTTAGTTTGTTCTATTTTTCAACTTTCAATGAAGTTATTGTTCACTAATATAGGTTGACCTAACATTTTTAGCATACATGGGCCTTTTATTTTGCCGTTCCAGCATGCTATATGTCGAAACTGCTGATCGATCTGGGCTGCTGATGGAAATAATCAAAATTATGGGTGATGTTAATGTTGATGTTGAATCGGCCGAAATTGATACAGAAGTATGTTCTATACTCGCCACTGGTGTATGAAAGTGGATGCATATATGTGTTTCCTTAGTCCCGACTGATGTTTATCTTCTTCTTTTCTATGTAGGGCCTTATAGCCAAAGACAAGTTTTATGTCAGTTATAGAGGGGCAGCATTGAACAAATCCTTGTCTCAGGTAAACCTATAAACAATCATTTTCTTATCTTAAGCATTTAGCCATCAATCACCTAGAGTTGGTGATTGGCTGATCGCACACAAAACATACCCCACATATGGAGATGAGTGAATGAGTGATATTAAATGATTTATTTCACTCCTACATTAGGTGGTTGGAAAGAGAGCGAGGATGAAAAGTTATATAGAAATACACAATTTAACTAAACATATACCCGTAGTTATTATCTAGTTCGAGACTAACATATGGAGATAAGTTAGTAAAACAAATACCAATCCTCCCTTCCAACATCCCGCAACCAAACAGGCCCTTAGTGTCAACTGATCAAGCTAAGTCATAGACAGGCGGTTGAGTTTAGGATTGTATAGGATAAGAAGGTTGGTAGCTCATAACTCCATCTCTACCTCATGGTAAGAATGTAAAACACATTTGACATTGACACATTTTTTATAGAGAAATAAAGGTGATATTTACTCAGTTTACAAGTTCCCCCCTTTAAAAGAGGAATTAAAAAAACACAGCTCATTAAATCACCAACTGAATGCATGTTTGTTTATCCATCTCACCTCTTGCTTCTGCTTTCCTTTTATTGTCTTCTATCTATATATCTGCCTTACAAGTTAAGTTAAAATGCAGGTTCTGGTAAATTGCCTGCGCTACTACCTCAGAAGACCTGAAACGGACGAAGACAGCTACTAATCAGTATCTAATTATGTGCCCCAATCAAAGAACTCTTCTACCAATCCACTCTGCAAGGACTTGTGTCGGCCTCATTTTGCTGATATCTTCTGCATATTAACCCAAAAAAACAGAGGCAGAACTCTCCAACTTTACATATATGCTGATGTGCATGCAACATGTTCAGTGTAACCGGTTGTGAGTGTGACTCTCCTTTTCTCTGTCATCAATAAATTCGTGGGATTATTCCGTCATTTTGGAATTCTTTCAACCTTTCGTGTCTTATATCTGTCTAATTCTCCATCACTTCTCATACACCTCAAAAGAAAATGTCTTGTAACGTAATGTGGAGAGCATTTGGGATGACATATTTCAAGGAGTAGCTGTTTTTAATTGAAAATGAAAAAAAAACACTTTTATCTAATGGTTTGACAAAAAAAATGGTGAAAGTGCCTCCACAACATAGGACTTGATGTTGGTTTCGAAGTAGATGATACCCAAACATAAGGGATGTCCGTATAATTCATGTGTATACGGTATACGGTGTATTTCAGGTCAACAAATTTTTTATTATGTTGTACGAGTAATTTATTATGGGTTAATTTCTTAAATATAATTGACATTGAAAAAATAAAAATTTATTTACTAAATGGACATTTTTTTTTAATTTTTTTATTAGAATGGCGAGACTAGTTAGGCTCCAAAGATAAGGTGTTGGGTGATGGCCATCATGATAAATTTGATAATACATTGTCTTTATTGGCGAGCAAAGAACATTACTTCAAATGCACATCACATGACTTGCCAATATCTACTCAACCATTCTTTCTATTCAAACAATCAAGCTTATACACATTAAATTTATAATTTAACATCACGAAATTTAAAACAAATTAAA
This sequence comes from Cuscuta campestris, assembly GCA_900332095.2. Lineage (NCBI taxonomy): Eukaryota > Viridiplantae > Streptophyta > Magnoliopsida > Solanales > Convolvulaceae > Cuscuta > Cuscuta campestris. The sequence goes on along the minus strand of OOIL02002122.1, from coordinate 145,574 downwards.
TGAACATACCTGGTGCATATAGTTAAATTTTTATAAAAATGAGTAAATTTTATGAGCTACATACATGTTTCTTCTCTTAATTAATACTCCGATAGAAAAGTAATTATGTACTATACGTTTTATTTTTGAGAAATTCCAAAAAGAAAATGTAAATTTCAAGAATTACTCTCATACTCACTCCTTGATTCCCATAAAAAGAGTCCATACTTCTAAAGTTATTTTTGTCCTAAACAAAATTTCAGTGTGAATAAAAGTTTTTTTCATCATATATCCCTTTGTTTTATTTTTTTTACGGAGTAATAAAAAACATCGTCACAAATAAATTGTGCATATTAAATTTAGTTTAAAAAATAATTAAATTTAGAAAAACATCTGGTAGAGTTGCACTCTTGTGAACAAAGACTTCTTTTTTTGGGTTGAAAAAAGATTCTTTTCTTATCAAACTTTATCAATAAACTCCAAGCAAAAGGTACATGCCCCTATGCGGTAGTTGTGTGTTTGGTTGATTAGTGCTAATCAGTACTTTAAATACCCATCTATATATTCTTTACACATTCATCCATTCATTCTTCAATAATATTGAGACAAACAACATAGCCATGGGCATTAAAACAACCTATTTCTGCTTATCTTTTTTCCTCCTTCAAGTGATCAAGAGAGATGTCCTAGCATCGGATCCCGATCCTCTCCTCGACTACTGCATCCCGATTCCAGAATTTTCATCTATTTTCCCGTCATGCAAGAACTCGACAGTCGTCACCGTTGAGGACTTTGTCTATTCAGGCATAAAAGGCCCGGGGGACTACAAGCATACCGGGTTTGCTGCGAATCAGGTGAACTCAGCTGTCTTCCCGGGCCTACACACGTTGGGCGTGTCGTTTGTTCGGGCCGATTTTGACGTTGGGGGCGTCAACGCGCCACACTTACATCCGCGGGCCACGGAGACAATGTTCGTGCTGGAGGGTAGGATCTACTCGGGGTTCGTTGATTCCTCGAATAGGGTTTTTGCGAGAGTGCTGGAGAGAGGGGAGGTGATGGTGTTCCCAAGAGGATTGGTTCACTTTCAGATGAATGTCGGGGATTCACCCGCGGCTATACTAGGGAGTTTTAATAGCCAAAACCCGGGGCTCGTGAAACTCCCCAGTGCCCTGTTTGGAAGTTCTATAAGAGAAGAATTGTTGATGAAGAGTTTTGCACTGAGTGATAAGGAAGTTGATAGATTGAGAAGGAGGTTTCTTCCTCATACATAGGTGGTAGGATACATAACTTTCGCGAGTCGTATCCTCACACATCTATTATCTTCATGGTCTCTTGAGTGTTGATTAATATATTTGAATTTTAGAAAGTATTTCATTTGATTAGTGTTTTATACTTCTTTAAATGTAATGACATGAGATGACAATTACCATTAAGCCATTAAGGTACTTTGTTAAGGAAAGATTGCCAATAAGGTATAGAATGGGGTCAATGGTATGTTCGGGTTTGATACCGAAACCTTACGACATAAATTCAAAATCGAAACCGCTTTAACATATGAGTTCAAAATGATTTTCTTACGCAATTCACCTAATACACATTTTCAGTTAAAATCGTTGATTTTCAAAACTATTAATTACATTATGTTACATGTCGTTGCATCTCACGGGCACATTGTCTCGGGACATTTCACTACGTCTCACAACATTGCATTGTGCCATTTAAAAACTCCAATTATGGAACAAACTAACAAAACTTTAGACCCTATAAGCAACAAGAAGCCAAAATAGAATGTTAGCATTGCATGTTTATTGACAATGAGAAGTTTCAAACTACACTATTCACCCCTAAATTGAAACCCAATGTCAATAAAGATTGGGTTCCATACTTAGAACAACAAATATAATCATTAAGGCCAAGAAAAAAAGGATCAAAAGATCACAAGCAAAGAGAAAAATGTGTAGATCAAGAAGCAAGGATATGCGACGAGGCGGCGGTGTTCATCTCCGCAAGAAGCCAACTCAACCAGAAGCTTAGTGCAGACTCTTGTAGACCAGAGAACAAACACCCCGGCTGCCACATTGATCACAGTCCCTCCGGGCAAGAACAGAGAGATTGCAGACAAGATGACAATGGGCAACATGCAGTACCCGATCAAGCTCACGCATCTGTACAGATCCAGATCCCCGTTCCGGCCGGCCAGCATGTTGAAGACGACGTATAGGAATGAAGAAGCCACGATCACCCAGCCGAGGATGATCCCGAAATGGAGCTTTCCGGCGAGCAATTGGAAGAGGCCGAAGGCCATCAGGAAGAGGAAAGGACCGGACAGATCGGCGTCCTCGTGGAGGTAGGCTTTCACGCGGAAGGGGTTGAGGATCGAGAGGGTTTTCTGGTAAATTTGCTTCGTGTTGATCCCCAGTTCCTCCAGAAGCGGCGGCTCGTCCTCGAATTCCGTGGCGGCCGGGGCGAACTGGGGAGTGGAGAAGGAGGCGGCGGCGGAGCCGATGTCGAATGACATGAACGGGATGCTCGGCGTGGACGCCTTGGACGGCTGAAACGGCGCCGTCGGAAGACGCCTCTGTTGTGGGCCCGGGTTTCCTCCCGACGGGAAGACTACCGGCGGGACGTTGAATTCCTTCGCCATCGATCGATCCGGCGACGATTGAAATGATGAATCCAATGCTTTGATTTTTCTTATCCGATTTCAATTGAATCTCTCGGGTATCAAATTTGAAAACAAGATCCCAAAATTCTTTCCAAAGAGTATTCTTCCGAAGATCTTCAGAACATACTTACAGTTAATCGCTGGATCGGAAATATTACTCATATTATTATTACTCCTTATCGGAAAAAATCGAGTGAGCGGAACGATTTTCAATTTTACAAAAAAAACGTGAGAGAAAGCAAATTAACTGAATAGGAGTAGTTTGTTTTAAAAAATTCATGACAAAATTGAATAATTATATCCAAATTGTAGAGAATCTTACCCATCCGTCCCTAATTAGATTACAATTTTTTTCTCCTTTCTCTCGATAACTTTTGTTTGTTTGCACGATTTCATAAAGTATTTGATTAAATAAAGGCTAAACTCCACCATTGGTCCTTCAACTTTATGAGTTGTGCACGATTGGTCCTTCAAGTTTTAAAAGCTCATAAATAGTCCTTCAACTTTATGAGTTATGCACAATTGGTCCTTCAAATTTTAAAAGTCCATAAGTAGTCCTTCAAGTACACGTCAATCCTCCAAATGAGGTCCTTTTGACAATAAATGTTGAAAGCTAGATGGAATACTAGCTCCATATAATACAGAGTAGTTGTACCTAGTGGAGTTTACTCGAATTATATGAAACTAGTATTTCGTTTAACTTTTAATATTTACTGTCAAAAGAACTTCATCTGGGAGGCTGACATAGACCTGAAGGACTATTTAAAGACTTTTGAAACTTGAAGGACCAATCGTGCATAACTCATAAAATTGAAGGACTATTTATGGACTTTTAAAACTTGAAGGACCAATCGTGCACAACTCATAAAATTGAAGGACCAATGATGGATTTTAGTCTTAAATAAAATATTCTTGTCACCTCTTGTTTGTAGAATTTTTGACGTAGTTTTTGAATATGTAATTTTTATATCTTATTGATATACCAATTTGTAAATAAAATGATTTCAAAAAGTTGAAAATTTTACCCTGTAACCCGCAATTTGTAATCAAATTGGGTACGGAGGGAGTAAACCTTTTCGTTCATTATACCCAAATTATATTCCTAAATTGTGACGTTGATAATGTGACAGTTACAATGTGATAATGTGGTGAGCGTGACAGTGTACGAATGACAATGTGAACTTCTATTTTGATTTTGAAAGACTTATGACTCATATTTTAGTATTTTCATAGTTTTTTACATTTATACAGGAAATTACTTCTTCTTACGCATTTTCATACTTTTTTACTTGTATCCAAATAGATTTTCTTTTAATAAAATAATATCTATTAATATGAAATTTAGTAGGTGTAAAAGTGATAAAATTTTCAATCTTAATAGCTAAATAGATAGAATGTAAATCGGTTTAGATTAGTATAAATTTATAGAATGTAAATCGGTTTACATTATTATAAATTTTAAGAACACATAGTCTATTTTAAATAATTTGGGATGTAAGAATTCTTAATAGAAAATGAAGCATAATGAAATACTCCCTCCGTGTCGGAGTATTCGTCTACTTTTAACTTTTGAAACTGTTCATCTAAGCACTTTGACTCATCAAATTCTCTCAATATGTAAGACTAAATATAGTCATGTATGATCTTGTTTGATTTGTCTTAATATTTAAATTATTAATATATAATTTCTATAATTTTTTAATATACAAATTACAAAATAAAATGGATTAAAGATGTATATTGGAAAGGGTATAAAAAATGAAAGTGGACAACGGAGGTAGTAAATTTCAAGGCACCTAAAAATTGTTAATAGAAAAAGCATGAGTAATTTTGTGTTAAGGATGCCAAAATTGGAGTGGAAGGTGACAAGTATTCTACCGTCGTTTTAGCCAGTTGCCATTGTAGAGGTAGCGAGCTCAGCCTTCAGGCGAAAATGGCGCCGGTCGTTCCATTCCACCTTTATCCCTCCTCGATCTACAAACCGTCGATGCTATTATCGGGTTTTCGTCACTCCCTGCGGCGTTTCTCCGCCGTCAAGACAAATATCCGCACCGCTCGCCCCCGCAATTTATCTCACACTCCTTCGCTCCGCTCCTTCTCGCCTGAGGCGGTCCCGGAGGTAAATTCCTCACACGCACACTCATTCCCTCTGTTATATGTACAGTATTATTCATACATATATGCCAAGCTCGGTTCGTTTACAAGAGTTGGTTTCAATTCAGGATTTGGTGACTTCTGAATCGAGTTCTTCCATAGTTGGGGACTTTCTGGATTACCTCAATGAGTCATGGACACAGTTCCACGCCACAGGTATGATCTAAAAGTTTTAAATTTCTTTTTATGATCTGAGTTCCAATCAATTCCAAAACATATTGAAGCATTGCAAATTGCTGGTAAACACACAGTTCCAATTAGAACCCTTACAGAGTTGGGATTATGCCGGGTAGTTGTTGCTGTAAGGGTCTCACACCAATGTGCCATTGACCCCAATTATTTGAGATTACGGTGTTGTTGTTAATGATGATTTCATTTTAATAGCGGAAGCAAAACAACAATTGATTGCTGCTGGGTTCCATTTGCTGAATGAGAACGAGGAATGGGACCTCAAGCCCGGTGGGCGATACTTCTTCACTCGGAATATGTCTTCATTGGTTGCCTTTGCCATTGGGAAAAAGTGAGAAAATGTCACTTATATTCCAGTTAGAAGGTGTCACTCTTTATCATACACAATCTTGTTTGCAGACTAATGTATCACAAATGTGTTATTTTCACATGTTCACATTGAATTATGCAGCTTAAAAGGATAAAAATGGTATCATGTAAGAAGCTTTCTATAGTTAGTACATAAGGACCCTTATTTATACATCTAACCTACGGATAAAGGGTACTAAAGTCACGTATCTAGGGTTAGGTTAGGGTAACATCACCACACTATTGCAATCTACATATACTTCGTATGTAACATCAAGTTACTAGAGATCTCCTAATTGCTTTATTGTCTTGAAAATCACATGGATATTATTCCTAATTGCCTTGGTATGTATTATAATAATTTTTTCACATACAATATATGTACTCATTAGTATAATGTGTATTTTATGTACGGGTATATAATATGCGAATAATAGATACATAAAGTAACAAAGCCCGTACATCTATGTTACACGGCATTTCACTACCTAAATATGGAGTAATTTAAAAAAAAAAAACTCAGGGATGGGCTAGCCTACTAGAAAGGAACCTCCTGTGTAATGTCTACCCAGCTCATCGCCATGCGGTTCCTACTTTCAAAAGGCTCTAGAACCACACACCTCTTCCACCACGTCCCTTAAAAAAGAACATGCATCGCGTTTGTACAATGAGAAGAGAAAATAGCACGCCTTCAGTCATTTTTTGTCATGATTGTGTGCCCCACTAGGAGTATGTGTATATGTATGCCCACTCTAACATTTACTTTACATTATTGACTTAACTTATAGAGAATATTACGCAGATCATGAAGTACTTTGTGAGAAAAATGCGTCTTAGAGCCATTAACGAGGAGAGAATTGAATCAGATTTTACGAAATTTTGTAGGCAAAATATTTTTTTTATCATACTCTAGAATTATCTGTATGTATATTATTTAATTTATTTCAAATACTAATAATAAGTTGTTATACAAAAGTGCAACCAGAATTTTGACTTACTTTGCTACATTTATTATTTTTATGTTGTTGCTTTTATTTTTTTAATTTTCTATTTTTAATAAATTAGTTTTTGGAGCCGTGATTATATATTTATTACGGAGTATATTATTTGAAGATTTATGTGAGTGTTCCATTGTCTCTTATTCAAATTCAACCTAAGTAACTATTCTATCAAATTCGAAATTTTTTTTGTCAACCTCAATACTATGTACCAAGGCAAAAGAATCTTTGGAAATATTTCTAATGACATAATAATTGAGGATGGTGGCCTAAAACTTATTTCTCCAGCAGCGTCCACAAAGATCAATAAGACGTTCATTCAGAATGATATTAAAGACCTTCATAAAACTTTGAATAATATCTATCAGGTTATTTTTGGAATCAATTTCTTGAAGATGCGGTGTTTTGAAATCTTTTTGAACAAATTAAAGACCTTGTATGAGGATAAGAACATGTATCATTTTTTAATTTTCTTTTTAGTAATATGGCGGTTAGCTTCAGGGGTGTTGTGTGATCCAAAGATTTCGCCCAGGATGAAAGGTAAGTTCTACTGATCCGTAGTCAGACCTGCTATGTTATATGGGGCAGAGTGTTGGGCGGTTAAGAAGACTCATGTGCGTCGTCTGCATGCAGCGGAGATGCGGATGTTACAATGGATGTGTGGGAAGACAAGGTTGGATAGGATTTCGAACGAAGTTATCCGACGTCACGTAGGCATGGCGCCGGTGGAAGATAAGTTGCGGGAAGCGAGGTTGAGATGGTTTGGTCATGTGAGACGGCGGGATGCTGACGCCCCTGTACGGAGATGTGAGAGGATTACGGTTATCGTGGGAAGTAGGGGAAGGGGTAGACCTAGGAAGAATTGGAAGGAGATGATTAGGCAGGATTTAGGACTTCTCACCCTGACTCAAGATATGGCCTTAGATAGGAACCTTTAGAGAACTAGGATTAGAGTAGCTGGATAAGAGCTCGGTGCTGTAGAGGTTGTTTTGTAGTGTGTTGTGTTTGATTGGAATCTTTTGCTATTGCTTGCAGGACTTTCATTTCATTGTACTTGGTGCTTTTGTTCCCTTCCATATTTTTGTGCAGGTTGAGCCGGGGGTCTCTTGGAAACAGCCTCCCTACTTCTGAGTAGGGGCAAGGTCTGCGTACACACACCCTCCCAGACCCTACTGTAGTGGGATTCAACTGGATTGTTGTTGTTGTTTTTAGTAATATTATTATTATTATTCAACTTGTTTATGGTATACATGCATCCAAAATATATAATTTCATCACTATTGAAGAGTTCGTGTCTAGAGACAGTTGGACTCTATATTCTCCCGTGTCAAGACTCAAGAGTGGAAAAATGATTGAAAAGCTCTTTGCGATAGTTTGTTGCGCATACTTCTTGCCTCAAGCAAGATTGAACTCTTTTTTTGGTCAAACGAGAGAGCATTAGGTCACTGAATGATGATTGGCTCTCAGCTCTAAGATCTTTCAACGAAGTTTTAGTACTTTATGGAGCAGATCAAAGTCATGTTGCTCATCAATACTCTGGCCGAGCGCTATTCGACACCATTCTTTTCTAAGAAATGCCATAAAGCATTATATATTTAAGAAGGTAATTGCTTAGGCATACCTTAGATATACATAAGAAGGTAATTTCTTAATTACTTTATTAAATATATAATGCTCTAGCATCTATGGCATTTCTTAGGAAAAACATTGTGTCGAATGGTGCGCGGCCACTGTATCAATCAACAACATTACTTTGATTCACTTCATAAAATACTAAAATCACATTGAAAGATCTTAGAGTTGAGGCATTCTCAGGCCAATCATCATCCAACGACCTAATGCTCTCTCGTTTGTCACAAAAGGGGCAACAAGTATGCTTGATAAACTATCTCAAAGAGCTTTTCGATCATTTCCACACTCTTAACAATGGAGTAAAACATTGGAGAATCTAGAGTCCAAATGACTCTAGATAAGAACTCTTCAATATTGTTGCAATTATATATTTTAGATACATATATACCATAGTGTAGTTGAATAAAATAATGATCTTAAAATAAAAAATGATATCTGTTCCAATCTTTAGACAAGATCTTTAATTTGTTCAACATTTTTTTAAAGCACCTCCTCATCATTAAGTTGATTAAAAAATAACCTGATAAATACAATTCAAAACTTTATAAAGGTCTTTAAGATCATTATTGAACTTTGTGAACGCCACGGGAGAAAGAAGTCTTAGAAAACCATCCTCAGTGATTATGCCGTTAGGAATATTTCCAAAGCATATTCCGTCTTGGTATATAGTATTGAGGGGATTTGAGGCTAACGGAATATTTTCTTCGAATTTGATAAAATGGCTACTTAGGTTGATTTTGAATAAGAGACACTAGAACACTCACATAAGTCTTAAAATAATATTATTGTATAACAATCATATAATCATGGCTCCAAAAAACTAATTGCATAGAAATAGTAAATTAAATAAATAAGAGCAACCAACCACATAAAAATAATAAATGCAACAAACCTCTAAGTTAAATGTTAATGTTGCACTTTGTTTAAGAACTTATTATTAGTATTTGAAAGAAATTAAATAATATACATACAAATTACTATAGAGTATAATAAAAAATATTTTAGTCGCAAAGTTTTAGAAAATCTCATTCAATTCTCTCATCGTTAACGGCCTCAAGACGCATTTTGTTAACACAACACTTTTGATTTGTGAAATATTCTCAATAAGATAAGTCAATGTAAATTCTAGAATGGGCATACATATATAATTATTTACATATACTCCCAGTGGGGCACGTGATCATGATTGAAGTGTACTTTGAGAATGCTAAGAGGCACGCTATTTTCTCTTCTCGTTGTACATACGCGACACATGTCTTTTTTAAATGGACGTAGGTGGAAGAGGCGTGTGGTTCTGGAACATTTTGAAAGTGGGAACCGCGTAACGATTGACTGAATAGTCATTACCAAGAGAGAGCAGCAGCCTAGGGGTTTTTTCTCGTGGGCTACCCCATCCCAGGGGATCTTGTTTTAAATTACTGCCTATTTTGGTAGTGAAGTTTTGTGTAACTTAGATGTATGGGCTCTGTTACTTTATGTGTTCATTATTCGCATATTATATACTCGTACATATAATACTCTCGCGTACATGTTTCTTATAAGACAAAATTGTTATAATACATACAAAAGCAATTATGATTTTGATCATGGTTGCCTATTCAAAGGCAAAGTTCTAATCAACTTCAATGTGTTGTTTATTCATGAAAGACCAAATTAGGTCTAGTGTAAAGAGAACCTCGATTGTCATACCATTATTTCACAGGTGTAGGATGTAGAAGCCTTGAATCCTATCACTTTCAAGATGTGATGGGTCCATAAGATAAAAACAAGGCAACATACTTCAACTCAAGCAGCTCTTTAGAAATTTATAAAGTGAAAAGTACAAAATTTTACGAGAATGGTGAATACCTTAACAAAGTTCAGTAGAGTGTTGGGGTGTGACCTTAGGAAGTTGACAATGAAAAATTCCAGTGCTGGAATAACTCTCAAACTCTCACACACTAGCACATGTGGTTCCAATGTCATATTTGGGCAATGCATGTTGTGGCTATTGCTTATGTATGACTGTGTGAGTAAGACAGGCTATAGTTCCAGAGTTTCTAGCGACAATCTTTTTCCATGTCCAAGGAAAGCATTCTTTAAATAATTAAGTTAGTTAATACTCCATAGTTTTTAATTAATACTCTCTCCGACCCTCTTTCCACTTTTGGGAAAGTATTTGTGGTTCATATATTTTCTCTTTCCATCACTTTCAACCACACAGTTTCACTTTTTTAGAAATCCATGTTGAACTAAATGTGGACCACTAATTTTGGACGGAGGGAGTAATTAGAGAATCATTACCCTTTTTGCCTCTACTTTAACCAAACATAAATTAATCCTAACCCTGCAGGCATTCAGTTGGGAACGGATTTCATATAATTGCAGCTCATACAGATAGCCCATGTATGAAGCTGAAGCCAATATCTGCATCACACAAATCTGGCTACCTTATGGTCAATGTGCAAACATATGGCGGAGGTTTATGGCATACTTGGTTTGATAGAGATCTTACTGTAGCTGGGAGGGTCATTTTAAGAGCAGAGGATGGTTCCTTCCTGCATAGGCTTGTCAAAGTGAAGAGACCTCTCTTGCGAGTACCAAGTTTAGCTATTCATCTAAACCGGTTTGTGGTCATATGTAAAGACTTAATTGTCATTCTAAGTGTTTTTAGATAAAAAAAATAGTAATATATCTCTTAACATTTCAATATTCAAGTAATTCAACTATGTATTTTATTTTCTGAATTTTGCATGGACTCCTCTCTTTCTCTTCACTTATCTTTTCTCATATCGGTATGTAGCAATGTGAATCAGGACGGGTTTAAGCCGAATCTTGAGACTCACCTTGTGCCACTGTTGGCAACAAAGTCCGAGAATATTTCCAATGAGACTGCAGAGAAAATGAATGCACCATCCTCAAAAGATGTGCACCATGAACTACTTATGCAGGTTCATTCAACTCATTAGATCTTCTCTACTACTTTTGACATGTATGCTTTCCAAAGTTATGCTTCATTTCATACTAGTAGGAGATCTCCAAGGACAAAGTATGTTGCATGGTGATGCAGATTTTGGTTAATTATTAACATATTCCCAGATCAAGCTGACCTTAGGCACTCGCCATATATTATAGTTATTGCATGCCAAGAAATTTGATGACTTACTAGTTTTGCTTGGAGTTCTATAACCTTCCCCTATTCCACTGTATTTGTAACAGTCATGGCATAATATGTACAATAGACTTTTTATCTTCTTTATCTTGTGTTTTGGAATGATATTTGGTAAAAAATTATGATTCTATTTAGGTTCTTATTTAATTGTGTGGTTTTTTTTTTTGCAAATGCAATTGCCTAAAATAATGAATTTGGAAAACTCCCCCCATTTAATGACCTGTCAAGCCCATCGTTTAAATTTATTATTTAATTCAAGCGATCTAGAGTGTTTTTTCTTTGATTTTGTGAAAATGAATGATAGTGAGGTATCACAATTTTTTGCTTAGTCCTAATTTCATGTTTCAGATCTTGTCTGATGAATTGGGCTGTAAGGTTGGTGATATAGCCAGTATTGAGTTAAATATTTGTGATACCCAACCTAGCTGCCTCGGAGGTGCAAATAATGAATTCATATTTTCTGGAAGATTGGATAATCTTGCATCAAGTTTTTGCTCATTTAGAGCTCTTGTAGATTCTTGCTCTTCTCCTGATGATTTGGTGAATGAGCATGCAATCCGAATGATAGCTCTTTTCGATAATGAAGAGGTAAGTATGTTATTTCAAAATTCAAGATCCAATACTGGATTAGAATTATGAAATTTTATGTCATTTTTGTGTGTGTTTCGTGACCCCTAGTATTGGAGTCAAGTTATCTACTTATATGAAATGTTGTCCTAACCAGATCATGCTACAGGTTGGATCAGATTCATATCAAGGAGCTGGAGCACCCACTTTGTTCGAGGCCTTGAGAAGAATAACTGATTGCTTAGGTCATCAAGCTGTTGGGGAATCTGTTTTTGCACGTTCAATCCGCCACTCATTTCTTGGTAGGTCTTAGTTTTTATTAGTTGTATTGATCTCTCTAATCCCTTTGTTTGGTTTGTATGATTAATTGTAATGTTACTATACATTGCTGATTTTAGTTGCATTATAAACATATCATTTGCATGTTTCTTTAATCAACTATAAAAGCTTCTACTGGTCCATTTACCTGTACTTCTGAAGTGAAATCATAAAAGTGCATAGAAGGAAAGATGATGCTAATTTCATAATAATTCTCATGCATCATAAAATAGAATGCATAGATGTTGTAGTCATTTAAATTTTGACTGTTTCTATATTTCGAATCAAAGTTCAGAAATCATTTCTTAAATATGACAAATAATAAGTATAAGCTTGATATCATTCCAAAGAATAAATTATTTAACAAAGGGCAATTAATCTTATAAATAATAGGACTCTTGATTTGGACAATTCATCTGTAGAGCTAAGCATAAATTATTTGGAAATATGTAGAGATCCTTTGTTGAGAATAAAAGCCGTAGGGTGACTGGATGAATACAATTTTTTAAAATCGAGCCTTCATTGAAGATTTCCACATTTCATAAACCACATTCCACATTTCACCCTAAGTTTGAGACAGGCAACACATAGGCCCTTAAGTAAAGATGTGATTAAGCTGAATAAAATGTAGTGGGGAACCAAGGGACTAATTTAGAGGTTTATAACCCCGTTGTCATATTTTTTAGGTGTGCTTCAAATCTGAATATCATAATAGTATCACAATTTGCTGGTTACAGCTACAACAACAACATCCCAGTTGAACCCTATTTGGTTAACATATGCCATAAATCAAATAAAGACAAGTGCTGAAAAATGTAATATTCTGGACAAGAAATTTTCCTTACACTTGAGATGCTCAGTCGCATTTCTATTTGTTCAAAAACATTAAAATGGTACCGTGTTTGAACTCAGGCTTTTATCAATAGTGCATTTTCACATTAGGTACTTTTTCACGCCTAGAGACTTGCAGGGCTTAACTTTTGTCCATGAATATGATTTTTTTAATCTTTGGAGCTCAAAGATAGCTTTTTGTCAAATGATTTTAATGTAGTGTCTGCTGACATGGCTCATGGAGTTCATCCGAATTTCACTGACAAGCATGAAGAACACCACCACCCAAAGTTACAGAAAGGGCTCGTCATCAAACATAATGCAAACCAGCGCTATGCAACAAGTGGAGTTACATCTTTTCTTTTCAAAGAAGTTGCAAGAATCCACAACCTTCCCACTCAGGTAATGGAAATTGATTTAGAGTCCGTCTGAAAACTTAAGGGAAAGAAAATGGGGAGAATAATATGAGAAATTCGGAAGGATATAAAATTGTGGGGGATATTAAACATTGGTTCAAACTTAGTAAATCTAACATCGATATTTGTTTGAAGGTATTGTACTTGTCTATTTCTCACATATAAAGACTAAGAAACCTAATTCTACGTAAACTTTTTAGAAGTATTAATCATATTTCATTTTTTTTTTGTATTTTCTGAGGTAAAATAAAAGAGGGAAAATAACTTTCTTGTTCACTTTATCCCTTTCCCTAGCCTTTTGGGAACCCAAACATTCCCTTGGTGTCTTCCACTAGCCATCTTTGAGAAAGTTGTTCTACTCTTTAAGGGCCCATTTGGCCCATATTTTATGATATCAGAAATTCAGAATCTCTAGAGGTGTTTGGTGAAGCCTAAACAAGGTTTGGATTTTATATTTCCTGACATCACAATCATCCCAAGCGGATGCTTTGATATCTCCCAATTCTGGGAAGTATCAATCCAAGGATTTTGATGACTCCGTGAACCGCCGGCCACCCGCCCTCACTGCGGGCCACCCCCACATGTCACTGACAACCATATGAGATTTCAAATCTCTTCAAATATTGTCATTTCAAAATCCATATCATTTCTTCCATATTTCAGATTTCATATCATATCAACGGGTCCTAATTAATTTTAAAAAGTGATAGAACTGGATAATGTTGGATTGCTTGGGGTGGGAGTTAGATGGGAAGTGGAACTCATGATATCATGAGTAAAAAAATTTTCCACAAATTCTCTCTTCAATTTTCAATGTCTTCTACTTTGCCAATCTGTCGGAGGTAATGCAAACATTGAATGTATTCTAATAAATGTTAGTTAAGCCAACTTATTGTTCTATTAAGGGTTATAGCCGAGCCTTCTGTTGAACATAATGGTATTCACACCCAATTCCTAACATAAGAGTGCATTTTGCTAACTGAGCAAGAAGGTGAGGCACAATGCTGCCATTAGAAAGCTGACTCTTCGGTGTGAGTGGTCAAGTCATATGTAATGGAGTGTGCAGTGCTAAGACGTCTGTTTCAAAACTTAGATGCTATGTCCAGAAGTTCTTACTTCTTCTTTCTAAGTCAGTTGTGAGTTTCAATCATAGAATTGAGCACACTATTTTACTGACTGTATAACCCTGGAAGTGTCTTTCACCTACACAGCCCACATCTATTGCATCCAATAACAAGACAATTCGTTCTAATTTTTCAACAATATCAACCGAAAAAACTAGATGCTGTGAAATGCAGGATTTCGTGGCTAGAAATGACATGGGATGTGGATCAACAATTGGTCCCATACTTGCTTCAAAGGTTGGTATTCGCACCGTTGATTGTGGCATTGCTCAGCTATCCATGCACAGGTATCTTATTCATTACTTCGCACAATCTATTCGGAGTCTGAAATATGGTTTGCTTGTATCCACTTGTATCCGAATACAACAGATTATACTAATTACACTATCATCATCATCATTATCAACATAGTTGAATCCACGAGAGTAGGGTGTGGGGAGGGTGTGTACGCAGACCTTGCCCCTACTTGAAAGTAGAGAGGCCGTTTCCATGAGACCCCGGGCTCAAGCAGCACATACAATATAAGATCACAGAAGCCACATAAAGTAGAGAAAACACAAAGCACAAAAATGCACTAGTTACACTACCATTAGGAAAATATTTAGCCATTAGTGTTTCTTTCTTTAACTCGGTGACTCGTTGCGATCTTCATATTTGGCAGTCTCAGAAACTCTCCCTGTTTGTTTCCATGATGCAGTGTCCGAGAGATATGTGGGAAAGAAGATATTGATATTGCCTACAAACACTTTAAGGCATTCTATCAGACATTCTCAAGCATAGACAAAAAACTGAATGTTGATTTATGAACCCGTGAGAACTAACACGGCCGCATTATCTTTGTTTTCGTAATATATTTCATGTTATTTTTAAATTCAGTCTTTTTCTGGAATCGCGTCTGGGGTCTTGGATTTCGTTCACCGAATTACTTGCTGGTGTATTTCTTTTCTGATTGGATAAAAGGATATCCCTATTTTTTTTAAGGAAATCTTTTATCTCAATCAAAATTTTCAAGACCTCTTTCACCATATGAGTTGATTCCCATCTACAAAATTAGATCAAATATGTGAATGAGACAAATTCAAATCTGATTCTTTCCAAACAATTGTGGTTATAGTCAAGAAAGCTACTCCCTCACATTGTTGCAAAGCAATTGCTTCTTCTAATTCCAAATGCAAAACAACTTGACACATGTCAAATTTAGTTACAAATTAATCTTATTAGTTACTGTTCGCAAGTAATATTACCTACTTGTCCGATTATTGCGGAACATTTTTTGGATATAAAACGTAGTTCTCCAGACGGTAATTTCAAGGTGGCGGACTTCCCCTCTTTTGCAATAAGTTTATCCGCAACACCTAGTCTTACAATAGTCCAAAAAATGTTCAGCAATAGTCGGACAAGTAGGTAATATTACTTGTGAATAGTAAATTAAGATTTCAAGTGCAAGGTTCGAAGTAACCACGCCTTTTCACATGAGGAGTGTGTTAGAGTATACAAACCTTTTCAGGACTACAATCACAAATTTGAATTTTTGGTTGAGTTAGTTTTTTGACATGATATTAAAGCTTTGTTAATCAAGTAGTCACGAAATTCAATCTCATCATCACACAGTTTAAAAAACTAATATTCACGTGCAAGGTTCGAGAAACAATAAATATCAATTACACAAGAGAAGATGTGTAATACGACATTTCGTGGGTAGTTGTGTTATATTTATAGAATAAAGAATTCTTGGGGCTAGGATTTCCCGTCATTTCCCCTAATGAGTTGTTCTCGTAGACCCAATCCATTGCCACTAGGCCCAGTGTATATTATTTCATCAATAATTACAACAACAAGAATAATACGGAGTACTTTTTTGGTTCCAAAATATATGAATTGCACTGTTACTATTATGTTTTTTTTTGATATTTTTTATTTGTTTGTATGTTTTCATTAATCATTTGATAAAATAAAATATTTTGTCACATCTTGTTTAAAAGTATTCAAATTTTACACATTGTTTGAATAGGGACAACATTTTGGGACAAATGTAATAATAATAAGTTGAATTTTTCTTAAAAATAAAAATGACTTTTTTTTTAAAGACGAATGAAAAAAAGACCGTTATTACTATACAAAGAGAGTATATTTGTATATGGTCTCAAAACAAAAGTGACACCAAAGAAATGCAATGCTCACCCTTAACGTAACTTTCTCTGCTTTTCAAACCGATGTGTATAGTTAAACTTTGAGCATTTTTATGTTTCCTCCGTCCTAAAATGTTTTTTTCGTTTTTGTTTACGAGATTTAACCGACTTTATTTTTAATTCAAAACTAGCCAAATAATGTACACCAAAGTAAAGAATGTGTTTCATCCGTCCCAAAAATAATATCACAGTTTATTATTCAAAAATCACGTAAAATTTTGTTCAATTGTACGCTTTCATCGATTATTTGATAAACTAATAAAACATTTTTGTTATTTTTTACTTTGAAGAACTTTGACGCAATTTTTCAATGTGTAATTTTTTTTATTATTTTTATATCAATCTTTAAATAAAATAAATTTTAAAAAAAAATTAAAATTTTAGTTTATTTACCGTAATGTAAAAAATAAGTTGAGATGGAATAATATCAAAAATCAACAAAAACACGTTACCCAAAAAATAAAGTTGAATAAACAAACAAAGCAATCATACTTTTCTTGGGCCTTTATTCATCTCCAAATATCACATCTCCCATTAAAAAAAAGACCACCAATATTTTATAGCCACCCCCATTTCTCCCTCTCCTTTATTCTCCGGCCTTCTCCACCCACATTTTTCTCCCCCAAGAATCATAACCCCTTAATTTTTTTCCTACAATCAAGTAAGCAAATGATTTCTCATATTATCTTTTTTTTCATCAATAATTAAAGTTATGTATTAATAATCCCTTTAATCCTATACATGCATGTTCATGCAGGCTTTGATCCATCTTTATTTGCGTTGAGCGATTGTTTTGATTTCGTTCGAAAACAAAAACCAACCGCTCTCGCAGAAAAAAAGAGATTGAAGATGGGGGAGGAACAAAAGTGTCACAAAGCCGGTGGAGGACACCGGCTTTGCGCAACAATTGCGGGTTTTTCGGGAGTAGCACCACCCTTGACATGTGCTCCAAGTGCTACAAGGATCATTGCCTCAAGGAGGCGGCGCACTTTGTCATGGACGCCGCCGCCGCCGCCGCCGTGGAGGCGGAGGCGAAAAGACGACAACCCACAGATGGATCGTCTTTTCCCCTGTCTCTCCCGGCGTCTTCTTCGTCGTCGTTAGGGCGCGATGATGCGCCTGATACGGCGACGGAGGGGCCGGGGGAGACGGTGGCGGCGGCGGCGCCGTGTGGGCCGATCAGGTGCGGGACCTGCCGGAAGCGGGTGGGGCTGACGGGGTTCACGTGCAGGTGCGGGGTCACGTGCTGCGGGGCCCACAGGTACCCGGAGCGGCAAGGGTGCACGTTTGACTACAGAGCGGCGGGGAGGGAAGAGATCGCCAGGGCCAACCCGGTTGTCAAGGCGGAGAAGCTTGACCGGATCTGACGGCGGCGGCGGCGGGAATTCGGGTGGGGCTGATCGGACGGCGGAGGAGGCTAAGACGCTAGGTGATGGTGACGTATAGGTGGTTGGTTGGTAATTGGTATGGGGGGTCTTTGAATAACTCATGTTGCCTCATTATTGTACGTTGAAATGTCTTAAGGAGTGATTATTAATGATAGTGGCTTTTATACTCCCTCCGTCCCTAAATATTTGCCACATTTATATTCCCGAGGTAAAATATTAAATTTTTTCAAATCATTTTTTTTACGTATTGGTATAGAAATAAAAAATAAAATTTACATATAAAAAAACTACATGAAAAGTTCTTCGAAATAAGAGTTGTAAAGAATATTTTATTTTATCAAATAACTATTGAAAATGTAGAAATAAACAAAAGTTCCCGCAAAATTATTTTAGGACGGAGGAAGTATGTTCCAATTTCAATACTTGGCATGATTTGTCTATTTTCATCCCCCAAAGATTATTTTGATATAGATTTTGTTTTTTTTAAAGGTTGAAATTCTCAACTTTTAGTTGGGTTAATTTTGAAATAATAAGTGCAAATATAATACCCAATGAAAATATTTCATTTAAATACTCACTCACCAAGTCGTAAATAATATTTTAATGGGATGTTATAAAATTGATCATAAATGTTATATATCATGTTTTGTCACATGCACACATAATAAAATATAAAAACAGTAATAAGTGAACGATGATATATTTATGTTGTTTGGAAAAAGTTTCTAATTTGCAGAGCTCGAATTCCTGCAATAATCTTCACAAGAGGCAATTTAGAATTGTCAATACGGCAAGTATCTTTTGACCTTGAATCTCAGGTCATATTATGATCTGGGGCATCTACGAGACTCAGTTTTGCATAATTCTCCATTGCACACACAAGTACGTTATGGAAGACTTGTATTTATGCACTATGTTAGGGTAAATAAAAATCATTCATATACCACAACCACAAGCTTGAGCTTCTGGTTGATCTGAGTTGGTTCTTTGACATATATAGTTACTATACAGAGCCTTGTTGGCTAAAAGATCACGAGTTTGAAACTCACCGCCACCCAGTTTTAAAAAATTAAGATTTCACGTGCAAGCTGATCAAAGAAGTCACGCCTACACATGAGAAGGCGTGTTAGAGTAAATAAAAATCATTCCTAGACCACAATCACAAGCTTGAGTTTTTGGTCGAGTTGGTTCTTTGACATGGTATCAGAGTCTTGTTGACTAAGATGTCACGAGTTCAAAACTCAGCGCCACCCAATTTTAAAAAATTTAAGGTTCCACGTGCAAGGCTCGAAAAAGATTACGCCTGCACGTGAGGGGGCGTATTTGACACACTAGAATTTAAGGGTTCCTTGACACACTATGATTCTTTCGACTATACGGGCTAAGCAGCCTGAATGGAAGACTATCCTACTCAAGCTCTACTAAGGTTCCTTGCTCGATTATAAATCCTACGTCTCTTCTCAATTGTCAAGTACGAGAGATAGAACTAAAAAGAGAGAGGATGCAAACAAGCGAGTTCGTTGATTATACGTAGATCACGTCGTCCCTATTCACTACTTGCGTGAGATCAAATAGCTCGGTTTCTTCATCCTTGAACCCTGAGCTTTTGTTCGAGCATATGAATGGGGGTGTTCATTGAGAATTCCAGAAGTTAATCTTTGATGTTCTGGAACTAGGTTGACGACACGTTCCTTGAAGAAGGTGTGCCTACAGATTAGTTTAATTATCACTACCCTCCACGAAATTTCACTTTTCATTATTAATCAATGAGTATACTTTCCATCCCCCAAAAAATACTACCACTTGTTCTTTTTAGATTTTAAAAAAAAAACGCACGTACATTATTCCTTTTAAATAATGATCACGCGGTTTGTCAAAGACTTTATGGTCCAACAAGATTATTGTGTTTCTCCCAAGGTCACAAAATGAATAAAATAGTTCTCCAAACTTCAAATACTGGAAAAGTCAAAGTGGGCATTGTTTTTTTAAAAGCAAGGTGTACTATTTTTTCATTATTGCACGGGCATTGCACCTATATCAATGACCAAAATAATGGCCGGATGATAATAGAAACGAAAACCTTTCCCAAGAAGAGCTCACTCATTGGCATGGAGAAGAGGAGACCAAGCTTCACTCCCACCTTCTTCTTCTTCTTCTTATGCGTTCTCTCTGTTTTTCCAGGTCAATTCCACAGTCCAGTCTCCTTTTTTCTTGGATCACTTTTTCCGCAGATTAATTTAATTTGGAGCTCAGTGGTTTTAATTAACTACTAACATATAGCAGAAGTTTACTGTGGGGAAGAGAGGATTGCTGAGGTTTCCCCTAGTACTATGATGTTCGTTTTCGGGGACTCCTATGCCGACACCGGCAACACCCCCAATGGCTCCGCCGCCTGTTGGACCTCGCCCTACGGAATCACTTTCCCCGGCAAACCCTCCGGCAGATTTTCCGACGGCCGTGTTCTTACCGATTTCATAGGTCTGGTTCTTGCTCATTTCATATCATGTCCCTCAATTTATATTGGATAGCACCCGTTTTTATGAGAAAGAAAAAAAATCAAGTACGGAGTAAAGAGTATACTCCTTAAAATCTACTCCCTCCATCTTTCAAAGTTTTTCCATTATTGACTTTTTGAAAAATTTAAGAGAGATATTTTTTGTTGATTTTTCAAAAGTATTGATTGATTAAAACATGATGTGATGGATTTAGTACTATTAAAAAAATATAATGTGATCGGTAGAGTTAGATTTAGTAGAGCAAAAGTTGTTTTTAAATAGAAAATGAAATGAGTTTGTGGGATAAGAAAAAAAGAAAAGCACAAGAGTTTAAGGGACTGGGGAAGTATTACTACCTCCATACCCGTGTCTAAATATTTAGTTTTGACTTTTGTAGTCAATTACTTCGAATGTTTGATTTAGAATTAAATAAAATTATATGGTATATTAATCATATAAAATAATATTTTGAAAATATTTAATTTTATAAAAATTATTTTTATATCTATATCTAATATCCATTTTATTTAATTAGTGACCAAATTTTGTTAAATTTAATAATAAAAAATTAAAACTGAATGAATACACGAACCAATGAAGTAATATTTTCATTGGGCGTCAAAAAGCCACACTTTTGAAAGATAACCTATTTCTTTATTCACTTTTAAGTATTCCTTTAATCACTTTTTACACTATATCTTTACTCTTTTAATCACTTTTCTAGTCTTTTTTATTTTAATTTTGCTATATACATACCATTTGGTGGACACCAAATTATATTGTACACCAGTAGTGTAAAACACCGATGGAAAAAATGCCAGTGTAAAATTTTTCCTGTGCGTACCACATTATTGTGTCAGTCCTTTGGACTGGGTACAATGTAACTTCGTGTACAAGCTAAGTAACATAGTTCTTCTTACTTTTTCAATCATTTCTAATTTTTTTTTAATTTCTACAAAGCTAACTTGTGACTCTGGGTACAAGCGAGCCGGAAGGGAGTATATGTTATACTCCCTCCGTTTGTAAAAAAGGTTCCTACTTTGACTTGGAGCCAAAATAAGGAAGTGTAAAATTATAGTTGATTTCCAATTTTGCCCCTGATGTGATGGGTAAAAGTAAGATATGATGGATTGATTATTAGAGAAAAAGTATGATGTGATAGGTAGGGTATGAAAAAGTAAGGGTAAAAGTGGTTTTTTAATAGAAAGAGGAAGTGTTTTGTTGGAAGTGAAAAAAATGAAAGAGGAAGTGTTTTAAAAAACGGAGGGAGTACCAAAATAGACTTTTTATATTTTTATTGTCTAAATAGAAGTGATGTTAATGTGAACAAACATTATAAGTCATATTTTGAGATAAAAATATTGAAAATCTATTTCAATATAAGAAGCATGTTTTAGTCGCAACAAGATATTTTTTTTGCAGTAAAGCCAAAGAGAAATTTACCTAAATAGGACTAAAACATAATGACTTTCCCAATATAGGACCATATGTTTTTATTTTCCAATGTAGGACCTTTGGTCATTATCACGAAGTCATTATTCAACTAAATGTGCATCATTGCTGGACATTATTCCTTCCACTAGGTCATTATTAAGTCCTATCTATGGAATAAAAAAGTTTAAGTCCTACATTAGGAAAGTCATTATGTTTTAGTCCTATTTAGTGCAAATTTCACTAAATTCATCCTTGTGTTCATCTTCTCAAAGTTGAGGATGAACACAAAGATTGGATCAGCCGTAAGAAAAAAATGTCTAAATATGAGTAAAACATGTTTCTAAGTAATCATATGTACTTTGAAACTTACGTTTTTAAAATGCTAAACGTTGTTGTTAAATTACACCATTGCCAAATGGGTTCAAACAACAGAAATATTTTTTGAGCGATGAAATAAGGGTCATGCTAGGGTGCCTCCAAATAATTGCTACGATGAGTGAACTCATGCTTTGTACGCGACACAGATGATAATGCTCTGTGCGATACATATGATAATCATCCCTGCGAAGCGTGGGTGCATGCATGATAGCCATCATTCGGGGACACCCTAACAATTTTCAATAATTAATTGCTCTTGTTTTTTGTATAAAACATTGAGTAATTTACCTAAATAAGACTAAAACATAATGACTTTCTCAATTTAAGAGAGCTAAACTCCACTATTGGTCCTTCAACTTTATCAATTGTGCACGATTGGTCCTTCAAGTTTTAAAAGTCCATAAATAGTCCTTCAACTTTATGATTGGTTTCAAGTTTTAAAAATGCATAAATAATCCTTCAAGTACACGTCAACCCTCTAGATGAGATCCTTTTGACAATAAATGTTAAAAGCTAAATGGAATACTAGCTCCATATAATATGGAGTAGTCGTACCTAGTGGAATTCACTCGTATTATATGAAACTAATATTTCGTTTAACTTTTAATATTTACTGTTAAAAGGACTTCATCTAGAGAGCTGACGTGTACCTGAAGGACTACTTATGAACTTTTGAAATTTGAAGGATCAATGGTGCAGAACTCTTGAAGTTGAAGGACTATTTATGGACTTTTGAAACTTGAAGGACCAATCGTGCACAAGTGATAAAGTTAAAGGATTAATGTTTGATTTTAGCCATTTAAGAGCATATATTTTTATTTCACAATGTAAGACTATTAGTCATTATATATTAGTCATTATTGAACTAAATGTCCAGCATCACTTAGAAATTATTTTCCTCATTAGATATTATTAAATCCTATTTAAGGAATAAAAAAATTTAAGTCCAATATTGAGAAATGACTTATATTTCAGTTCTATTCACTGCAAATTTCACTAAAACATTCCCTTCTACTTCTTCTATCAATTTTTTTTGTCGCACTTCATTTCACTCTCCTTCTATGCATGCCAACCAAACAGTCCCTTGGAAAACTAACCGTTTGATGAGCAGCCACTTACCTGGGGGTCGAATCACCGCCGCCATATAGAACAAGCAGAAGGAGGTGGAATGGTGGGGGTGGCAGTAAAAAAGCAAAAGACGGGGTAAATTTTGCGTACGGCGGGACGGGGGTTTTCACCACGATTCTAGGTGGGCCCAATATGAGCACCCAATTAGATGAATTCCAACGACTGGTTGAACAAAAAGTGTATACCAAACACGACCTAACCTCTTCTCTTGCTCACGTGTCGGTGGCTGGTAACGATTACACCACTTACGATCTCAATGATGACCCTCAAAAGGTAACTCAGTACTCCTTGGTTCTCTTCATCTCATCTAATTCGTTTTGATTTAATTGAAATAAATTATAATCTGATTTGATCTGATTCTAGTTATATTTATGATTATTTATGATAGGATATAATCTAATTTCAATAAGAATAAGTAATAGTTAGTAATACGATTAAATTGACGAGAACGATCCTTAAATATCTACGCCTTCTCTTCCGACAAAAATGCTAGGAATCCACCTCGCGTGACCCCACAGATAACAATCAGATATGATTTACGATTATCGTATGTCAAAACAAATAATTATAGCCTGTGTATGTATAAAATCACATGTGGTTGTCATCGGTGAGGTCAATGATAGTGGGTTCCTAGGTAACATGACCCTCTTCCAATCTTTTCATCAAAGCATGATCTTTCTATAAAATCATTTCCTTTAATTCAAAGTTCGGACTAATTAAAGTCCATCAATAATTACATATGCGTGTTTACGTGTAGAATATTACAGATTATGCCGAGTCAGTTATTAGTCAAATAGTGGTGAACCTCAAACGCCTACATGAATTAGGAGTTGGGAGAGTGAGTGTGATAAACGTGCCGCCGTTTGGATGCCTTCCCAAGAATTCCACCACTTCTACCCTATGCAACGAAACAATCAACTCATCATCGGAGCTTCACAATCGATTGTTGAAGTCCGCTGTGGAGAAACTGAATAGTGATACTGGTGGATCCACTTATCTGATTCTCGATCTCTACTCTGCATTCATGTCTGCCTTACAAGGTACTCACTGCACCCGTTACAACACTTGATTGAAGTTATTTTTTGTTTAATTTACTTAAAATATGGTGTAAAAGTAAAGAGAAGAGAATGATTCTTTTGACATTGGAATCGAGTGTCATATATTATAACACTTGATCCTTTCAGAGTCCTACAAATGATGCTCCCTTTGAACTCGAACTTGTTCTTACCTCCTACCCTTGACAAACCTCCATCAGAGTCTTACTTATTACTCCCTCCGTCCCGTGAAACCTTTCTCCTTTCTTTTTTTATACGTCCCACAAAACACTTCTCATTTCTATTAAAAAGTCACTTTTACCCCTTACTTTTTCATACCCTAACTATCACATCATACTTTTTTACTAATAAATTATCCATCAAATCATACTTTTATCCATCACATCAAAGGACATTTTTGGAAATTCAATACCAAAATACACTCTTCTTAAATCCCTCCTAAAAAAGCAAAAACTTCCATGTTTCACGGGACGGAGGGAGTATGTAATCTTGGTGTAATTTGGAGTTTCATGACATGAATTCTACATTTGTCGACATTTATGCCGTTCGATCACCAACAGGGAAGAAATCATCAAGTTTTGAGAAGGGATCAGAAGAATGTTGCAGAGGGACAACAAGTGGGTCAAGCTGCGGGGATGTTGACAGAGACTCTGGGACAAAGAAATATGTGGTGTGTGAGGATCCGAAGCGTTCGTTCTTTTGGGATACAGTCCATCCTTCACAACAAGGCTGGCTTTCGGTTTTTTCAGATTTGGCACCTTCTCTCCACACCTTCCTCTTCCCTCTTCCTTCACCAGATGGCTCTTCATCTGCAGTTATTTAGCCATGAAATTCAAATTCACATTATTTGCTTATTAGTGAGATAAGAAGTTTTTTTTTTTTATTTTCTTTTAAATAAATATAGTACAAATTTGTGTGAGAATGTGCCATGGGAAACTTATACTAGGTGCCACATTATGCTCTTATTTGTGATGCATGCTTGTAAGAACTAGAGAAGTTTAAGCCCTCTACAAGAGAATCCTTAGCTTATTTATTAAGTGTTGCTATACTTGTTTCCAAAATTTTCACAACTCTTTCAAAGCATATACTCGGTATGTCCGAAAATTATCTTCTCATTTAATTTTTTTTGTCAAAGTTTGTGAACTTTGACATTGATTTATGGAAAAATACATTGCGTTTTGGCATAAATATAGTACCAATAGTTTCCTTATGAAACGTAATTTTGAAATATTAAATTTTCACAAAATATATTCATACATAAATATAAATATTAATGATCAAAGTGTGATATTAAAGACTGTGTATTGTTATGGTCGCCGTGACTTGTTTATAAATTAACGTTAGTACTTAGTAGGTTGACTATTTTTAACTAAATTCGACCGGGTCTAAGTTAGTATAACAAGGTAAACATGATAAAGAATAAGATATAATAGTAGATATAATACAGAAGATCAAAGTTGTAATACTAATACTTGTGATGCATTTTATAATGATCAATGAGAGAAGAGAACATCATTTTGTCAATGGTGGTATGTTATATATTTTAGTGTAATTGGAAAAACTACGACCAATGGTATCCTAATAATCATCAAAGAAGTTTGGTGGTGCGGAGTGCACGCTTCATTGAGTTTGTTACGATATAAAACCCGTTACACCAGGAGTTCCAAGGGGGCAGCGCCCCCGAGCAGGGTTCAAGGGGCGGCAGCCCCTGCGGGGTCCAAGGGGCAGAGCCCCTGGCTGGGGTCCTCGAAATTTTTTTATTTTGGGCTCGGTGCTATGTTAAAAAATTCAATTAGAATTTTAATTTCGAATTTTCTTTAAAAGAAAATTCGATGGATAGGACCGAATTTTGAAGAAGAAACTTCCGCGCGAAGAGTTGCGTGCTTTGGGTAATAGCCGCGAATGGTGTCTTCTCCTTCTCACCCCTAGTCTATAAAATCCCCCTGGGCATGGTCGAATTTNGTGCTATGTTAAAAAATTCAATTAGAATTTTAATTTCGAATTTTCTTTAAAAGAAAATTCGATGGATAGGACCGAATTTTGAAGAAGAAACTTCCGCGCGAAGAGTTGCGTGCTTTGGGTAATAGCCGCGAATGGTGTCTTCTCCTTCTCACCCCTAGTCTATAAAATCCCCCTGGGCATGGTCGAATTTGGTTCGGTTTTTTACACAGCAATTCTCATATTTCGTTCTTGATACTTTCGAGTTTTATCCGATTGAATTTTGTAGTAAACAACCAAAATATTCAATCTGAAAGTGTTTACACAACTCTCGATTCATCCAAGTTATCATTAATTTTCCCAACATGGTACATACTATTAGAATTAATTCCTGATCAGTGCTACTTTTGAAAAAGCATTCCCAGTCGGTGTGTATGTCAGAGATGTCAAAACTTGAACGGAAATGGCTCTACCGTTTGGAGATTTTAAAAGTTTTTGGGCCACAAAATATTGACACGTCATGGTAGAACTTCTACCTTTCCATTTTATTTTTATTTTTAAGCAAATATGATGCTTTGGCCAATATTTTAAATATTG
This sequence comes from Cuscuta campestris, assembly GCA_900332095.2. Lineage (NCBI taxonomy): Eukaryota > Viridiplantae > Streptophyta > Magnoliopsida > Solanales > Convolvulaceae > Cuscuta > Cuscuta campestris. Next base: position 118,600 of record OOIL02002122.1, on the reverse strand, counting down.
ATTTTGCTTTATGTTGGGGACCGAAAATTAACTTTTTTTTTTTTGTTTTTTTAGATAATTTTGATCACAATTATCATTGAATTTTTTTTGATAACTTCGATCACAATAGAAGAATATTAATTTTTATTTAAATTTAATATAAGTAGGTATATTTTAAGATGTATTTTTTATACGTCAAATTATTGCAACTTTTGTTTATTTACCATTATATCTAATTTGAGTTCAAAGAGGCAAAAAGAATCAAACTAGGGCGATATTTTTGGAGAAAACTGCTAAATAGAACTAAAATAAAGTTGAGACGTTTTAATAAATCATCTCAAAAGTTCACGTCATAAATCAAATTTTTCATTTATTCTTGATTGAGTTTGTACTCTGGTTCCCAATCAAGATCAATGGATTTCTGTATCAATTCATGTTCATATGTGATGACGTTCGAGTGGCGTTTAAAATTCATTGATTTCGACGCTCGAGTGGCGTTTCATTTATGCAGACCTAACCTCAAGCGTGCGCCTGGACCTCAGGCCCACGCCTGTCGGAGGCCTGAACAGAAAATTTCTCCTATAAAAAGAGACATTCGCCCTCCATTCAAAACAAGCCTTCTTCCGGGTCTTTTAAGGCCCGGACCCAATTTCTAGCTCCCTTTCTCAGTTATATTTTAATATATTAGTTTAGTTTTGTTCTGGTTGATCCAAAGTGGCTCCGCATATTTTTTGTGCCACGGGAAGAAAATAATAATGGAGAATAATTCTACGTTGAATTATCTTGTTGAATACAAAGAATCAACTCTCTTTATATAAGAAGAGGGTAAAGCAAATAAGTAAACTTCTAATAATTTTATTTCTACTAAAAGAAGAATTGTATCAAATAGGAAAACTATCAAACCCTAATACATATTCTAACACCACCAAATAACAGAATTGAAATTTTTATCACCAACTCAAATTTCATAGTTTAAGTTCTGTGTATAAAACGGAGCCTTATGATGAATGTAAAAAAATATAGTGTTATACTCACTTCGATTTCGAAAAGTCTTCTTTTGATCAAATAACGACAGTCTTTGACCACATATTAAACATAATCTGAATAAATAAATATTATAAAAATTTGATATATCAAAACTATATCCTAATTTAATCCAATTATATTGAATTTAGATTATAATTCAATATACTTACTCACAATTAATAGTCACAAGTCTTACAATTTAACTAAAAAAAGTCAAAAGATAAAAATTTTCATTGACGGACAGTATTTATTTTTTAAAAAAAACAGATAGACACATTATGTTTTAGTTTTACAAGGTTATTTCCAATACGGAGGTCCTTAGCAAGCAATGAACGCAGTGAGCCAGTGACTAAAATCTGAATATTACGAAACCTTAATCCAGAATTAACGTATCAAATGCGGTGTACAGAAGCACCAGTGGTCTAGTGGTAGAATAGTACCCTGCCACGGTACAGACCCGGGTTCGATTCCCGGCTGGTGCATTAGGCGATGATGACTTAACATACTAAGCCATTTTTCTAAATACTTAATTCTTCTTTTCTTTTTAACTTAAAATTTTCTTCTTTTTAAATTACCTTGGAAAATTGGATTAATAATTTTGTTTCACATGGCGATGATGACTTAACATACTAAGCCAATTTTTTTTAATACTTTGAACTTTTTCTTCCTTTGATTTCATGGTAAGCCTAAGATCTACACCATTCTTTTTGTCAAACAAAAAAAAAAATCTTCTTTTCTTTTTAACTTAAAATTTTCTTCTTTTTAAATAACCTTGGAAAATTGGATTAATAATTTTGTTTCACATCAAATTAATAAAAAACACCATTGGTCCAGTGCTGAAAAGTACGGGGTATTTTATTTTATTTTACTAGAACTAGAATGTTAACTTGTGCCATGCATGGGTGGAACAAAATTTTGCTTTATCTTACAATTTTTCTAAGACACTTAATTTAGCAATGTGTGATTTAGATCGCCCGATCCGCTGAGTACATGTTAGTGTATGATGATGCTATTACTAAAAAACTAAACCAAATTTATTTTACTTTCTTACTATTGTGTCTTCCCCGATCCGCTTAGTACATGTTAGTGTCTGATGATGTTATTGCTAAAAACTGAGGCAAATTTATTTAACTTTCTTACTATTGTGTTTTTCCAATTTTAAATTTGCATTAGAAATTATAGGTTTTACATGAATTACGGAGTATATTTTTTTTTCAGTTAACTATGCAATAGAATGATTTAAAACATGCCTTGCGAATTGTGGTGAATAAGCCAAAAATTTTCCTTGTTCTCCCCCTCCAATTTTTACTTTCATTTTAAATTTTTTCGTTGTCGTTTTCTCCTCTTTCTTCGTTTCAAAAAATTTACTCTCCAATAAAAAACTGAAAAATTCATTCTATAACAAAAGAAAATAACCGTAGTATTTAATTCCTTTTATCCATAACGTATCAAAATTAATTAAAGAAAGAAAGAAAATTACGTACCCAATCGTGAATGAGAACTCTTTGTTAGACCAAATCGCCTTAAGCACTTATATATACAGGACATAAAATCCAAACTTAAAATCACGTTATTAAAAAATATTAGAAATACAATTTTTCTTATGATGATGTGGATATATACCCACCTCGAGGAGAATAATAAATTTCGAAATGCATGAAGCATTCTTTAAATAAATTAAACAAAAAACTCAAATGTGGGCAATGAGTTCCCCATGGTTCAAGCACTGCATCATTTTGCAATACAAGCTCAATGTTTGGAAGGAAACAAAAAAACTGCATAAAAACATCATTATCCATTAGTATTAAATGGAACTTCAGCTCCCATCTCCAAATATATTAAATACAAAAAAAAAAAGAAATAAAATTTACCAGGGGAAGCAACTTGATTTAGTAGAAGTTTTGGCATAAAAACACTTGAATATATAGCAGCAAACAATCCCAAGAAGCTTGAATCCATCAATCTGTCATCTCAGGTCATGATTTCTCTGACCAGCCAATCTAAGCTCGGATACGCAAAGTACAAAATGAGAAGCGATGGAAGAGCAAACACAACGGTGATGAGCAAATAGAGGGCCAGTATTGCTGCACTGGCGGGAATGGCGTACAGGAGGATCAGAAGGAATATAATCACCAGTGGGAACTTGGCTGTCAGATGAATGAAGAAGACCAGTGATTTCCTGATTGAAGAATGTAGTCTCTCAACAGCAAGAAAGCCATCCGGATGACTTTGATCACGCCGTGATCGTACTTGTTCTGAAAGGTCAGTGTGTGAGGCCCTCCTGAAACTGGGCTCGATAGAAGAATTTCCAGATGGTGTCCTAACAGGGGGCCAAGATGGTGGGTCATCATCCCCACATGAGGCAGAACAGGACACTCTCCTGTCACCATTCATGCTCTCAAGCATCCAAAGAAGGAAAAAGTTCTTTCTGGGGAACTTGAGGTTGCCCCTGTAAACCAGACGCAATGACAGTAAATTGCACCAGGGACATGATATGAAGAGTGGGAGCTGGATGGGTAAAGAAGGGCACTTCACAACAGCCCATTGTAACCCCAGGATGCAGTTTTTACACAGTGTGTGGCCACACCATAAAACATAGGGTATGTTTTCAACGATGTTGAACGATTCCCAACAAATTGGGCACTCTAGTCTATCCTCTCTACTTGTGATGGATGAACCTTCATCATCAGAGCAATCTGCATCGCGAGTAGGATTCCGATGATCTTCCTTTGGCCTTGTGTTCCCAACAGTAAAGTTGGATGCAAAGTTCCACATTCTCACCCAGAGAAACAAATTGAACAAAGACAGCAACAACAACGCCCTGGTTACCTGAGAAACCAAATCCAATTAAATAAACAAACAAAAAATACAAACAAACACACTGATAAACAATTAAACACTCAGCGAGAGCTTGAGGGTAAAAAAACAGCAACAACAAACCAAAGATAACCCCGGTTTTCTTACACTATGTTTGGCTCGTGGAAGTCGAAAGGAAAATAAAAGAAAGTGATTTTCTCTCCTATTTCTCACCTAGCGGGAAGGAAATCTGTTTTCCTTCTCTTTAATTCATTTCTTCTCATATTTACTTTTCCTTCCACTTTTCTTTTCTTTTCCTCTCTAACCAAATGAGAAAAACTATTTTCCCTCTTATTTTCTTTTCTTTTCCCTTTCAAAATCCTTGAACCAAACATGTTGTTAGGGTCTGAGGATCAAGATCTACGGATTGGCACCCCTGCAAAACATAGAGGTTAGTTTTATTAGACTTATGACGCATTGCTGCATCTAGTACCCAAAATTGCATATAAAGTAAGAAGCAAAGGAATTTTAATGTGTCATTTTGATAGCCACCTGCCTAAGCAAACAACAGTTGAAGAATAACAAACACATGCAACTAATAACTGTGAGCAAACAAATAAGGAAATATGAATCCACCACAAAGCACGCGAATGGCTGTCAAGACACAAAGTCAATATCTAAGAGCGTGTTTGGATAATCCATGTGCAATTGACATTTGGTGTAGTTGTGTGTAGTTACACTGTTTGTCATGTTTGTTTTGCCATATAATCAATGTAACTGAAGGGGTCCAATTGCAATTTTCAATTCCAAGGGGTATGGAATTGATCTAATTGCACACTGCAATCGCAGACTAAAAACAAAATTTGTGTAAAACTACCCCTCACCAAACAAGCACAAAGTGATTACCCTACAATTACTGGAAACTTCATGTAATTACACAATGATGTAATAGTACTACCTAGTAATTACACAACCTAGTAATTAAACTATGTTATCCAAACACACTCTAGAGTCTAGCTCTACCCCGTTAAGTGAATTAAGCTGTCCTTTGAAACAACCTCAATGAAGAGCAGTGAGCGACCTGCTTATAATTTCAACAACTGGAACTGTAAGATTCGACACAGAAAAGCAATATATTATATGGGGAAAAAAGGGCCGAGGAGCTGCGATCTCCTACCTGAATTTGCTGGCGCGCAGAAAGAGGATTGGAGAATGAAGGTTCTGGGGCTCGGGCTATGTCAGAAATGCTAACAGATCTGTGCCTTGGTGCAGATTTGGGACAGGCCTAATAAGGTCTTGAGCCATCTGAAGAACGAATGAGAAGAGCTTGAAAGGGAAAGCCATGCCCGGCACTGGCGGCACGCCGTGTTCTTAACCCTTGTTTTAACAGATTTTTTTGTAACTCCAAACCTAAATCTGACCGGTCCGGTCCGGAATAAAAAAAGACATTTCATGGATAGGAGACGGGACTGGTGACACGTTTGGGAATATTTTTAGCGATTAGCGTTAACGCTTTGAAAAGGCTATACATGCAGCGTTTAGCGTTAGCGTTTTCAAAGTAATCTGTACAGTTAAAATTTTTATCCAAAACGTTAACGCTAATAAGATAAGGATAGGCTTGGGACCAGACTGGGAAAACAATAGTGTGTACTATTATTGTTTTGTAGTGTGTAACACACTAAATATTGTCAATCACCATTGTTTTAATTTTTTTAACATAGTACCAACACTACAGCTACAACATGTCGTTTAGGATAAAACTAAAAATCCAACAATAATACCATCAGAGTATAACACTGAGGATAAAGAAGCTTGAGAAACTACGGATGGAGTAACATATACGAACCATTTTGAGAGATAGTAGTAAATGTTTACTACGGAATTGTATCCACTTTAGGAGGTGAATTAATTTTAACAAAAAAGATGTCAATTTTAAGCGTTTATTTAAAAAAAATGCCATAAAACAATGAGTAAAGTGGGACTTACTTTTTGAGTAATGATGTGGATTTTTGGATTGTAATAATCTTGGCAGCCTGTTTGAGTGACAATAAAAATAATGAAAAATGAATCAGTTGAAACTATTATATTTAAATGGCAACCCTGGCCTCAAAAAGTAGAAGAAAAAATTACTCGTAGGATTTTTGAATCTTAAAGAGTATATATTTTATGTAGGAAAAATTTAAAAAAAAAATCATATAAGGCATAAAAATAGGTATATTATCGATTTAGTAATTGTTTTTGCTAATTTTATATGGGACTTTTATACTAGAATAATTATTCTCTGTGGGTTTAATGGGTTGATAAAAGTGAATATATCAATCCAGAGATGTAAGGCATAGAATAAGAAGGGAATTTTTTTTTAAAAAATCTGCTACTCGTTGGGTTTAAAAATTAAACAATTAAATGGAAAAATGAAATAGTAGATCAAAAAAGTGAAAATTAATATGCTAATACTGAAGATAAAAATACGGCCTTGAATTGTAAACAAATCCTTTGATCTACCATCACATATAGTTATACAATGAGTTATCAAGAATATCGAATTGAAGGATCTAATAAGCGTCATATTTTAGAACCAAAGCAAGAACACAATTAGAAAGTAAAGAAGATGCACCATAAAACATGCACCTGGATGTTCAACGATGCGAGGAGTTAAAGCCCAGGAAAACGAAGACGGCGGCGGCGGCGGCGGCGAGGACCGGAGAAGTGATTGGATTTATTGAAATGGAGGAGGAACGGATGGGAGATGCAATTGATATGAGAGGGGATGTTTTGGAATTGGACCTCCAAAAATCAATACTACTCAATTGAGATGAGAGGGGATGTTTTGTACGGAGTACTTACGTATTTTGTTTATATATTTTTTATACAGTTTTTGCTTTGGTTTTTGTTCGATTTTGCTTTCAATGTAGTAATTGTTTTTGGCTTTGTTCAATTTTTTTTCTGCAGTTTGTATATTTTTTTCAGTTTGTGCTTTTTTTTCAATTTTTTTATTTTTGATTTTGCTTTGTTAAAAAAATTTCATGGTCAATTTTATCCTCCATAATTATTTTGATCAATTTTTTCTTTGCGTTTAATTTTTGGTTTTTATCTTTCTTTTTGCTAAATTTTTTTCAAGGTAATTTTTTTTGTTTCACGTTATTATTATTTGGATTTTGAGCAATCTAAACACAATCTTTTAAAATCCTACCAATAAAATATAATAAAATCTATCCAAATCAACATATAATTAAAATAATATGTGGTTTTACATAATGTATAAATGAAAAATAATATAATATGATCTTTTAAAATCTAGAATTCTAGATAGAATATAGCCCCATAATGAATAAATGAAATGCACTTATTAAATTTAAAATTTTTTTTGTCTTGCAACCGTCTTCCTTAATGTCGATATCAATCTTTAACGTAAGCCTTTCTCTTTTTTTCCAATCTCAACAATGACAGTTTGGCTCTTATTATCATCAACTATAATTTGACTTCTCTCATCGATGACAATTTATATTTTCCATATTCATCTCGAATTATGTATGTATTATGTTCTCGTGCATCGCACAGGTGATACACTACTTTGATTTATTTCCTATTAGGATAGATATTCTTTTCTTCTCCTATAAATAGAGAAGGTCTTTGTATTAGACACAACAGCTACATATACAAAAAAATTTTCCCATATTATTTTTTTACATGGTATCGGAGCAAGTTTCTGAGACTTCACAAAACGAATCGTGAAACCTCTAGCGATGCACGACCGACCGAATTGCACCATCAAAGATGACCGACGAGAAGAGCAAAAATCCCTTCTCCAAAACTCTTAACGAAGGAGAAGACAATGACTGGCAGTTTACAAAGATCACTTTGTATGAATTAAAATCAGCTGATACCCCAGCTTTAGTTATCACTAAGATCAAATTGAACGGTGATAACTATGAAGAGTAGGCACAAGATGTACGAATTGCTCTTCGTGCCAAACAGAAGTTTGGACTCATAGATGGATCCATTCCTCAATCGAAAGATGACAAAGATGAAGCCGAGGAATGGTGGATCGTCAATGCCATGTTGGTTTCATGAATTTTTAACACCATAGAGGGTTCTCTGCGCAATTCAATTACACAGGTGGAGGAGGCGGCAGAGCTATGGAACGACATCAAAGAAAGATTCCCTGTGGCAAATAGACCTTGAGTGAATCAACTAAAGAAAGAATTGGAGAACTGTAAACAAAACGGACAAACAGTTGTCTCATATTTTGAAAAAATGAAAAATATATGGGACAAGTTAGGGACGATTGAGAAATTGCCCACATGCGCCAAGTGCAAGGGGTGCAAGTTTGGTACCTTGAAACTTATTGAGATACAGAAGCAGAACAAGAAGGTTCATCAATTCTTGATGGGTTTATACAAGTGAAATTTGTACTAAATAACATTAAAATATAAGTCATTTACCAATGTAGGACTTAAACTTTTTTATTCTCTAAATAGTACGGAGTACTTATTAATGTCTAGTGGGAGGAATAATGTCTACTGATAGTAGACATTTACTTGAATAATGATTAATAGATAATGATTCAAGTATATACATTTATTTATAAGTTAGTCAAAACTACTTATAAGCATTTTTTAATTAAGAAGTCAGCTAATAACATATTTCTGTATATTTATAAGCTGACTTATAAGTTGCTTATAAGCTAGAAAAAATAAATAGGTATTAGCTACTTATTTTTAAGTCAATTTTCTCGTTTCTCCGTTTTGATCAGATTATTTACAATACTGTCTCTTACCATTTATGAATATTTTTAAGTGACTTATCTATCATTTAAGTTATTTTCCTTCAATAAAAAAAAATATTTGACTTATAAGCAACTTATAAATTAAAACTTGTTTACCAGTAACAAGTCAACAAGCACCAGCCCAAAGAAACACCGCCTATATTACAAGTATATATGATAACCAATTTGGTTCAACTCTATTACAATCTGGAATAAATTTGGTTTTCTATGTTTTCCGATTCAAATATGATTCGGGTAGATATCAATTTTGGTACATAACGATTCAAGTATACATCGATTTGAGTAGATGGCAATTTGGATAGATACACATTCTAAACTCTAACAACGCACTTCTCATTTTATGACTCCGTTCAAGTACCACTCGAATTCGGTTATTATTTGTTCTGGAACTATCCGATTTCGATATCAATTCCCATTGGGTTTGTGTCATTGCAGATTTCGGTTTTAGGATATTTCAAGTTTGGTTTTGGGTTACTCGTTTCGAATATTCAATTCCGGATTCAGGTCTAAATTGAAATCACACATGGTGTATTAAGACAGTGAGTGAAGAATGCAGTTGCTTGTGTGTTTTTAAAATCGGCAACTAAAAGGTTAAGAGGATAAACAAGGGAACATATTGGCCAACTCAAGGGTCTAATCTTAAAGCAGAAAAAAAAAGAACATGGGGAGCAATACAGCAGTTACCCTATGGCTCTTGGGTAGTAGTAGTAGTAGTAGTCTTCGACAACTTAGTTTGGACGAGTTTGTCCAATATGGCAGGCTCAAGAGGAATGGGATCTAGACATCGCTCGGCAGCAGCAACGATGACCTGCCAACCATGGATTGAATGGGTTTCATTCATGAGTCATAAATGAATCATTGGACTGTTTTTCAATTCATTCATTAGTATAATCTGAATATATAAAAAAATTGTTAGATATCCGATCACCTCGTCGAGTAAAAAGTCCACAGCAGCTTCATCTTCAGCGGCATTCTTTAGAGAAGTCTTCAGAAAATGCAAGTCCAGCTGAATTTGCTGAAACCCACTGCGGTTGTATGTCTGAAGCCGGGCAAGTTCTTGTAAACTTTTCAAGCAGAGTTTGATTATTGTAGTCTTTACTGATTCCTGCAACATTAAGAGTAGGGTCCGTATTTGTCAGCTTTTGGAGACTCATCTCAGCTTTTGGAGTGAGCGCAATATTTAATTTGGGACGGATGAGAAAAGAAAATGTAAAGTTTATTTTGGGACGGAGGATGTACAAAATTATGTAAATTTTCATAAACAATTGATCAGATTTCATTTTCTATTCCACTTGTTGGAGGTAAAGACAAACATTTAGGCATTATGATTGTTTATAATTTTTAATTTTCATAGCATTTTCTGGATACATCCATATCATATTTCTCACAAAACGAGAACTGGGTGTCTCCAAGCTGGGGATATTTAGGTTGGAGTTAAAAATGAAACATTCTAAAACAATCATAACGAAGAACGAACCTGTGTGTGTTCAACTTTAGTAAAGATCTCCATTTTTTGCTTAAACAACTTTGCCAGATGAGTCTCCAAAAGCTGACTCCTGGCTCTCTGGGTGTTTGACCGGCTCAACCTATCATCTCTTAGTGGATTATTACTGCGTGAAGATGCAGTGCTTCCATTGCTATCCGTACGTTTATGTTTTCTGTGAAGCCCTTCAGGTAATATCTGATTTACTTCATTTCCTACTGCATCCAACTACCAGCGAAATTTTCTTTAGTAAAAATGGTTAATTTTCTCCATCTGTTTCTTTCCATTAAAAAACAATCTTTTAAGAGGAGGCTATTTCTCGCAATCATCTATGAGCCTGTATACGATTCAAGTTAAGAGAATGGGACCTAGAAAATAATTGAAGTGAAAAAGAGACGGGAAAACAGAGATGTAAGCAGTCTGCTTACCTCTTGAAGGAGTAGATCAACAAACATATGGACTTCCCTTGGCTCCTTGTGCTAGATGTATAAGGAAGCACAATATTAACAAAGGCTAAGAGAGGATTTAGATTTTAGATAATAGATATCTTTTATTTAAAAAATTTACCTTGATCCAATTGGGAGTCGCAAACCTCTTTTTCAATACAACTGATAATTTTTTAGTTCTCATATTTATATACTGAAAGAAAAGAGGCCTGAATCAGAATTACAGAATATAGATGCCACTGAGATCAAAACAACAAAAATGCTTTGGTTGTGGCACCTTATGGGTTGCTTTAACTACCTGTGTATCTGGTTCATGCCCATTTCACATTTAAGTCCAGAGTTTTGGACCTACAGAGTATTTGCTTTTTTAGGGTGGGTGGGTGGGGATGGCAGTGGCAGATGTTATTCTCTAGACACTACACTTTAAAGATTAAATAGATTGGGATTCCTCTTAGAATAATCTTGTGAACTGAATCTCAGTTTACTATCTATAACCAAAAAAATTTAAAGTTGGGCAGATTCTGTGATACAACAAAATGTAAATTCCAACACATCTATGAATGCCATTAAATGAAGAAAATAATACACATACGTGCATGACATGTATCATGTATGTATGCCAAACTCATTACACGCCTTAATGAAAAAGAGGCTACGCATCGTACCATGTTCAAGAATGTTTCACTTGCTGATCGGAAGGTGCGGCAAATTTCTGCAGGGACAAAAGCTGGGCCATATTCATAACCGCGAGATCCACCCGAAAAAGAAGTAGCTATTTCCTGAATTAAAACAAATATCCACAAAGTTTTGTAGGCATTAGGAAAGATTATACACACACACTCACTCACTCACTCACTCACAATGTGTGACATGGCTATATTTTTATCCATAGATGAAAATATACAGAGAAGCAATATTTAGTTTGGCCAATGAATAGTAAGTGTAAAGAATCCAGCGTGAAGAAATGAGTGTGTCCGTCTATATATGTAGGGCTGTTCATGTTTAGGTCCAGACCGAAAAAACCGACCAAACCGGACCGATAGGTCTAGACCGAACCCGGACCGAATAAATTTCGGGTCAGTCTTCGGTCCAGTTTTTTAAAAATTTTGGGTTTCGGTCCGGTCCGGTCTAAACCCGATTGCCATTCGGTCCGGACCGAGAAGACCGAAATTATCCATTTACTTTGTGCTTTTGTTTTTTAGTAGACATTTCCACTACAAGCCAGATTTACTCCCTTTCGTTTACTCCATTTTCCTCTTGAGTTTGTAGATCTAATTTCATCTCTCTCTCCATATTTATTTTTTCCTTTTCCAAGATTAGCAGCCTCTTCCATCCCCTCTCCGTCAATCCTTCATCTTCTTCCCACAATCTCCGGATTCAGTCACTGCACAACCACATCAGTTTCCCACCATGGCGCAGGCTTCAGACGCCAACGAGCAGTCGATCTACGTCTCATTGATGCCGAAAAATAACAGAGCAGCGGAAAACTATTGGGTGTATTATAGTCAATCGGTAATCCTTTTTGATATCTTTCCAAATTAATTTCACTTTTATTTAAAACTTATCCATCCCTAAAAATTTTTTTATTCATATCTCAAAATTTTAAATTGTAAAAATTTGTATGCAAATAAAAATTGGACTCTGGATTGTGAAACTCATGATATTACATCATTATTTCACTGAAATTGAAATCTAAACTCTACGGAGCATTCTGGAAGCTTGGGTTCTGTCGGTCCTTTCGGTCTGGATAGGTTCGGTCTGTAATATTTCGGTCCGGTCCGGTCCAAAACCGATTATATTTAGGTCCGGTCTTCGGTCTGAGTTTTAGTGTAAATCGGTCTTCGGTCCGGTCCGGTCCGGTTTTAGACCGATGAACACCCCTATATATATATGTATATTTATACTCCGTATATATGTGTGTGTGTGTGTGTGTGTAAAATTTCCCAATTTCAGAAACCATACTGTAAATAGTCTAAATACTTCAAGAAAGTTCCTTGCCTCTGTAATTCTAGGGATGACAGTTCGGTCAATGAAAACAGATAGTTGGGAGAGCACAAGAACAAGTCCAGGAAGGATTTTATCACCCTGCATTTGCACTCCAGAGTTCTGATCACGTCGAGGAAAATACTTCTTTCCAGAAAGAAAGAGGAATTGATCCTCAAGTTTCCTGAAGAAGTCTTGAAAGCCTTCTTGTACCCAGTCAACAATCATTTCTCTCAATTTCAATAGCATTTCCATGTCCTCATCAAGAAGCAGTTGGAAATCCTGAAATCCAGAACACAATTAATTAAGAAATATGATACAACACAGATACAGTTTATACAAGTATTATACTCTCTCCGTCCTTGAATAAACTTTCCACTTTATTTTTGTATTAGTCCCAAAATAAACTTTTCATTCCTGTTAAGGAAAGCATTGTATAGCTAACATTACTTCTCCCTTTTCTGCATAAATCTCAACCACACAAATTTACTCTTTATAAACTCCGTGAAAAAGATAATGGGAAGTTGAATTTAAGATGGAGGGAGTATGAGCAATAGAAATGCAATTCATTGATGAAATCAAGAAAAGTTGTACCATTTGCACTAAAACACATTAAAAATGATACTCATAAATCATTCCCAAACTCTACCGTTTGCAGTTAGCATCAATGTTTTTTCTAAGTCAAAGTGATCTGTAAAAAAGCAATACGGGCAGATAATGATTTATAAAAGAATTTAAGAATATTAAAAAGATTGACAGCAAAGCAATACCAAAATTTTAATGAATGTAGTATCAACTTATCTACTTCTCTAGGCACTAAATCTTACTTAATAATATGTAAGGATTCACATAAAACACAGTCTGTTGGGTTTGATTTCGTTTTAACTGAAGTCGTATAATCATCTTATTTAACTATCTCTCCAGGGTAAGCTTTTCAACAATATAAGCTGTTTTCAGCTTATTGAGAAGCACTTATCTTATTAAAGTGATTACTTAAGCAGCTAAGCTGCTTATCCAACGTAGGTATATGCACTAGCACTAGATTTTCACCTGTAAGACATCTGAACTACCTTCAGATAAGGCTTTTTTACTAGAATCAAGTGCCACCTGCAATGTATAACCTTCATGTACTCCTTTCTGTTTACCTTGGAGCTTCTCAAGGGCGCCTGCTAGTTAAAATGGAAGGAAATCATCATTCAGATCTCAGATACCATTATAAATATTCAAAATGCATTATAGCGTCAAAGACGAGAGTGCAAAACAAAAAATCAACTACCCAAACATTATATACATCACTCTTAGTCTCTGGTTTCATTATAAGGAATTCTTCTTAAGTTTCAGAGGACAGACTTCCAAACAGATCATTTTTTTGCTACTCATAACCAATAGCTAACCTGCTATATCTAGAAGAAGATGACTGAATCTGCTAACGACATACTGCTTTATTGAAACACGAGCAGCCTGGAAGCAACTTGCACCAATCAGCATACTCCACAACCACCAGAACATCAGCACAAGTATTTCATATATGCATCAATAATGTTTGATGCAGAGAGTGAGAGATACCTCCAATGAGAAATTGATCAGACCAGCTTCAGCTAGGACTTTATCCATGATGAGCACATCAGTCCAAATAACCCCTATGGAATGGTTGTAAATTGCATGTCAAAGGAAAGCAAACACTTGAACACGGAATGCATTACATTTGTTCTCGAAAACTGTTCATCCTATGAAAGAATGTACGGCATGCACAAGAAAAGAAACAGGTCACCCTCTACGCAAAAACAAGAACAACAACATTACCCAGTGCCTTAAAGGCTCCCCTGCCCATTGCAAGGTGGGGGGGTCGCATGAACGCAGCCTGACCCTATGTTTAAAGCATAGAGTGGCTGTTTCGAAATGACCCATGATGAGCGTGGAAAGTTAAGTAGAGCAAAAATAATTAAACTTTTTATGAGACGAGTGGAGCAAGCTACATTAGGGAGTGTGGGCCAGAAGGTCAGTGCATCGCTAAATGTCATTCATAATGGAGCGAATAATGCAAAATCTATGAAGAAAAGAGAAATATTGGTCTGCTAGCATCTGCATCATTGATGTTACAAGTTGAAAAAAATGAATAGTCCCAATTTTATTAGACATTTGTATCAAGGAAGTGAAGGAACTTACGCAGCAATGATAATAGATCTGTGGACTGCAGCTTTTTCTTGACATGCTGCTCAATGGCCTCAAAGTGCCTCCATTGTTTCAAATTTAAACAAGAAAGTTATACACCATCAGACCCTTTTCGGGAAAAATATGCAAAAAAAAAAAATCAAAAAAGAGAAAGGAAGAAGGAGATGCAATTGAGAAAATAAATAATTTGGGAGAAGTAACTAAAACTGAGACATACTTCTTAACTAAGTCTTCCGCAAGTCTAACAAGTTGCTGCTCGGAATCGGGGAAGATAACTTGATAAGCACGGATAGCCTCAGCGAATTCACGTATAGAAGCCTAAGGTTTATCACATGCAGCACTTCAGAATAGCAGAAAAATAGCGTACACTTAGCAAAAAAATTACAATTAGTATCACACCAAATATATCTAATTAGATGGTTATTGAACTTGTGCTACGGTGTGTGCCCTTTCAAATAGTAACGAGTAGGAGGAAAGGAGAAAGTGTGCAACAAACTTCCGAACACATATAAATGCTACCTCTTTAACTGACCTCATGAAAAGATGTTGAATCAGAAGGATTTTCATTATCAGGGGGCAAATCATGATTCAAAGAACCATGTGTTAGTTCCTTCGATTCAAGATGGAGGTCCACAAGGAATTGTTCCAACTTTTCATAAAGTTGCACCTTCAAATTCTCAACCTGACATTAAGTAACTAAAACAATGATGTTAGATAGAGAAGCTTCAAAGAGTGTATATCTTTTCTCATCATGCATATCAAGAGGAGACGGATGAGCTGCATGTAAACTTGTAGAGAGCATTAAAAAAATGTAAGATATATCTCAAGTACAAAAAAGTCCCTCTGTCCTGCAATTAACTTCACGGAGTTTAAGATAAAGTGTTGAAAAGTGATTGGTGTACTGTTGGAAATTGTACGGAAAAGAGAGAAATGTTGTGACCCACGTATTCCTTTAAAACAGAACTAGAGAAGTGCGAACTTTGTTTTGGGACGGACATAAAAGGAAAATGTGAAGTTATATAGTCCCCCTCTGCCTTCCTAGGTTCTTCTCACTTTCCTTTTTGGGTCACCCTTTTTTATTCTTCCCGCTTGCCTAAATTGGCATTACTTAATGCCCCAAATACCTATTTTACTCTTATTAATATTTCCTCTTTACTACCTAACTACCCAACCCCCACCACCCACCCCCATGCCTTTTCATCTTCTCCCTCATCCCCTCTCTGAAAACCCTAGATCACTCCATTCCATTTCTCCAATTGATCTCATCTGGGAGTCGCTTTCACTGTGCATCTCTTAGTGCATCGTTCTGCGCATCCCTCTTTGGATCCTTCCTCTTTTTTCTATCAAATCCACACTCATGGATATGGAAGATCTCCGCTATCTCTCAAAAATTCCAGAGACTCCCAACCAATCTGACTACGAAATTGGTGGGGAAGATGTCATGCATGCGGCTAGGGCTCTGCTTAAAGTAGATCAAGGGATGAAGCAGACTCCGAATCCAAACGAAGGTTTGGCTCCTATCATCTACGGTGATGTGGTCATAGTTCCAGATTCATTTGAAGGGTTTGATGGGTATTTGAGGGAGAAGTTCAGGAGGTGGAGTCTAAGTTTGCTCCTAATTAATGTTTGAAGATCTTTTGTAATGTCTGGATGGTTTTGATTGGAGGATCAGACGTGTTATGATTAAAAATTGTTTTTTCTCTTTTATTGTGATACACGGATGCTGCCCCCATCCCATCCCTTTAGTCTCTTTTCTTTTTCGTTTTAAAATAAATTGAGAAGGGCAAAGTTGAAAAACACTTTACTTTATCATCTTACATTAAAACCCATGCCAAGTCAAACATGGAACTATGGAAGAACCTATGATGACGGAGGGAGTAACAGATTAACAGAATGCTTAATTTTGTTGTTTCGCTATAAGCACTTGAACTTTTTTTAGTGATTGATGTATTACTAGACAAGGTATTCCCTGCTAGAAGCCTTGAATAAAATTCCTTAAAAATGGCAGAGATAGCCAGATAGGAAAATCATGGTTGATGTATTCCAAACACCTGTGTATGCACTACAAATACCGAGTAACATTTCTACTGGGACGATATACCACTGCAAATAATGTTTTTCCTAACAGATAAAAAGAGAGACCATGGATTGATGACAAAGATAAAGTATGAATGCAGAATGCTTAAAGATTAATAATATTTGCAAGAGAGAAATACAAACCGGGTAATTTAACTGCTTAAGGAGCATCACAGCCTGAGCCCTTGCTTGTATGGACTCAGAATCTGAGAATACCTTGCCCTGAAAGTAATTCACATTTTAAGAATAACCTTGTTAGTTATGGGAACGTTTCTCTTAAAAAAACTAACATCCTCTGCCTGAAGATGGAAGAAAGGGTTTATGAAAAAGGAAGAGAATGAAAATAGCACATCCATTCTCTAAGAAATCGTAGGGGTAAGGTCTGCATACACTCACCCTCCACACACTGGGATTTTGCAGGGTTTGTTGATGCTGTTGCATTCTCTAAGAAATCATGGAATCCGATAATTTATGAAGCATCTAGTTAAAATTTGCAAACATTATGCAAGGGCTCCATAGCTAGAGCCTCTTCGAGATTGAGACAAAAAGCTTGTGACGCACTAAATGCTCTAGTTTCTAAACACACATTGAAATGTAAGCAATACAGACTGAGCCAGTCAAATTAATAGTGAAAGAGGTGGTTTCTATTTGAATGGGGAAAATGGTGACTAATTTCATCAATTCATTTATAAAGACATTTTTAATAGAACTCTTCAAATTTAAGAAACTCTCTCAATACATAAAAAACATAATAAGATGCACCTATTTTTTTTGGAAATTTAATCCTACCACACATCAATAATGGACCTTTAACTTGATATAAGAGTGAAGACAAAGCAGGAGAAAAATTAAAACGTCAAGGGCAAGAAAATGAAAAAAAGGTACAATGGAAAATAGTCAGGGTTATCAAGAATAATAAATGGAAAGGGGCATTGCCTGCAAGTTTTTCACGATGATAGCCACCGCTTCTTCTGATGCTCGCTTACATTCCTGGAATGATGAATCGCCATATGCCTGATGATAAGTGACAGAAATAATGAACAACATATCAAATATGGAAATTTAAGAATTTCAGGCAGAAGAAGGTTATATCAATAATGTGAAAGACTGTAGTGTTCAAATAATAAAAAACTAACCTTAAAGATTGGCATCGCTCCAATATAGTATTTGACTGCATCAGCATAGGTTTCTGCTTTGATACACTTTGCTAGTGTAGTGGGTAGGTCATATATGAACTGCTCTTGTCCACACACAAAAAATGAAATCTGGTGTAACCCATGCATGCCCAAAATTGATAATTTACACAATGCATGGGACATAAGATGGAATCATATCCCTTACATTACTTCTTATTGTCCTAAATGACGATTTATAATTTAAACAAATGCCTGACTGATGTTATTCAATAATTGGTAGGCCTCAATTGGCAGAGTATATAAGTTTTTTCCATAGTTGAATAACTTAGGCTAAAATTAGACCAGACGAAGGAAGCTGAGACAAAAGTTGTTCATTTATCATCCTCATAAGGGCAAACAATGGATCTAAGTCGCATAGAATGAAATTGATCTAATATTTCAAAAAAAACATCAAACATTCATTGTTCAGAAAGGAAAAAAGTAAAACAAGAAGTGTTTATAAATCAAAAAAATACCTGCACTTTACGAAGAAAATTGCGTGTTCGATGCAACTTTTCTATATGTTCTCTCTTTTCATACAAAGAATTATTAACCCCATCACTTCTAGATTGCACAGACATTATCTGCAGAGTTTTAAAGTAAAAGATTGATACTTTTATGCAACACAGTTTAATTAATTCTAAATATCCACACATAGTTGAGATTGAAAATATATACTAACTGAAGAAATATCTACAAAGAACCTTCTCAAGAAGTTGTTCCATATTTGTTTCCATGCCAACAATGTTGCTATTCATCCTGGAGCCATGATAAAGAGGAAAAACAAAAAAAACAGATACTACGTAAAAAAACAAATAATAAGTACTCCGTACGTGATAAACAACAATAAATTAAGTGTAAGCATGCTCCAAAAAAAGATTATAATTCATCGTTGCATACAAATTTACAATGCCCGTACTAAAACCGTAGTAATTTCATTGGTTGCATACTCAATTGATTTTGTTCTCTTCACATTCACAATTATACTGATAAAAATGAAAGTTGAAGTGCAAATTTGGACAGAGTTTTCACCTTTTAATTGTATCTGTTGCACTTATGAACTTGTTGTAATTCTCATACACTAACATCTGCAGGTCAGTATCTAAATTTTTAATCTCAGCAGCCATTTCAACATGCCTCTGCAGCAATCCCTCCATATTGGACTTTTGGACCTAAACAGGTGTGCAAATTCAAGGATTTTAATTAAGATAAGCACAAGAGCGAGAGGAAACTGTTTATGCAACTCTGAGTCTCAGAAGCTAGAAATGATGTCCTACCAGCAAGTTCATGTACTGATCAGCGTCAAAGGAGGCAGTGTTAATGGTATCCAATGTGGCGAATCTGGAGGAACCATAGGGAGGTGCAGAAGTAGAAGACGGGTCGAGAGAGTAGAAACTCGACAGCAAATCTCTCATTCTCTTTGCCTTGCTGTCCAAAAGCTCATCGTCTACTCCCATTTTCGGTTCCGGGCCCGGAATGTATGTGGATTTTAGGTATCGCCTGAAAAGCGTAGATTAGGATCCTGAAATTATAAAACCTCCCTCTCGCCGCCAGATCAAGATGAAGATTGAGCGCAGTGAAACCCCAAATTACGATGGAAATCACGAGCGCGATTCCTGAATTGGAGTTGCACGTTCAGAACTTAGAAAGATACTGAGGTCCTTGGCAATGGCGAATCTGCGATTGCAACCACTTGGGCGGTGTTTGGTTGGAGCCAAGAGGATTAATCCAATAAACACATTAAAACTTAGACTATTAAATTTTCATTTAAAACGCTAAGGGAGAAAGACTAAGATAGAACTAAAATATTGAAAATATATCAAAATAAACTTTCATGTTTTTATTCCGAAATAGAACTTACATTACCAAACATGGTCATGTACATTACCAAAAAAGTATAATAATGGCATATGTACAGTGCCACATTACCACAGTACAAATTCATATTTCGGGAAAAAAACATGAAAGTCCTATTTTGTTACTTTTCTTTATGTTTTAGTCCTATTTAAAGTCATTTCTAAAACACCTAATGCTTCTTGTTTTCAAACAAAGTTTTTGTTTTGGTTAATTGTATCTAATGTTATTTTTACCAATTCAAATCTTACTCTCATGTGATTTAAACATGTCTAAAGTCTCAATGACCTCATTGACTCAAATGAACTCTTGGAGGATAAGTTAATCTCATCCAGAAAACACGCTTTCACATGTATATTCGTCTTATAACTTAGAACAATATGTTTTCTTCACTTCATTGGGAGGGCCAATAAAAATAATACGGGTATATAAAACACGAGTCGTTCTCTACATGTTTTCAAGTTAAGTACACAAAACTGCTATCGATTCGAGAGCTTATTGCGAGGCAAGGAGATATATTTATATTTATCTAGTTGTATATACTCAATATTCCATTTGTCTCTACTAACATTTTTGGTTTTGACTTTCTATAGATTTCGAGAGGGGGGGTATTTTTTCTTTGACTTACCAAAATTGCTTTTGAATATGATGACTAAAATTAGACGTGATATATTTTTTGACCAGTAAAAGAGAGTGAATAGATATGATAGAAACTTCCTAGAAAAATCTTCTTATTCCTTATCTTTTAGATCAAGTAATAAATTGCTGCAATGCAACATATCCATTTTCTCTTTCTGATCTTCATAATTCTCTTTTGCCACTTTTGGTGGATTTATGGTTAGTTAAGAGATGTTTAGCCAATTGTACCATACCATCCCAAATGTGTATAGCATAATCACATTTGTAAAACACATGCTTTAAGTTTCTCCTATATATGCATCGAAAATAACTATTCATATCCTAAATACTCCCTCCGTCCTAAAATTAACTTCCTAATTTGACTTTTGCAGTCAAATTTTTTACACTTTGATCGTAGATTAAGGAAAAAATAAATTGAATTTTCATATAAATTTATTAGCAATAGATTCATTTTGGAATATAGTTTTGAAATATATAATTTTTATAAAATATATTTATATAAAAATTGAGATATTGATGGTCAAAGTGTCACATTAGAGACCGTGAAAAGTCAAATGGGAAGTTAATTTTAGGACGGAGGGAGTAGCTTTATTTGGTTTTCACACATCTTGCAATTGTATGTCATGTGCTACTAATGAGTCATGATACCAAAAATCAATTCTTTTATCCCAATGCCCTTTCCGTTTGAAAAGTTAGTGTCATTTATTTCATTCATAAAATTAATTGTTCTTACGCTTAATCCTCATGCCTCCCCCCCCCTTTTTGGATCGTTAATTGACAGCATAGAATTTTGAGGAGTTAGAATGATATAAATAATCAATTTTACAAAAAGATAATTGTAGGTGTGCAATATTACTGCTAAGGGAAATACTTGGTTCACAGATAAAATCGTCACAAATTTCACAAATTTACTATTTGTGAACTTCAATAAAAAAATGAAGTAGCCTAAAATAATTTTAAAATGAGAATTTACATCTGATTTGTGACAATTTTATTTGTGAACCTGGCATCGCTCTACTGCTAAAGGCGAGTTTAGGACCCGTCTTAATTGTAAGGTTTTATAGGTGTGGTGCCAAGTAGGGTGGGTGTAGGGGCAACCATAATGTTCCCAATGAATGCCCAACTGCATAGTGCGCCACACAACATTAAATCCTCGTATGTACTTGTCTTCTTCTTCCTCATCACGGTTGGAGATATTGAGGTCGTTGTGACTTTTTAATGTCCAACTCCCTCCCTAGCCTCTTTGATGATGAAGATATAATCACAAGTGCATATATGGACACCAAGTCGCCAACTAATAACCTTAGAGTAAGAGTGTTTGTTTGTTTGTTTCGATACAATACACTACAAAAAGAGGAAATGTCAGGGGGGACCCAAACATTTGACACCAAATTTACGGTAAGGCTGATAGTTTATTTTGAAATTTGAATTAATTGGTAAAAGTAGAAGCTGATTTCAAAAATGTAAAAATTAAACAATACTGATAACTACTACAAAATACTTTTGTTCTTGAGTATTTGTGTAGTTCTGACTTATTATTTAAAAAAAATTGACAATCTTTGACCAATTATAAAATAAAATTGGTACACTGTGATAGATATTAATACAATACTGTTAAATTGATAATATTTTCATAATAGTGTTTTATTTGATCAATATACTTTCTAAATTTAATTTAAGTTAAAGTAAAACTTGAAACTAAGTAATTACTAAAAGTCAAAACTAGACAAAAATAACAAACTGCTAGTACTTTTTTAGAACATTAAACACTTGTTCAGGAATAGCGTTAGACATTAGCGTTTTGAAAAGGTTATCTACGTGCAACATTTAGCGTTAGCGTTTTCAAAGTAATCTGCACCATTAAAATATTCAAAACGCTATTCCAAAGAGCCCTAATTCCACAACAAGATCGTTGNCCGCATGAAGTCAACCGTGCTTTACATGTTCCAACTCCCAAGTCCAAAAAAATCAAGTGTATTTTATTGTCACAAAAAAAAAGAGGAAGACTTCTTTGAAGAAAAACATTGTTTATCCCCTTTCAGGAAAAAAAACATTATTTATCCTATTAGAGAATTTAATTTGGCAATTTTACATTTTCTCAATATTGATTTATAATGAATGTGCAGAATGAGTATATATACTCCATAAATAATGTATAGACAACCAATTGAAATTTGAAAGAGAGAAGCAAACCATGTAATTAAGTAATTAATTACTTATTTAACTGTACCCTAATTATATTGTCACTCAAAATATGATTCAGCATGGCTTTACTTCTCTAGGCTTGACCTTGGCTCTAAGCGGGTTCTTCATGACCACCGTGAACTCAAACTTATGGGTGAGATCCACTTTGGTGTTTTCCGGGTAAACGGACCACTCGAATTCTTGAACCATTCTCGCCAACATCAAGTTCACGTGCACCGTCGCCATTCCCAACCCCGGGCAGATCCTTCTTCCCGCCCCGAACGGCATCATCTTCACTCCGGTCACCCCCGTGATATCGGCGTCCTCCCCGCCCGAGATGAACCGCTCCGGGTTGAACGTCTCGGGGTCGGTCCATATCTTCGGGTCCTCGGATATGGCCGGTAGGAAGAACTCGACGTTGCAGTCTACCGGTATGTCGTACCCTCCCAGTTTAGTTGGCTCCGTGACCGCGTGGGTCAAGGCAAAGAAAGTGGGAGGGTGCTTTCGTAGGACCTCTTTTACGACCGCGCTTAGGTAGGGCATTTTGTCTAGGTCCTTCTCGTCGACCTTTTTGTCCCCGACCACGCCCTTGATTTCCGAGTACAGCTTCGACTGCATGTCGGGATTCTCGATTAGCCTCGCCAGGGCCCACTCGACCGCGGTTGCGGTCGTGTCGGTGCCGCCGTTGAGGAACTCGGAAACCAGGGTCACGAGCTCCGCGTTTGTCGGGGCGGAGCTCTTGCCGTTTACGTGGAGGTCGAAGAGAGTGTCGAGGTAGGAAAACGTCGCTGCCGTTTCGTCGGGGTTTTCTAGTGCCCGGCGGCGCTTCTCGATCAACGGGACGATTGTTTCAACTTGCTTCTTCCTCACTTCCAGCACCCTTTTCCTCTGTTTGGAGAAAAAGGGGCTTAAAATGGGGAGGAAATCGTCAATCCTCGGAGCGAGAACAATGAGGACGGCCTTCATCGTCCGGTCGACTTCGTCGATTTTCTTCTCGTCCATCTCAACACCGAAACACATTGCAAGCAAGATGCAAAAAATGGCGAACCGAGCATTGGCCAACACCCAAACGGCCCCGCCCTCGGCCTCGGCCTCAGTTCCGATCCTCTCGACCAGCCTGTCCATCGCGGCCACTCTGGCGGCCCGGAACTCCTTCATCCGTGTCGTGCTGAGCATGTTTTGAACCATATTTTTCCTAAGGGACCGCCAGACCGGCCCGTAAACAGATGCATTGACCGAAAACTTGTTGCTACTAAAGATAGTCCGGGTCGGGGTTTCCATGGGCCGGCTAGCGAAAACCTGGCCCTTCTCGACGAGAGCCTCGTGGGCCAAATCGGCGCGCGTTACGATGACCATCATCCGCGTCCCCATCCTGAGAGTGAAAATGGGGCCGTACTTCGGCTCCAGATCTCTCACGTACTGCAGAAACGTCTTCCCGGACTGGGCAACCTGGAACAGGTTGCCCACCAGCGGCCAGCCCAGGGGCCCGGGAGGCAAGTTGGTTTTGAACTTGGAGTTCCTCGAGCGGGAGACGACGAAGAAGAAGGCGGAAACCAAGAAAGGAAAGGAGGTGAAGAAGATGAGATGGTAGTGAGAAAACAATGAGGAGATGAGTGAACCCATCATCACCATCACCATCATTTATGTTTCTTTGATCAAACAACAGGAAAGGAGTGGAATTATATAAACCAAGGATCGCCCATAAAATTGTCCATTAAATGAATCGTCGGTGGCCAGGCTAAATTGGGGGCTGCGCTACCGAAGGTCATCAATTCTATTCAATGCTGGAAAAGACGGACGCTGCTCCACCCAATGTATGTAACCACACTACCACTACACCCTTTGACTTTCTCATTTGGTGTGGGCAAAAATATGGATCCAATTTTATCAACCATGCAACATTTACACCGCAAATTGTACTCCATTTGTACACCGTAGTTATAGACAAACATTTTGACAGTTTACACCGACACAAGTATTGGTACGTTAACAAAAATTTACACGAACACAAAATGTTGGTGAATCAACAAAAATTAGTTTTGCATCAACACTTTGTGTTTATGCAAACCTACGGGTACAAAGTGGTGTACAAAAACTTGGGGTACAAATAGCTTTATCCCAATTTTATTTCGAACACCACTGGGGAAGTGGGGATGAACAAAAATACAGGTTCAACGTTGATCCGAACTGGACCAGCGGGATCAAGAAAACGGGCTTTCAAGTGTTTTAGTAAATTATATCTCGAAACGAACCAAATCGTTTTGATAATGATACGGGATGAGTTCTCAACTGAAAATACCCGAACCGAACCGTTACTACTAAAAAAGCTAGATTATTACTCCATCAATTATACTTTTTTTTTATATTTTAGTAAAATTTAAGCCATATTTATTTGGTGTGAATATAAGATACTTAAACTTATATTTTTATAACACTGTATTACTCTAGAGTACAATTCAAATTATAATTTTATTTATTGAAAAATTAAACTGCAATTATGTTTGTCGAAAAATTGTAGCCAAACAATCTACTCACTCTGTTTCATAAAATTCTTTCTGTTCGAAAAAAAGCACACCCTTAGAATGGGTATATTTAATGTTATTTTTTAATTTTACTCTTATTTTATAATAGATGAGAGTGCGATATATAGAATAAATGAGTCATAATTTAAAAATAACGCTAAAACTACTCATTTTAAAGGCGCGTCTTTTTTCAAACAGAAAGTATTTTATGGGACGAAGAGGGTATTTAATTACAAGATTAAAGTCATGCAAATATTTTTAAAAACGTAGGTCCTGTTTGGAAAACGGATTTTCGAGTAGCTTTTGACATGTTTGACTGACTTTAGCTTTTTTGAATGAGCGAACAGACAAAATCATTGTTTGGCTAATGGTTTTTTCACTTGGCATTTTGATCCGAAAAGCCAAAATCCAAAATGCCAGGGAGAGTAGCGTTTGGATTTGGCTGTTAGGAAAATTAATTTTTTTAAAATTATTTTTCTTGAAAGATATTTTATAATATATTTAAAAACTAAAAATAAAAATAGAAGTAAAAAAATTAAATACTTAAAGAAATTAAATTTAAAAATTAAAAATTTCAAAAAAATGAAATGAGAAAATAAAAAGTAAAAATCATTAAAAAGTTGTATATTAATAAGTTCTTATGAATTAAATGAAAGTAAAATTTAATACTCCATATAGTAAAGATTTAATTTTTACATGTAAAAAAAATGAAAATAAATATCGTGTGTGTAAAAAAGATTAAAAAAAAATGAAAATAAATAAATACATACATACATAGAAATATATATATATATATATATATATATATATATATATAAATCATTCTTATTTCTTTCATTAGATCTCATTCTTATTTGAACCAAACTATATATATATATATATATGAAAACTATTTTCAAACACATAATTTTACCAAACATTTTTAACAATCAGCCAATTCATCTTGCCGGTCAAACCAGCTGAACTAAACAGCCATTCACAACAGTTGACATGAACTGCCAATAGCCAACCGCCAACATGCAATTACATTACTAAAAAATTCTTTTTAATATTTGTTAAAGAAATAGCTTGACAATTAATGAGCGACCTCCATTCACGTGTAAAAGTCACAAACCAGATGAGGTGGAGTCTAGGATATGCGACAGGTGTAAGTTACACATAACCTTCGCGAACCAGCTAGCTTCCACGCGCCGCCTGCTAGAGCCCTCCGCCACAAGCCGCTATAAAATGGGTACTCGCGGCGGCGGCGGAGGAGAAGGTAATATATAAACCACTCCGGTAGAAGAATTAATAATAATACGGAGTATATTATTTGAAAATATATAGAAATAAAATAATGGAGAGGAAATTAGATGAAAGGAATGAAAAGAGAATGACCGAAAGATGGGAGAGGAAACATAAGGCGTTGTTCACGGCCGCCGCCAGACACCCTTTCATCAAAGCCGTCCGCGACGGCGCCGTTCCCTTCTCCTCCTTCAAAGCCTACCTGGTGAGCTTCTTCTCCTCGTCTAATCTGGTTTTAAGAACTGGCAAATCGGTCGGTCAAGTTGGATTCGAGTTCGGGTTATTTCGAGTTCAGGTTGAGAATTGTATGTTTATGACCCAGTGTCATCGGGTTCAGGTCGACTCAACAGGTTGTGGCTTTCGTTTTTTAAATTTTTAAAATCACATCAACACTTACATTTTCTATTAAATAAATTTAAAATATCAAAAAATATTTATTAAATCTATTAGATTATTCTATTTTAAATCCTAAAATTTTAGATATATAAATCAATATAAAAAATTTAAAAAATGCTTATGTTTTATAAAAAAAGTAAGATAATTAGGCAATATTATTAAAACTTTATCTGAAAATATAAATTTATATATTAAAAACGAGAACTAAAGTGTATGATTTTGAAAAACTCTTACTTTAGCAGGTCGGTTGGGTTCGGGTTCGGTCAGGTTTAACCCTTTTTTAGCGGGTCATTTCGGGTTCGGTCAATTTCGAGTTCGGTCATCAAAACCTTTGTTCAAAACCCAGCATTTTCAAGTCGGGTTTCAGGTCAAAAACAAGTCGGGTCATTTTTTGTCAGGCCTACTGGTTTTATTAAAGTCTGGCTTGAATACAATTGAAATCAAATTTTGAAAGTTTACAACTAGATAAATCTAGTTAAATTATTTTTATACTGATGTTTTTATTTCATTGGGATGGATAGTACTAGCAAACACCACTACAGTGTTTTTTTTAAATCTTGATGTGGGGTATAACTTATTCTTGTTATAGGGGCAAGAACACTGGCTGGCCAGAAACGCCATCGTCCCTTTCCTATCGAATCTCCTGCCCGAATCCAACGTGGACGCGAGCCTGATTCAGACCGGAATCCGGTTCAGAAACGCCGACCAGATTCCATGTCTGGAAAAGGAAGCTAACAATGCCGATGATCCTCAGCAACCAACGCGAGACCTCTCTAAGTTCCTCCGGGGCCTTGTGGGCCCAGAGGCGAACTACGCGGTCGGACTGGCGGTGCTGTGGGCGATGGAGACCGTTTACCACCGCGGCTTCAGTCACTGTTTGGGTGACGATTCCCGCGCCGCGGCGGAGATGAAGGAGGCATGTCGGAAGTGGGGGAACGAGTGGTTCGGAAACTACTGCCTCTCCCTCCAGAGTGCGGCGGATCGTGCGCTGGCGGAGGTTTCCGATGATGTTGTTGCGAAGGCCGAGGTTGCTGTTCTGCAGCTGCTTGAGATTGTGGTTGAGGTGTGGAATGCCAACATGAGAACCATGCAGCCAAATGCAGTCTAAATGGATTAAGAGTCTTTGGCATGGATTAAGAGAGTGTTTGAAAGTCATTAAGTTGTGGGTAAAATGATTTTCACAAAAAAAAAGCAAAAAGACTTATATTTGCTTCTCTGTACAAAATGGTGGTGGAAAAAATAAAAGTTATGACATGCCAAACAGAATAGAACGGCTATGTTAGAAAACAGATTTTTCACACAACAAAGCATTTTCAAATTCCTTATACAAAACAGCAAGCATAAAAAAAACTGCAGCCAATTGTCATTAGTAGTTCATGAACAGCTTTCCCACCAGCCAAAAGAAGAACAATTTTGATAAGTCTAATGAATTAGAGCAATGTTTGGTAAGTAGTAAGAGGTATTTGCCCAAAATGTCCCCACAGCTGAATCTGTTGAATTTTCATTAAAAGAAAAGCATTTGGTAAAAACAATCCCAACCAAATAAATAAGCCAAAAGAGCTGCCAAATGGAGCTTCAATGGTCACCTAAACAACAATGGCTAAAACCCCACCTTTAGAATGTGAAGGAAACAAATGCAGCATGAAAGATCAAAAACAGTGTGACACTTACTGTGTTAGAACAGAATGACTAGCGATGAAGAAATCGCCGTTCATGCACCGGAGGGTATTTTGCAGAATGAAGCCTGCAAAAGTTTCTCTACAGCTGAAATATAAGGACTTCTTGAGGAATCGCAGAAAACAACTGTTTGTGACCTCCCAGAAATGAGGTGTTTAATGGCTTTGATTGTATCAATACTGCCAACCTCATAGTCCAGTCCTTCAATAACCTGTAACCATGAATCAAGTGGAATGAGTAGAGCTCTGTTTGGTGGACATGTCTATCAGAAGAATAAGCATATGCTTTTCCCTTGAAAAAAACTCAGCCATTACTCCAAAAAATACCTTAACCAAACAGGCCATCAGTGACTATGATAGCTTGATAGTCACTGTTATAAAAAAAATAATCAAATAGGAGGCTCCCATTGCTCCAAAAAATACTTTTTTTGTGGGATTTTACTGGGTTTGTTATTAGATCCCATCAACCCATCTTGTGGTTTTTAAAACAATTGCTAAGAGGATAAAGAAATGGGCAGGGTAAGGAAATATTGGTACCAGAAGAGAAACCCCAGATATATCAATGGCATTATGTGAGATGAGCTCTTGAAGCCTCTCCGGTGTAGCAATAAGAAACTGCGGATCACAACTCTTCAGCCTGTCAAAAACAAATACTGACCGTAAGCCAAAAGATGCTAGGAAAGAAAAGGAAAAACACGAATTGGGAGATAATAGTATCTCGGCTCAAACTAAATAAATCGATTTATAATTTGTTTTCTAAATTCTAACTCACTCTATCGTATACTCGTATAATATAGAGACTAAGAATTCCAAATTATTTATTCAAAATTTAGAAGTATGAGCTAACTTTGATTCCCGAATAGTACTCAAGTCGGAGTGACATAAGGCGAAAGAGGTGTAAAAGCAGAACAAAAATTTAGAGCAAGTAATGTATTTGGAGAAGTGAAGTGATGGTGTGCACGATAATATTGATTGTGTTCATAAGAGATGATCACATTCAACAAAAGATCAATATCTAATTTACACAAGCAAGAATTTATCACAAGTGACTATATTTTATTTATAGAAATTTTTATTATTACATACCTAATTCACACATATGTTTTCCCTACAATAATCTAAACGGGAGAAAAGCAAGAACATTATACTAACCCCTGAATTTGATGGTCCATGGAGGCGCCTGAATGCAAACTGATAGTATGAATTCCAAGGGTTTTTAAGGGCTTGAAAATTTGACGCACCTAATCATAAATAAAAAAAATGATAAACTTCAATGATAAATAAGACATTGCGTTAAGCAGAACGCTCAAAATGGCCAAGAAGAATTGAACAAATATGCATTGCATTCAATGACAAATAAGACATTGCATAATACGAGTAAGAAATAAATCACAAATAATGGCAAACCCATCACAATTTCAATTCAACTTCATTCAATGGCTCCCCATGGAGATGTGTTAAAATGCCGAACATATCTAGAATATTTAAACCATATTTATATAAATCAACGACAACACAAAACACAATATAATTCAAAATCCATTGGGATCTTTGGGGAGGGGGTCAAGACGTATGCAACCTTAACCTTGTAAAAAACAGACTATTTCCAGTAAGCCCTTAATGCAGTACTACATTTACATCCCAAAACTCCATATAAAGTAAGAAGCAGGGGGGAAGTGTGATAGGTCATTTTATTTTGTATGTCCTTTCTAAAACACAGTAAGAAAATCTCTCTTTTAGCTCTATTGGCTAAAAAGGTGAGAATGGGTGAGTCGAGAGGTGGGAGTTGAGCAATTGTAGGAGCTAAGTAGAGGTCGGCCAAAAAAGAACGAAAGGAAATTTATTAGATATGACAACTTAATTAAGCTGCCTGAGGACATGGCCTTAGATAGGAAGCTTTGGCAATCAAAGAATAGGGCAGGAGAGTAGTTGATTTTTTACACGTCTCTCTCGTTTGATGGGCGTGGGCCTATATTGGGCATGTTGTTTAGAAATTATATAAACCATGCTTGAGTCTTGACATTTAATTAAGGCAAAAAAATGTCTTTTGTCCCTCATAATGTAGTATTACATTGTTCTAGGTCCCTACTAAAAAAGTATATTTAATACTATCAATTCCTATATTTTACTTTTTCCATCATCTCTGATGGAGTCAAAATTTCACCATTTTTGGCTTTGGGTGTGATGGAATAAATC
>OOIL02002122.1:13825-87866 GCA_900332095.2 Cuscuta campestris | reverse complement strand
TTTTTGGCTTTGGGTGTGATGGAATAAATCAAAATGGATCTCTAAACTATCTGCGCTTCTTTAATTAATGAAGTAGCAGTTAGTCAAACACTGCAACTTTCGATGTTGAGCCGGGGGTCTCTTTGGAAACAGCCTCTCTACTTTCGAGTAGGGGCAAGGTCTGCGTACACACACCCTCCCCAGACCCTACTCTTGTGGGATTTAACTGGGTTGTTGTTGGTTGGTAATTCCTATATTTTACACTGTTTCTTTAGAGTCTCTATACACTTCCATTTAAAAAATAAAAAACTGGTCTGGCTCACATATTGAAACTAAAGTTTTCTCTAGTCAAACTGTCTAAGCTAAAAGAAACTCATGATTCCATCTTTCTATAGCAAGACTCAAGTTTGTGAGCCCTATCAGTTTTTGTAACAGAGAGGGACAAACAAAAAAAAACAACCTAGTAAAATTCCACAAAAGTGGGGTTTGGGTGTGTGTGAATGCAGACCTTGATCTTACTTGGAAAGTAGAGAGGTTGTTTTCAACAAACCCCCTACTCAAAATCCAATAGCAGAAGTGAGCAGAACGAAAAATGAAAGCGGCAGTGCGGCACAAATACAGTAAGAGCACATACAAAAACATGCATACATACACTTGAAACACAGACAGAAAGTACACATGGAACAGCCAGCAGTTACAGACTAAAGCATAAAAGCACATCAGTCGGAACTACAAACTAAAGCCCGAAGATCTAACTAAACACACGGACCTGAAGACATTCTATAATTCTAACTAAGGTCATATCCTATGTAAGATCCTGAAGTCTTGTCTAATCACCTCAATCAAACTCATCCTAGGTCAACCTCTATTCCTCCAAACACCCCCTTCTCCAAGCCTCTCGCATCTCCTCACTCGGGCCTCCGTACTCATAATGTGTCCAAACTCCAATCCATCCCAGTCTCGCTTCCTACAACTTATCCTCCAAAGGGATTACTCCCAGAATTCCCCAAATAACTCATTCCGGATTTTATTCATTCTTGTATCACCATAAATCTACCTCAGCATCCTCGTCTCTTCCAAACTGCCACTCGAAGCGACATTACGTGAATTTTCTTCACCGCCTAGCACTATGCTCTCTACAACGTAGTTTGTCTAACCACCGACCGATAGAACTTCTCCTCATATTTGTCACCTGACCCTAGCTTCAAATTTGCCCCATTGCTCCAATGCGATGAATAGCAAAGAAAATAATTTATGCAGAGCAACAACTAAAAAATATCTGCAAGGACGAATATCATAACTATGCTTTTAAAAAACAATAAATTACATGAAAGTTTGTAGAACCTTAACAGCTTTCTCTTGAGATGGAACAAGATACAGAAGGAAAGGGTTTGTCAATGATAGTCCTTTCTGCTTTTTCGACATACTATCAGCAGCAGTTGATGCAATCCAAGCAATTTGCTCAACATGAGAATGTGATTGATTTGTATCCATAATATCTTTTCCACTGGTAAAACAGTTCCAAAATTTAGTCCCCCACGAAGACCCAACAAACGAGTTGCCTGCCTCGTTATTCAATGCTCCATCATGCAGCACTGCATTCTGAATTGTGTTCAAGCATGACATCAAGAACTTCGATGGACAATCTTCATTTTTATCAAAAATATCCCCCTCTTCCGCATCGCCTAAAATCCCATTTCCAGTAGTTTGGTGTGCTGTATTTTCTGGGTTCTTGGCTTTCCCTAATAGCTCCGCCCGTAAGTTCTCGAGTTGGATATTCTTTTTGTCTGGTGCAATCCTCTTTTTCTCAATTTTTTTATCTTTCTTGGATTTCAGCTGCTTTTTTATCTTCAGAGGATCTGGTTTCCCATTCCTGTCATTGAAGGGGTCCTCGGGCGTAGGTAGGCTGAAACACATACTCTGTTCATTCATAATAGATTACGACCATTGTAAGTCAATGTAAAGTTATCACTATCAATGAATACATATAAGCAAAACGCACAATGCAATTTAAAAATCACTACAATGAACACTTTGTTACTCTCCCAGATTTATAGTATCGTTCCCACTTCTCTTTTTTTTTTTTGGAGAAAATGGTCTGCTGCTTTATAAAATATTATCTTCCAAAATAAATACTTTTGAACTTTCCCACCAACCACTACTGCTCTTAAGCTATGTGTCTCTCTTCTCTACCCAACAACCATTACTACTCTAAAACTGCGGGCTCATGACTGAAACTATGTTCATAATTGGTAAACATCATTTTACTAAGCACTGTGCTTATTTTCAGCATTTTTTACCAGTCAAAATGCTGTTTGAGATGTTTGATGATTTAGTATTTTCACTAATTTAAATGCCAATATGCTGAGCAAAAGATTTCTTCTTATTGACTGATATAGCAGTTTAAAATACACTTGAACGTAAATTCCATAGTTTAGATTGAAGAACTCATATCATAAACAGCAATTCACAACCAAATGAGAATTAAAAATCAATGGGTAAGGAAAAAAAATACCTGGCACAGGCGGCGTTTGCCGGACTGGCGGCGCTTCTTGGCGGCGATGATGGCGGCCACTCGCTCGGAAACGGTGGAGGACTCGTTTTGCTTTCTTCTGATCTTTTTGTTCTTCCTTTTCGCAATGGAATCGTTGCTCTTCCCCATTGTTGGCCGGCTGCGGAGCTGATTGGAGAAGGCGATTGAGCCGCCCTCTCAGGATATGGGGAAGGGAGGTAGCCTTGCAATTCGAGACGAAACTAAGGGTGGACTCGTAATTTCATCTCGTTTTTTGGTTTGGGCTTAGAAGGTTTCATCTCATTAAGCCCGTTGCTCAAAACTGAAAGGCCCGCCCACATGGAGGGGCTTTAGCGGGCTCTCTCATTTGGACTCCAATTTCAAATGTTGAGCTAAGGTGATGCTGATGTTTATTGAGTTTTTCTTTTCTTATGCCTTAAGCACAACTCCAAAAGTCCTTCCTATTAGACTATTAACTCGGGACGTTCTTCAAGTGGTCAATAAAATGTGTTAAAAAGTTAAATGGCCAGATTTGATTATTAACAAAGACAAATGTGGATATGATTTATGCTATGCACAAATATTTCTTTATTGAAATTGGGGAGAGATCTCATTTTTTATAGCTTACTTAATTAGATCTTCATTTATCTCCTCTCAGGTATACTGGCCCTGTTTGGAAAACGGCTTTTCGGATGGCTTTTGGCATGTTTGACTGACTTTGGCTTTTTTGACTGAGCGAACAGTCAAAATCGTTGTTTGGCTAATGGCTTTTTTACTTGGCATTTTGATCCGAAAAGCCAAAATCTGAAATGCCAAGGGGAGTAGCATTTGGACTTGGATGTTAGGAAAATTAATTTTTTTAAAGTCATTTTTCTTGAAAGATATTTTATAATATATGTAAAAACTAAAAATAAAAATAAAAGTTAAAAAAATTAAATACTAAAAAAATTAAATTTAAAAATTAAAAATTTCAAAAAAAATGAAATGAGAAAATCAAAAGTAAAAATCATTAAAAAGTTGTATATTAATAATTTCTTATGAATTAAATGAAAGTAAAATTTAATACTCCATATAGTAAAGATTTAATTTTTACATGTAAAAAAAATTAAAAATAAATATCGTGTGTCTATATATATATATGTGTGTGTGTGTGTATTCAAACAGTTAATTTTACCAAACATTTTTAACAATCAGTCAATTCATCCTGCCGGTTAAACCAGCTGAAATAAACAGCTATTTACAACAGCTGACACGAACTGCCAACAGCCAACAGCTGACAGCCAACATCCAAACAACGCCACTATCCGGGTCAGGCATGAAGGAATAGGCTGTCATCCTTTTTTTCCTAAAACACTATTGGGTGTGGTGTATGGTTTTCCTACTACCTTCATCTTTAAATTTAGCGACACATTAACTTTTCCCATTTCATCACATCTAGGGATATGGAATCCCTTTTTCTTTTTTATTTTCATTTCATTAGTTTTATTTTAGACTGTTATTTTTAAAACACTTCATTTAAAAACAAAAAAAATTCATATAAAATTTTTAAAACTACAAAACCTAAAAATAATAACGTTTAAAAGTAAAGAACAAAAAACCAAAATTAAAAACCTTTCAATTAAAAAATGGAGAAGAAGAGGAAAACTGTTCGGACCTTGAAATGCAAAGAAGCCTGCTCCCTTTGGTACACAAATTTGGAATTTAATTGGAATCTAAATTCTATGTAATTAAATTGAATAGAATTGAATTCTAATTGAATCACATGCAAATCCTTTATTTGTTATAATTAAGTAATTGAAAATCAAAAAAATTACTCCGCGGTACTCTTGATTTTCTCGTAAGAACTTCCAGGTCTCATATTATATAAAATATATCCGAGGGTACCCTCGATTTTCTCGTAAGAAGTCCCAGGTCCCACATTACATAAAATATATCTCAGTGTACCCTCAATTTTCTTGTAAGATCTCCCAGGTCCCACATTATCTGAAATATAATCTTGGGATCCTTAAAATTTGTGGTAATGTACTCCGATGGTACATTTCGTCTATTTGATCGTCAGGATTGAAAGTTCAACCAGCATTGAAAATCTTGTTACTTTGACAAATCATTCTCCTAATACAATAATGATTATAAATGAAAGGATTTTATTAAAATTTAATAATGACCAAATGGACAGAATATATCCTTGAAGTACATTACCACAAATTTTAAGGATCCCCGGAGTATATTTTAAATAATGTGAGACCTGAAAGTTCTTACGAGAAAATCGAGGGTACTCCAAAGTATATTTTAGATATTGTGGGATCTGTGAGTGCTTACCAGATAATTGAGGGTGCGCAGAGTAATTTTCTGAATTGAAAATGGTTAAGTGGTTATAATTCTATCATGCGGATCCTTCTCAAGTCATAATGGTTGTTTTATTTAATTAAGTAATTCAAAAAATGGAGCAATCCTATACCATTTAGTGAATGGATTACATTTTACTTAAAATCTGTGGCTAATGAAATGAAAAGTATAAGCTAAGTGGTTTGATATTAATACCTTCCTCTGAAATGAGTAGTAATGGAGCCAAAATTTTTCATCAAAGTGAATCTTAGATCTATACTGTAAAGACACCAGGTCGATAATAAAGACTTTTACTATAAGAATGATATTGTCATTATATGGTTATCCTCTAACTGAGACACCTGCAGTGGTTCGTTGTTAAAGTTGATGGTTATTACTCTATTACCCCCTAGTATGCCCTACACATGGCCCGAAACAAATATGCCCTCTAATCCTTTCATGTCTTCATCGTCGCTATCAAATGTCAAGACTAGCCGTACTCATTTTCATCCTCAACCAGTCAACCAATTTTTTTTAAAAAAGGATGACACCCCATCTGCAAGGGTTCTGCGACATTGATTAGGCAGTTATGTCTCTCACAGATAGTCAAGCAATTAAAGGATGAACCTCATCCTCGAGAGTTCACTCAGACTCAGCGGACGGTTATTGAGAGAAGGTATATTGGACTTTAATCACAGGTTGGTGGCAGGGAGTTGAACCTGAATAGTCTTATCTTTGCCAACAGCGCAACATTTATCGACTGAATAGTCAACCAATTGAGCTAGTAGAGGTAGTGGGTGTCCTACTCTCATAGGTCCTAGCAATCCAACACCACTCAAAAAGGTATGGGTTTTTTTTTTCAAAAAAAAAAAAGGTAGGGGTTTGACGGCCAAATACACATAAATGCGCCCATAAATTCCACTCGTTTTCCACTCTCCTTCAACTCCTCCCCCCGCCCGCTTGTGGTTTGTGGAGTGTGAGCGTGAAAGCACTCTCTCCACTTCTTCTTCTTCTCCCTGCTCGTCCTGCTTTTGATTCACTTTATCGGTCGCACTCCCCTTATAATCAGTGAGTTTCCATTTCGTACGAGTCTGACCCGTTTACCGATCCCTTTCTCGGACTCAAAACTTGAGATTTCATAGTGTTTTGCTTGGAATCTTGTTGAGGTGTCTGGGTGTTTCGAGATTCGTCTGCTTTTTTTAGGTTTGGTGATGTGATTTTGTTCAATTATCCGCAGATAGAATTCCGGAAAGATCCCAATCTTTATGAGATATGGAGCCTTTCTGTTGAGGTTATTCTCATTGAAATGGCCAATGGGGTGGCAGGAAATGCGGGAAAGGGATAATTAGTTTTATTTTTCGTGTCATCAAGTCCACGTGAAACGGAAAAGGATAACTTTTCTTCAATCTTTTCTGTTTGGGATATCTTTTCAGTAATCTTTTTTCCAGATTTCAAATCTCTTCTTCTTTGTTTGTTTGTTGGTTTCTGGAGGTTTGAACATTTGTGCTTTGGAGTACTTTGTGTTATGTAAGTACCTATTTTATGACCCAGTTGAGTGACCTGAGTTATGAATTGATGGTTTATTAACTTTAGAGATGATCTTTTTCTTGCTTGTGTTTATTCAGCAGTTCTGGTTTGTTTGGCTTGTAGATCTTTGATTAATTTCAGACATGGTTGCCGAGTTTTGGTCGCGTAGTTTCTGGAAAACAACAAAGGGTGGAAATGGTTCCAAGAAGCATTTAATTGGAGTGTTGGCCTTTGAAGTTTCAAGCTTAATGGCTAAGATTGTTCATCTGTGGAAGTTTCTAAGTGATAGGCAGGTTGCAATCATGAGGGAAGAGATTATGAATTCCCCGGGAATCAGAAAACTCGTATCGGAAGACGATGTCTACATTGTCAGGTTGATATGCAATGAGATAATTGAGAACTTGGGTAATGTGGCAATGGCTGTTTCTAGGCTTGCAAAGAACTGCAAGGACCCTGTCTTGAGGAGCTTTGAACAAGCCTTCAACGATTTGGTCAAAGACGGTTCTGACCCTTTTCATTGGCAAATGACATGCAAGAAGATGGACAGAAAGGTCAAGAAGATGGAACATTTTGTTATGGCCAGTTCCATTTTGTACCAAGAAATGGAAACACTAGCTGGCATTGCACAGACTTTGGATAGAATGAAGTGTAGTAATGATAACAATACGGACCGGCTAGTTTTAATTGATCGTGAGAAGATCAGATTGGGATGGAAGCAACGGGAAGTGAAACATCTCAAAGAGATATCTCTTTGGAGTAAGAGTTATGATTATGCTCTTCGCCTTCTAGCAAGATCGGTTTTCACTGCATTTCATAGGGTTGGGCATGTTTTTGGGATGAATCCCAATCCCGCAGAAGTTAGAGACTCAAAATCTCTTGAATCAGATTACATTCACCGGAGCCAATCAGTTTCGCACGCCCAATCCTCTGTTCATCCAACTGAAACCAGTCTTTCAAGATTTTCTTCAGAACCATTAGAAAACATTCTCACCAAGTCTGGACCGATCTCGAAAACAACAAATATGAGCACCTTTCATTCGGGTCCTATAAGAACACCGGTTTCTGGCTGGCATAAGGTGGCTAACTTCTATTCGGGTCCCCTTGGAACATCACAAGCCATGTCAGGTCCCATCTCCAGAGCAAATAAAACTGCCCTCAAGTGGTGGCATTCACGTGGCCGTTCAAGAAACTTGAAGGGAAACCCCCCAGCCGCAAGAGCCAATAAGCCGGCATATATTGGCTGGAGCGGTGCTCCTCTTGATACGACCAAAGGTACTTGTAAAGATTATTACATTGCTAACATAGAGAAATATTGGGCTCAAACCCAAACAGATGCTTACTTTTTGTGCTGATCAGAAGAATGACCCGACTAAACTAGGATTACTACATTTTTGTAACGACCACATTCTGTATTTTTAACAGGTACCAGTATGAATACAGATGTAATCGGCAATCACATTGACCTCCACTTGCCGGATTTCAGTTCAAAAAGAAGTTTGACGAGTGCCCCCCATGGGACTCTAGGGGCAGCTGCCCTGGCATTGCACTATGCAAATGTTATCATTGTGATTGAGAAACTAGTGGCGTCCCCTCACTTGATAGGGCACGACGCAAGGGATGACCTATACAGTATGCTGCCAGCCAACATAAGAGTAGCCCTAAGAGCAAAACTGAGACCGTATGCCAAGAAACCGAGCTCAACAATGTGCGACATGGCTCTTGTCAAAGAGTGGAACGAGGCATTGGCAGGAATGCTGGAATGGCTCGCTCCGCTTGCCCATAACATGATAAGATGGCAGTCCGAGAGGAGCTTCGAGCGCCATAGTTTGGTGTCCAAAACTAACATGCTACTCGTACAAACCCTTCACTTTGCAAATCAAGAAAAAGTAGAGGCCACAATTACCGAGCTACTCGTTGGTTTGAACTATCTATGGAGATGTGGTACAGAGGTTAGAACATTTGATGACAACTGCAGAGCCTTCTCCCATAGTGAATCCAGTTAATGTATGTACCATATATCTTTCTTGTGAAAGGACGCTTTTCGCCGGTGGGAAAAAATGGGATTTTCTACTTTGAGCATCCTTGAGACTGTGAGTACTGACTGAGTTTCCACACACATTGTTTCAAACTGTTTCATTTTCTTGATAGATTATATAGATGTACAGATTAAGTTGTGATTGTTCTTGATCTGTAAGGATTTTCCTCCACACAGTTATATGAAGGGTGAATTATGAAATAGGGTCACCGTGGGTGCACCCAAGCTTCGCAAAGATGACACAAATGATAATCATCTGTGTGACACGGATGATAACAAAGATGATAATCATTTGTGCAAAGCTTGAGTAGCAACAGTTGAATCTCAGATGCCTGACATGGGGAAAAAGCCTGACATGGGGAAAAAGAAGAAAGATAAAGAAGAAGGGCATAATACAGAATACAGATGCCTGACATGGGGAAAAAGCCAAATAAGATTCTGTGGAAAAGATGGGGAAGTGGCTGTTAGGGCAAAGACCCTTTCTTTGTTGGGTAGTTTTTTGGACTCACTTGGAAAGGATTTATTTGATTTTTAGTACGGAGTAGTAGTTTATCATGACAGCATACAGTTCAATCGTTTCCCATTCGGCGTGCTGTCGTTTTGTTTGGGTTTGACTAGAGGACAAGCCGATTGCCCTGATGCTCTCTCTCCATCTTAAAATAATCTCACCAGTCAATATTTACGTATGGTCAAACTTAAATCATTTTTTTTACCTATTTTTATTAGTTATTTGATAACATAATATAATTTTGTCAACTCTTATTTCATAAAATTTTTGACGTAGTCAAATAAATAGTTTTACACCTATATAGTTAAATAAATTGAATTAAATATAGTTTCAATCAAATTTGGTAAATTGAATTGATGGACGGAGTGGGAGTAATGGTTACGGACAAGTACTATAGTGTGCCAGTTCATCCTTTAAAAATAGTGTGTCAATTCAAAGTTCAAACAACTCATTTTCCATTATTTTTATTGAATGTGATGTTTGGAACAACGATGTGCAAAATTACAGGGAGTATCTCTTCTGAAATGATTCTGTGAAATACTTTACAATTGGGTTTTTTAACAGAATTTTGTTTCAATATTTAGTCTTTTATTTTCAAATAATGTGTTCATGATCTTTTTTTACGAATTACTTTTTCACCGATAGTGTGTTTTTTGACATTCTTGTCAACTTGGTGTTGATGGATATATCCTTATACCCGACCCGATTAACCGAAAAGGACGGGTCAAAAGTTGACCGGTCACTTTTTACAATTACAAAATGATGTACACTTTTCGAAAGAGACGGGTCAAAAATTGACCGGTCACTTTCCTTAAAAAAAAGAATGGTCACATTTTGGGCGATAGCCAAAATACCACTTAATGTTACGAAGGACATTACGGAAGACCAAATAGATGGGTTGGGCTCAAGAAATGACCGGATAACCTTTAGGAAAAGGTGACTGATCATATCACTCTACTTGCCTAACATTGGTCCAGTCTCTTAAGCATGGCGAACTATGTCAAAGATCGGGGGACCACTCCGCCGCTCATCCTCCACGAGACAAACAGTGGAAAGAATATTTGTTGTCTTATAGGATTGATTGGATAGAGACATCCTCTTAAAATCATTGATCGAACAGTGCTTCTTGGTTGTATTCATGGCAAGTCCATGATTGAATAGTAATTCCATTATGTACAGTGACCTTCCCATGAGCTTCCTATTTTGTTCATGGATGCACAGGGGAAGGTCACATATCCTCCTATGATTATGGATAGAAGGGGGATCCAATCTTTATCTCACTAAAAGTACACTCTTGAGACAAAGTAAAAAATATAATTTGGACTGAGGAGTTTTACCCAGTCTAGGGCATACTTTGTGTTCTGATTGTGTGTGTACGAGTAGAGTGTGTCCAGGTCAGACCCGGTCAACCTACTCGGTTATATTTACACCATCAGGTGTTGAGAATGAATATTTTCCTTAACTAATTTTTGGGAGACTATAACAATATATATACAAGGAGTTTGTATCCTAGTAGTGGTAGGATAATATAAAAGAAAACATATACATAAGATAACTACCAATAATATAAAAATAATAAATATATATAATACATTTAACATGCTCATAGCTACGTTGGTTGCGATGGTGGATGGATTCCAAGGTTAGTGCGGAAGTGAATGAACAACACGAATGTGAGCCCTTTGGTGAAGATATCAGCATATTGAGAAAAAAGACAATACATGAAGGACCCTGACGTGTTATTCATTGACTTCCGCACTGTCATTTTGAGACACTTCCGATACGCCATTCATAAAATTGACGGTTTTTATCCCCCTGAACCCCCATACCCCTGCTCCTGCACCCTCATCCCAACCCCGCCGTAAGCCCCCCTCCCCCAAATGTGTGGCTATTATGTAATGCATAATTGCCACACATTTTGTGGGGGGGAGGCTTACGGTGGGGTTGGGGTGGGGGTGCAGGGGCAGGGGTAGGAGTGGGGGGTTTAGGGAGTGGGTTAGGGGGGTAGGAACTATCGATTTTACGAATGGAGCACCAAAAGTGCTCCAAAATGACAGTGGCACCGCTAGTGTCACCAAACGTGGGTGTCACAAGAACTCCATCTAGGGTTAAAATGCTAATATTTGATAATAGAAAACTAAATATTGAAAATCGTGTATTATAAAAAAATCAGATATATAACTTATTCTAATTTTATATACATATTTGTATAGAAAAACAAAACTACAACTTACATATTTAAAAATAACATCAATGTTTCTATGAAACAAATAGTGAAATATATATTTTATTTTATCAAATCATCAATAAAAAATGTATAAAAATTCAAGGTGGCATTTTTGTAAATAATTTAAACTTTTCTCTTAGTGCTGTGAATTAGAATGTGATTGGTTAAGGTTTGTGCAGAAAAAATTGATATGCACCACAAATTTATATTTTTTTTTCAACAATTTTGTTTAGGACAATCTTTAATAGAAAGAGTGAGTAAAATTTTGGGGCTCTTCAATTATGACGACTGCCATCTTGGATTTGGGCCTACTCAGGGTCGGCCCAGTATCAATGACTGTCTTTATAACTTTTCTCCTTTGTGTTTTTCTTTATCTTTTTTGATATACGTATCATCAACGACCTTTGAAGAAAACTGA
Organism: Cuscuta campestris; assembly: GCA_900332095.2. Lineage (NCBI taxonomy): Eukaryota > Viridiplantae > Streptophyta > Magnoliopsida > Solanales > Convolvulaceae > Cuscuta > Cuscuta campestris. The sequence goes on along the minus strand of OOIL02002122.1, from coordinate 76,335 downwards.
AAAGAGAAGGGGAAACCAATGGGTCGGCAGCTGATTTTTTTTGTGGTCAAGCTACCCGTTTTGTTTAACCAAGGAGAGAAACCTTTTTACAATAGCTTTTGTGGGAGAATATATCATTTGAGAATAATTTGAACATTTAATTTTAATATTTTAAAAATATTTTCTAATAAAAGCATTTAATTTTAACAATTTAAATATTAACCTACAACATTACAGAAATATAAAAAATGTTACTCTCTCTGTTTTAAATTAAGTTGCATGTTTACTATTCTAATTATGCATTACGAGATTTGCTTGACTTTATTTTCAATTCTATTTTTTTACAGCTGAAGACTATCATTTAACTTAAATAAATGATATTGCAACTTGTGAAGGGATAGTTTCCCGACCCTAAGAACAACATTTTTTTGACAGATCTGTCCTTAGTGTGCCTTTGATTCGGTCCATAGTTTTGACAATTTAGGGGGAACCATAATTATTACGGCATCACTCAAGTAAATGAACATTGTTAGTGATAAACACAAATTTACCCACTAGATTACACCTTAGGTTTGATGGTGGTTAAACTATGCACCAACCCCAAAAAACTTTCTTATACACTATTTTCAATTTAGTTTTTTTAAATATATAAACTTTTACATTTGTTTTTATATAAATTGAATTGAAAATAATTTCTATCAACCATCATAACCCATAATTGAAAATCTTTTAAGAAGAGAAATATTCCATACTTTCTAATCAAATGGTCTACATTCTCATTTTCATGCAAACAAAATGAAAAAAATTCTAATAATTGTAAAGAAATACGGAGTATCTTAGAAATTACTCTCAATCTTATAATAATGTTTTACATTAAATTAGTATTCAAGGAGTCAAATTATTTTTACTTTTTTTTACATATTATTATTGATCATTTAATAAAAATATATTTTCCTATCATCATCTTTTATAGCACTTTTAAAGTATTTTTTTTAAATACGGATTGTATATAAATTTTATTGGCTACCTTTTCTGTAAGTGTATTTTTGTAAGAGCTATGATGGAGAAAAGATAATGCTGGTATTGATAGATTATCATGTTCTCTTCACCTGATCTTATCCGTTCTGATCTGGTTGGATTAAATCATGATCTGATGTGGTCTGATCTAATCTAAATGTAGTTATATTTAAAACTATTTATAATTTGATCAGATTTGATCTAATCTAATCTGAATTCAATAAAAATAAGTAATAAGTATAAAAAAATAAGTTAATGAGAACACGACTATATGGAGAAAGTAGAGAGGAAGATTATATAATTTATATTATAAAGATTTCCCATAAGAAAAGAATGTGGAAGCTGCAATTTTTGTAGCAATATGCTATAGTGTTTGGATACTAAAAAATGACAATTTTTTTGGTCCTGACATATTCAAAAGAAATGAAAACTTTTAGACAAAAAGTAAAACACAAACATTTTATATTTTTTTAATTTTTAAAAAAATATAATTTTGGAAAACAACTTTCCATTGTTTAAACACAAATACGTTTATACTCTTTATGAAAAAAGAAAAGAAAAAGAAAACAACAAAGAAAAAGGAAAAATTTGCGTTGATGTTCATTTCCAAAAATCATAAGAAGCAGCAAATCTATTCACTTGATATTTGAAGGGTATTTTTGTCTAGAGAGACATTGACTCAACAATATCAAAATCATGAGGGACAATAGTATAAATTTTGAAACCATGAACAAAGGTGTACGATACATATTTACGAAACCACAAGTGATATTGGTGCAATAACCTTTTTTTTGTATGTGGAGACAATGGATTGGCAACGTCGCCTAAGTAGTACGGGTGAATGGGTGATAATATTTGAGTAATTTACTTAAATAGAACTAAAACATAATGACTTTTCCAATATAGGACCATATGTTTTTATTTCTTAATATAGGACTTTTGGTCATTATTAAGTAGTCACTATTCAAGTAAATGTCCGTCATGACTGGACATTATTCCTTCCACAAGGTCATTATTAAGTCCTATTTAGAGAATAAAAAAGTTTAAGTCCTACATTAGGAAAGTTATTATGTTTTAGTCCTATTTAGTGCAAATTTTACATAATATTTTAGAGATTATAAACTTTTTTTAAATTTGTAAACAAATGTAATGTTAATAATACATTGAATGAAGAAAAAAACTCTTGATTATAAATTTATCTTGAATAAGCCTTACTTTGACATAAGGTTATTCAAAGTCAAAATATCTAAAACATACGGAGTATCCTCTATCTTCATTTCAGGATATTTGTTTATTTTTGACTTTTTTTGGTTTAAAAATATCAAACTTTAATCATAAATTAAATAAAAGTGATATTAGATAGAATACAAAATTAATTATATTAAAATAATTTTCTAAAATATTTTTAAAATAGTTTTTTATCTAATTTATATACGATATATATTTTATTTAATTACAAATAAAAATAATTGATTATAAAAAATCAAAATTGAACAAATACTTTGAAACACGGACGGAGGTAGACCTTGTTTGGAAACACATTTTTTTTATTAGCGTTAACATTTTGGATAAAATTTTAATGATATGTATTAATTCTAAAAATACTAGCGCTAAAGATTACTATCAAATAATTTTTACAAAATGCTAATTTCTAACGTTGTTGTCAAAGAGGGGCGTAGTATTTTAGATATGTTTGCTTAGAAAAAGGAAAGAAACTTGCTCCGCAATTCACTCTGAAAATTCCCCTCTTTACTACAGTAACGGAGTAACCTTCCCATCCCGCGCCTAGCAAGCCAGTATTTAAATACGGAGTAAAAAAAATGGAAAAGAGAGAAGAAGAAGAAGAAATTGAAGAGTTGATCAGAACATTCAAACTTCGAAATAAATACCCCCGTGATACACGTTCTTCTTCAACCTCGATTGTATCTTCATCAGCACGCTACAGTAACCTTCCCTCCCTCCCTCTCTGAACTTCTGAAGTTTCTAGTGTTCGAGGAATCCGCGATCGGAGATGAACTCGTCGAGCTTGCTACTGGAAGAGCCGATTCGGATGGCTTCCATTCTCGAGCCTTCGAAATCGGTGAGTTGAATCGCTTATTCTCCATAGCCTGTTTGATTTTGCCTTTTTATTTTGAATTCTGCCACACTGCATTGCTTTTATGGAATGTTGAAGTTAAATTGTCCGATTCATGCTTGATTCAACTTGATCTTCGGTTTCTGGATTTTTGTTTTGTACACCGACGCAATTTTTAGTGAATCTAATAAATGCTGTGCAGAGCTTCTATCCGGCAATGACGAAGATCATAGGGACGCTGGGAACGAAATCGCGATCTGTAGACACCATTTCGGAATGCCTCAAATCTGGAATGTCTGGTATTCCACAACTAAAATCCTTCGTTTTTGTGGCTATTTATTTGACTCATTTTTGCATTTGAGCTGTAACAATTTTGCTTTCTGCACTGCGTGTGTACTTTGGATTATGTGTAACAGTTGCGCGCTTTGATTTTTCCTGGGGCGATTCTGAGTATCATCAGGAGACATTAGAAAATTTGAAGACGGCCTCTAAGAACACGAAGAAGATGTGTGGAGTAAGTGATTCTCTATTAGCTTGGTTTTCTATGATCTGTTGTTCGGATCCCCGGTTTGATGCTGTAAATGTAGTTTAGAGCTAGTGATGGATCGGTCTTAATTATCTTACAGGTTATGCTGGACACCATTGGCCCGGAAATGCAAGTCATCAATAAAAGCAACCATCCTATTTCTCTTCAAGCAGACTCCTTACTGGTTTTGACTCCCGATGTAGAAAAGGAAGCCACTTCAAATCTACTCCCTATAAATTTTAGCTGCTTAGCAAAGGTCAGCGTGTAGAAATGAGAGCCATGAGCTTTTTATTCTATGAAACATCCATTATTCCATGATCATAAGTATAGATATTTAGAAACTTTTATTTGTTCTTGAGTCGAATGTCTTTCGAAAACAGTCTATTTGAGGTAAGGCATACATACATCTACGGATCTACCATCTCTAGACCCAACTGGTGTCACCGTCCTGAGTTGTTTTTGTTGTATGCATAGGTCAATATTGTAATTTCTTGAACTCAGATGCCAATGTTCTGTTTCTGCAGTCGGTGAAAACCGGAGACAACATTTTTATTGGTCAATACTTGTTCACAGGAAGTGAAACTACCTCAGTGTGGCTTGAGGTATGATCTAGAGATTTTAATTACAGCTTATATATCAGCAGCTAGATGCTTCTTCTTGTACCATTCTTTATTAAAGGCTTACGGCCATTTGCTATTGCTATCTATTTAAATACCCGTTGTTAAAAGAAATAAAAAAAGGTTTTGTTCAAGGTCATTGAGCCATTTGAGCCTAAGTGCCTAACACAATGGAGATTCTGAGAGATTTAGTTTGATGCAGGTAACTGAGGTTAAAGGAGAGGATGTGGTTTGCCTGATAAAAAATGCTGCCACCTTGTGCGGTTCTTTGTACACTTTACACGTCTCTCAAATTCACATTGATCAGCCTACCCTGACTGAACAGGATAAGGAGGTAAGCTGTTCTTCTTAGATCATAAATCTTACTATGTAGTGAAGTAATCAATTCAGTGTATGATAGGATGACTAAAAATGTTTGAAGAATGCAGGCTATGTGTACGGTAGAATGATAGGTATTTTTTGAAACAATCAATTTTGTATGGTTTTATGTACAAACATGCTTCATATTTCATACGGAGTATCATTGAAAGATTATACAAATTATTATGCATCAATGCTGAATGAGTTTTTAGCTTGTTATCTATTAACTATGGTTTCTAAGAACTTTAAAAAAACACTAGTATGTTGTACTAGCCATCTTATTGAAATGATTAACCAAATATAGCTTATTTTCTAGTGTTCTGATCGGCTTGGTCCTGATGTTTCACTGATGTAGGTCATAATCACTTGGGGAGTTAGGAACAAGATAGACTTTCTTTCACTGTCATATACACGACATGCAGAAGACATTCGACATGTAAATCATTTTGTTGCTTCCTGTAATCATATTTCTTTGTATTATACATTTGTTTCTAATCACATGTGAGTGAACTAGATGTAGAGAAACTGATGGATGGCTTCTCTGGCTAATTATATTGTGGCTTGTCATATTAGGCTCGTGAATTTCTTTGCAAGTTAGGGGATTTGAGTCAAGCTCAAATTTTTGCAAAGATTGAAAATGTGGAGGTCAGACATTTTTCAGGCTCTTTTGGAACACAAATGGGTTGCTAGCTCAAGTTAGAGCTTGATAATTTTTCAACTTTCATCTCCTTACAGGGATTGACACACTTTGACGAGATTCTACAAGAAGCAGACGGAATCATTTTTGCCCGAGGAAATCTAGGGGTTGATCTCCCCCCTGAGAAGGTGCATTTACATGCAATTATGTTCAAGTAATTTGGTTGTGACGACTAACAGGGCACTAGGATATATGTTCTTAATGTGGGTCTTATTTTTTCTTTGGAAAGTATCTCTATGCATTTTTCCTCACACTGCCAATCATATCATAATATGGAACGAAACATGGCTTCATAAGAGAGTAGAGGTTGAAATATTTTATTTTGGGTTCCATTGTCATAGTAAGTGTGAGGCCTCACACTACATTATATTGCTTTTCAGGTGTTTTTCTTTCAGAAGGTTGCACTGTTCAAGTGCAACATGGCCGGGAAACCAGCAGTGGTTACTCGTGTTGTGGACAGTATGACTGATAACTTGCGACCCACTCGTGCTGAGGCAACTGATGTTGCCAATGCTGTGCTAGATGGTAGTTCTCACCTTCCTGATAAAAAATATTAGTCATGCTCACTTTATCAGTCTAATATTTTTGCTCATAAATTGTTGTGGTGTCTCATTTTACAGTTGTATTTGGTAGTGATGAGATTCTTGTTCACTTGTTTCAGGCTGTGATGCGATTCTCCTAGGTGCAGAGACCTTGCGAGGATTATATCCTGTTGAGACTATCTCGATTGTTGGCAAAATTTGTTCTGAGGTCAGTTTCCTTTAGTTTGTATCTATCTGGATTTAAGTATTTGCATATGATTATCTAAACATTTATTTAACTTTTATTTATTTATCCAAACATCATAATTCCTCTACTACAGCGTGCAATAATAAGTTAGTTTTGTTTAGATGTTTGTATCGTTTCATTTACTGCGTAGGTTTCATCGTAAATAAGAATAAAGGAGAGATAAATCATAAATGTGTCATTCTAGCTTAGTTTATTTTTAAAATGAAGCTAAAACATTGTCAATGCTATGCTTTTAGCTTCATTGGAAATGGACTCAAAATGCCACAAGGATGTTACAAATGTGAAAAAATTAAAAATAAATGCATTAACTGCGGTAACCTTTCAGTTGCATTTGTTTTTGGTATCAATTTTTTTCGTTTGATTGAACATCATGTCTACCAGTGGAAGTTACATAAATCCTTTATGCAGGCTGAGAAGGTTTTCAACCAAGACCACTATTTCAAGAGAGCTATTAAAAATGTTGGAGAACCAATGTCTCACTTGGAATCTATTGCATCCGCTGCGGTGGGCTTTCTTTAAATCTCAATTCTTTTCAATTAACTAGTTTATCGGGAAAAGAAACATATTCGGCTTACACTATTCTTTTGATTATTATATTAAACCACAGGTGCGGGCTGCCATCAAGGTCAAGGCATCTGTTATTATTTGTTTCACATCATCAGGGAGAACAGCAAGGTCTGTGATGTTTAATTTCGAAGTTTATGGATCTTTAGAAAGTTTTTAGGAAAATAAATCCAATATGGAATGGAATCCAGAAATGCCAGAGAAAGTATAATTAAATGACAATGATAATTATTTTCTCATGTATGGTGTTACATTTAAGAACATAAAGAATAATCAAACACGATTAAAATGATTTATCTCTATTATCTTCCATACTTTCTCTTTCACTATCATTTTGAGGTTTCTAAACGGACCTACATACCTTGTTCTGAGCATCTAAAGAACATCTATGAAATTCTGTGTATCCTTGATGGCACAATGCACATGCTGTAATATAAATGAAGAACTTTCCTTGGCTATGCAGATTAATAGCAAAGTATAAGCCAACAATGCCGGTGTTATCTGTTGTTATCCCTCTCATGAAGAGCAACCAACTTAGGTGGACATTTTCTGGGGCTTTTGAGGTACATTATACCTTTACTTCTTTCAACTGAAAATGTCATTTAGGTTTGATGGTTCTGCAAACCTTTGGCACTAAGTATGTGATTGATGAAACAATTAGCAGGCAAGACAATCTCTCATAGTCAGAGGCCTTTTCCCCATGCTTGCTGATCCTCGACACCCGGTGAGATTTTTCTTTCCCAAATAGTCCCTAGCCGTGCAACTGTTATGGCTTATCAATGAGATAATATTCTGTGGCCTCATGACTAATTATTTGATGTGTTTGAACAAATACCCGCATTTGCCCCTGCAGGCCGAGTCCACTACTAACGCAACAAACGAGTCAGTGTTGAAGATTGCGCTGGAGCATGGGAAGGGCATGGGGGTAATAAAGCCGCATGACCGGGTTGTGGTATGCCAGAAGATAGGAGATTCTTCTGTTGTGAAGATCATTGAGCTTGAGGACTAGAAGAGCAATCCATATCCATGTAGGTTGTTTCATTGCTCTTGTCTAATTAAGCTTTTGCATTACTAATTCAAAAGCCATTTTTCTTAGTAGCCAATTGGTGATTGGCAACTATAATCAAGTTTTTTTGTTATCGTTTAGAGGCTTAATACACTCTATGTGCATGAATGTTTTGTAAAGATTATCTCTTAAACACACACACGAAATTATAGATATAAAACATATTCTAAGTTGGTTAGTGCCCTTCACATCTTTGGGTTCATATTTCATTTGCGCTATAGTATTTAGTTCGTCTGTTTACTTTGTATTAAGTTCGTCTGTTTACTTTGTTTGTCCCTATGCTCGAGTTGGAAGCTCAGATGGAAGGAAAAAAATGAGTGACATTTATTTTAAGAGGAAAAGATCAAACATCTGAGACTATTGAATTCTTTTATAGAGTATTTGTTTATTTATTAATAGTCATCACAACTCATGAATATAAGCATAAAGTTAAAAATATTGCTTCCAAGTGTATAGTCTCTCATCTTTATTTTTAAGATTTTTTATTTGGTTAATAGAATTGATACATTTATATGAAAATATTTTTTAAAAGGTTGGGTCAAACTGATCTTTCCGAGACCAATCATATTGTTAGTCTTACAACTAAAATTAGACCTGGCAAAACAGAATCGGAACCGATTACCCGAACTGAAATATCCGAAACCAAAACCCAAATGACCCGAAAAATGAAGATCCTATCTATAACCGAAAACCCGAAATGATTCGAATCGAACCGAAACCAAACTAAATAATTCATATCCGATCTAAATCCGAAATCGATAATATCCGAACCGATTAAACCCGAAACCGATTAGATCCAAAACCGATAATACCCGAAACCGATAAAACCCAAAACCGATGAGATCCGAAACCGATTATATCCGAAACCGATTAGAACCTACATCGATAAATTTGGAACTATGTTTTCCTTTCAATAAGCGTATTATATTTTTAAATTTTTACTTTTATTTTACCATTTGAACTAATTATATTACTTGCTCATTTCCTCATAAAATGGATTATCTTCTTGAAAAAAGTACAAAATTTTATGCCTTAAATTTAGTATATGTAAAAATTAAAGATAAGTTATACATACGTGGGATGGTATATAATTCAAACCGTCTCGACCCGTGCCCACCCCTATTTAAAAAATAGAAAAGTAATTTGTGCGATATTTATTACTCCCTCCGTCCTATATCTTTCTTCCCGTTGCGCAAAACGAAGAAAAATCCCAAGTTTTTTCAATCTATTTTATTTAAATATTGGTATAGAAATAAAAAATAAAATATACATATTTAAAAACTATATCAAAAGTTCAACAAAACAAGTGGTGACAAGAATATTTTATTTTATCATATAGGCCATGAAAAAACACAAATAAATATAAATTCACTGAAGTTGGAATAGTGCTTTGGGAAGAAAGTTTTAGGATGGAGGGAGTATGATATTCTTTTTGAGACGAAAGAATTATATGATGAATTGTATGAAATAACTAGATTGTATCCTGATTTCATCCCATTGTATCCTGATTTCATCCCATTATAATAAATTTTATTGATTTGAGAGTTAATTTGATTAGTTTCAAACCAATTCACTCAATATTAGTCAATAAAATTAGATGCTAGTGTTAATATTTTGAAAAAACTCTCTAGCGATCGACATCATTTAGTGTTATCATTTTCAAATTTGATCTACATCATTATATTTAAGTGTAAAATTAATTATATTTGACTATATTAAATTTAATTTATTTTATTTTCAACAAAATACACTCAACAATTTATAAATTTTGCACCCAAATTATAGTCAAATGGAACATAACACTATTTGAATTTATCTCTTATCTTTGCATTTATAAACATAAGTATATTAGTAATTGTGAGAAAAGTTTGATATTTCAAAACTAAATTTTAAAATCAATTTAATTATATTAAATTTGTATAATAATTAAATATATATATAGTTTCACAATTTATAGTCCAAATTTGTAAAATATGACAAAAAAAATCAAAAAGGGAAGACTATTTAGGTTAGAGATAATATAATTAAAAAAATATATAAAATAATATGAGATATTGAGTTGATGATAGATAAATGTGATAAAACATAAAAAGAAATATGGATAGTTAACTTTCAATTAGAAAATAATATATATCCAAAATATATTTGATCCGAAACCGAAATATATCCAAACCGAACTAGAACCAAAACCGAAATATATCCGACTCAAATTGTATCCGAACCAAAATCTATCCGAACCATTTATAACCGAACCGTATCTGAACCGATTCGAAACCGAACCGAACCTAAAAATGTATCGAACCGAATCAAATCTGAACCAAAATTTAACCGATTCGAACCGAACCGATTATAACATATAATAGAAAGATATCTGAACCGAAAAATTTCAACACGAAACCGATCCGGTTGATCCGATTGCTACCTCTAACTAAAATTAGAGACCACAAAGGGTAATCAGTCTTAGAGTGATACTACCTCCGTCCCAGAGTATTTGTCTTGTAATTTGTATATTAAAAAATGATAGAAATTATATATTAATAATCTATATGTTAAGACAAATCAAACAAGTTCACACATGACTATATTTAGGCTTACACATTCAGAGAATTTGATGAGTCAAAGTGCTTAGATGAACAGTTCCAAAAGTCAAAGCTGGATGAATACTCCGGAACGGAGGGAGTATAATTTTTCACCTAATTTAAAATTATAAATGAGACTACTATTTTAACACCTGACCTGTCTCGTGGACCACTTTGTTCGGTAAGATTTCAATATGTTATAATAGTTCTTTAATTTTAATTGTATGATTGGAAATTTGGAACCACACCAGGACTAGTTTTATCAGTCTCAAAACCACTTAGTCCTTCCTTTTTGAAAAATAATTTAAGAAATCTGCCTAATGATGGAATGTATTTTGGAGAGGTATATATATATATCTTAGTTATTTCTCCAGAATATCAAATTTACTCTTCTAAAAAATGTACAACTCCAATAGAGAAGGGTAATGTTTTGTTTTCAGTCTTGTTGACGACCCTATCTATTTTCACCATCACTCCGTCTTCCACCATAAAAGGCACCAACCCTATTCAAGAGAAAAGTTCGTTCTCTTGATTTTTTGAATTCATGAGAATTAGGTCTAATCTCTTTTGATTTCATCACTCTGTTTTCAACCTTTGATCATTAATTTCTTTTCCATTTGCTTCTTGTTACTTCCCGTCAATTCCAAGTCCATCAACCGCCTTCCAGATTTTTACCTTCCTTTATTGAAAATGATATATTTACCCCTTCGAAATTGAAGAAGGTATTCTACCCTTTCATATACATACCTTCTCCATCGTGATTCATTTTTTATGTAGAAAAGTTAAAAATGGAAGTTATGCACTTTTATCCTTTGTCATGCTCTAAGAGCATGAGCAATGGCAAGACCGAAATCGAATGCCACACGTTGATGTAATATGCTTCAACCAACTAGAAATAATTCAGCCAGACAATGGCAAATGAGTGAAGTGGATGCATTGCAGTGGCAAGTCGTTCTATTGATCACATTTTACATTTTTAAGGTATTTGAATTTTTAAAAATTATTTTAGTTAGATGCTCTTTCATAAATATGGAGTATAATTTTACTCCCTTTCTTATTTAATATTGGATATTTTATTTTGTCTGAATAATATTGGATATTAATAATTTTTTAAATAGTATGAATAGATATTACCTTTTAATAGAGTCAAAAACATTCAAAAAAGAATATTGAATATTAATAATTGCTCCATTTTGAAATTAAAAATATTGAAATCAATCAAAGAAAATAAAAATCAAATTATTAAACTAATTACTACCTTGTTTTCTTTGTCTGCCACGTACAAGATCTTTCAAAAAAACATAAATAAAAGTTCTATAAAAATGCACGCCTAAAATATTCCTCCTTTCCAAAAAACTGAAAAAAAAAAAAAGAATTTGCAATGGGAGTACAAAAGATAACCTTTAAATTAAATAGTTTATGACACTACAAAGTAAAAGCGGGACGACTCATGTAATGTCATAGGTTGATTATTCATTTTTTTTCGCTTCACGACAAAAACACGTTTGTGGCTGTTCGTTCGCCAAGTGTAAAGGTGAGACGGTATGGGACCCCATCCTTAACCGTTAACTGCATTGGTACTCTGGATAAGACTGTGTTTACGTAGATAATGAATAACGTTTAGTGTGTTCGCAAAACAAAAAAGCACCAGTGGTCTAGTGGTAGAATAGTACCCTGCCACGGTACAGACCCGGGTTCGATTCCCGGCTGGTGCATTTGGCGATGGTGACTACAATTAGCCATGGGTGACTACATATAATGATGAAATAGCTAATACTGAGCCAATTTTTTTAATTCTTAAATTATTTTTTTGTCCTTTTGATCTTTTAGTAAAATAAAGATCCACACCATTTCTCTTTGTCAAGGAAAAAATGGAGTACTTCTTTTTACACTACAACTTTCCTTCGTTTGATTACACTTTTGTATATAATGATGAAATAGCTAATACTGAGCCAATTTTTTTATTTCTTAAATTATTTTTTTTTCTTCCTTTGATCTCTTAGTAAAATAAAGATCCACACCATTTTTCTTTGTCAAGGAAAAAAAATACTTTTTTTAAGCCATAATTTTCTTTGGTTTGATCTTACGGTGAATTTGAGATTCACATAATCTTTTTGGCTAAAATTCATCATTACTCCTTCAAGTTTTTTTGTCATGCACAATTACTCTTTTAACTTAAAAAATTGTTACAAATAGTTTTTCAAGTCACGTTAGTGTTGCATGATTAGTCCTGTTAACAGAGGCAGAGCCAATCTTTTTTTATTCTTAAGTTATATTTTTCTCCTTTTGATCTCATAGTAAACTACAGATCCACACCATTTTTTTGTCAAAGAAAAATTACTTCTTAAAGTTTTTTAGTCACACAGTTTGTCTTCTAACTTAAAAAATTTTTATAGTAGTTTTCCAAGTCATGTTAGTATTGGATAATCAGTCTTCTTGTTAACAGAGGCGGATCCAAGAATCAATAAACATGGGGTCTCGTTTCATAAATTGAGAGCATACATTTATACTTAGTAATTATTCACATGTTAAAAAAACTAAAAAAAACTACTATTTAAATGAACATTCTAAATATGATTCTCAAATGGATTTTTCAAAGTTATAACTTCTACATATGACAATTTTTTAAAAATAAAATTTAGTAATAGGATATAATATTTTTTTGTCAAAAGCCTCATATTAGAACAAAAATTTAGACATATCCATAATCCTTCTTTATCATCCTTCTTTATCATACATTAAAAATGAAACTAAATTGTAAGAAGAATACAAATAAAACGAAGATAGCTTTGTTTAGGTTTTCTTTTTTTTGAGAAAAAAATACTTGTAAAAAGACCAATAAAAATTGTAAACTCCTTACATACATCAATATATTCTAAACCCACAATTTTGTGAATGACCACAAAGAGTACAAGTTTGAAGTTTTAAAGTTTTACATTCAAAATAATTAAAATTAAAAAATATGTTTTTTTAGATTTTCTGGCAACAATGAGAAATGAGATCAACATTGTATTTCTTGTGTATTATTAAAGTATGAGGATAAGTTGATGTATATTGGAGGTTCTCATTTCATTTTCCAACTCCACTAAATTTTGAAACCACTCATAAAAAAATTAAACTAAAAATTTAAATAACACGTGTATTTGGGTAATTTGATGGTCAAATTGAAAGAACTTTAATAATTATTTAATATTCATTTAAATTGAAAGTCTAATGCAGTAATACATACTAATGCAAAAAAAATATCTTCAAAAATACAATAGAATATATTGCATAAAAATGTTTTTTTAGAGTACTTGAGGATAGAATTGAGGTCCATTTAAAGAATAAGAATAGAGTAGTTAAGAATCCAACCTTAGATCTCCCCTCCCAAAAATCAACAGCATTTCATGACTTTTTTTCACTCTGAATTTGTTAGTTTATATACTATAACTCTATAAGTATCAGAACACCTAATATATATAAAATCCTACGTGGAGGTTCGTGGGTCCCGGTACGCTGTGGGACTCAACGTGAGTCCGCCTCTGCCTGTTAATTTTGTCATTACTCAATGCATTTTTTTCATTTTTCATTATAAATACATGTCAAGAAAACAAACATATGCTCAATTCAAATTTAGCTTGTTAATGCGGATTATGCCAAAGGTCTTGTGGTCCAATAACACCATAGTGACTCTTCTTAATGGAAGATAACAACGGGTTAAACCCTTAATGAAGACAGACTCTTGGTATATCAATAAGTTGAAAAAATATGTATAAACAAAAATGGAGTATTGTAAATGTTATAGAATTATTAGTGGTCAAAAAAATAATCCCTCCATTATCAAATCTTTAGAAGTCCTTGTAACACTATAGTGCATCTAAAAATTTGCAAAGGATCAAATCTTTAGAAGTCCTTGTAATTCTTTTAGAACCCACCATTTAAAAAAATTATCCCTCAATTACATCCCTTTTTTTCACTTTCCAAGAGAAAAAAATTTGCAATGAAATTATGTTTCTCAAATACATTTTAGTCTCACTATTTTTACTTTATCAAAAAACAAACCAAATGTCAAAATCAAAACAAAAAATGAGACAGTTGAAGTATAAATGTGTTTGATTGACTACAAACTCCTTAAATGTGATATATGAATTCACTTGTGTGCTCTTAGCACTCATTTGCTCAATAGAGGTATGTTTAATACACGGAATTGATAGCATTGAACTTGAATTGAGAGGTTAAATTCTATGGAATTGATTTAGGTAAAATTTGAGTTCTCCCATTCCAATTCATTTTTGACACTACCAATTTCAAATATACATATTTTTGTATTACCAAACAACAAAATTAGAATTTTTGTTTCCAATTCTAATTCCACAGTCTAAATTTCTGTGTACCAAATTGAGCCTCAATGTTTGCTGAATAAGAATTCAACACTCTTATCACACTTGAAGACCTTTTGTGTATTGTATAAATCACTAAATCTTATAGGGGGGCAATCGGATTCCATCGTAAAAAAATTGTGAAATGCCTGATATGCCCTCGAGGGCAATTCTTCGTTAACACCAACCCTGAATTCCACTGCTACTCCAAATATGTCCTCCGCCATATTCCAATCCTACTTCAATCTTGCTGGCCAATGGACAAATATCAGTTGGATTTGGTTGGCATAACATATTCATAATTACAAATCAAATGTTATAATTCATTTTAGTTTCCAAATACTATAAATAAAGTTTACTCGGTAATTACCAAAAAGAACAGAGCCTAAATACTCCGTAAAAAATTATGTTTTTAGTAAATAAATTCATTTTTTTTTGCACACTTGCACAATCGAAAAGGAATGAACCAATGACGTACAAGAACCAATGAATTGTTGTCAAATATCAACACCCGTCTCAACCATGACACATAATTTGTTAGCTATGTAGTTTATAAAGTTTGTGATCAATGAGAAGCTAAGAATAATCCAAGTTGCATCTTACTAAAATACCCCTTCGATAAGGGGTTGTAAGCGTTAAAAAGAGTTGAGAGTTTCACACAAATTGTTTTTAATAAAAAACGCTTGGTGCACACCGAAGTTTACACTAAGGTGTAAACCAAACTTCATTTTTGCGCTTCATAGATTTGTCGGTGGGTCACAAATGAATCTTTGTTAGTGCGCACACAGATCTTGTCTTTGAAGTGCAAAAAAATATATAGTTTGGTGTACACTATGCATCACCCTTAAATTATAGCAACAATTTGAGAACTGTCAATTTTTGTGAATGCCAAAATAACACTATTAACAACAATAATATGGCTACCGGGGAGTTTGCTAACAACTCCATTTCAAGGCTAGTGAGAAATATAAACATCCTTACGCAACAGAGTAAAACTACTAAGTACTAACCTTACAGAGTACAGAGAGAGAGAGGCAAGCAGCAATCCTCTTGATGTTTCTCAGTCAAAGTGCTTCGGGGAAACGAAATTGTGCGGGGCCCGGACCCAATATCCCCTTTTGTTCACTTATCTTGGCCAACCCCAGAGATGGATCGGGCTGCCCGTTCCTCTCATCATCTCTCCACACAGTTCCTTGGCATTCCATCTGTGGCATCATCTACAAGGAGGAAACAAAGATTACACAAATAAATGAAACAGAGAGTGATGCACTTGACGGAATGCTTAACAGATGTGCTTTGTACTATCATATTTACTTGCCTCATCATCATCGTAGCCTTTGTTTAATATGAATTGAGTCATCAGAGGTGGGGTAATGTCTGGATCAGGCTTTTGAAATATAAAGGTGGTGAAAAGGCCTGCAATTAATATAATCTGTATCTAAGTTGAGAGAATGTGTGAGAGAAATTGTATGAGTTAATTAGCCCTTGAATTTAAAGTATTATACAAACAAACACGTGAAGATGGTCACCTAAAACATCATAGGCTCTAGGGAGTAGTCTGCCCCTAGTATCTGTGAGAGTATGGTTGGCATCTTGTAGCATTCCTACAAACTGTGCCCTATGAGACAGTAAACAAAGGAAAATAAGATCAGTCTTCATGCAGGAACACAGTATAGAAGGAACTTTAACACTATGTTTGGTTCGTCAAATTTTGAATGGAGAAGAAAAGAAAGGTTTTCTCTCCTTTTCCTTGCTAAAATGGAAGGGAAATCATTTTCCTTCTTAGAGTATTTCTTCTTCCATTTTCATTTCTTTCCACTTTCCTTTCTTTTTCTTGTTCCTCTGTAACCAAACAAAAAAAAATTGTTCTCTCTCTAATTTTCTTTTTTGTTCTCTTAAAAAATCCTTGAACCATAGTGTAAAGAAAATCATTAGTGATTAGTGCAAGAAATATGAGTAAATACATTGAGCACTAAAGTTGTAGGTAAAAATCCATACCTATAATCATCATAAAAATCTGTCAAGTTTTGAATCTCGATATAATCAAGTCCAGCCTCTCTGGCCAACCTAAGGAGAAAATCTCTGAAGTCAATATAGAGCTTTCCATGTCTCAATAACTAAACATACTCCGTATAAGTTATCTCAGATGTTAGGCCTAGCAGAACCTGATCAAGCTTGGGAAATGAACCAGACACTGTGTTTCTGCAGATATATCATTCGCAAACTTCAATTGATACTTCATTCCAAAAAAAGGAAACCTGCAAACAAATTATAGGAAAATTGGTAATTGAATGAAACATAAAAATACAAAAAAAGGTCAAAATAAGGAATCCCTACATACTTCTCTTCCTCAACCTCAAAAGCTATCGTGTAACTCTCAGTTCTAATGCAATTGGGGACCATGTTAGGCTTCATTCCGCTACCCTTGTTGTGGCAGGCTTCAACATTCTTCTGGTACTTTGCCCTGTCACAGTAATGTGGTAAGGACATAATAGCATAATACTCCCCCACGTCCCATAAAAGCCTTCTCATTTTCTTCTCTGTTCATCCCAAAATAATTATCTCTTACTTTCTCTCTTTCCCTTTTTGGAAAAGAACATGTGATCCAAAATACTTCTCTCCCTTCTAAACAAATTGTAACCACTCACTTTTTACTTTTCAAACATAATTTCAACATGTCTCTTTATCTCTGTGAGGTCAAAGTGGGAAAACTAATTTGAGACGAAGGGAGTACATTTTTCTATATAAAATCTAATGGAAGGTTTAAATGGGAACAGATTCAGATTCCCGTCAAAGTACAAATAACATGACAATTTTTCCTTTTTCAAAAGAGGAGCCCATTATGAGCCCATAATTCTTAACAAGGTAATTAGTTTTATGTTATGTACCTGAGGGCAAGGGCGGAGAAAGAGTTATTCAGGAGTATGTTATATGCACAGGGGGTTAGTGCTTATTGGCATTGACAAGACAACTGGAACTGTGGGGAAAATACTGATGTATGCAGACATGGTAGTTTGAAGGAAACTAAACAAGGAACAAGGGTTTCCTTCTATGTAAGCTAATAATGTATGTAGTAGCATGTATAAGTTTTGTTCCCTAAATTATGTTGATAATTGTTAACTTGGTGACTCTGTACCCATGTGTGAATGTAGTGCTTGAGTAATTAACGGGGTGGTACAGATCGTCATTTTCAAAATTTAAAAATATTCTTGTCATTTCATAATGTGGGACTGGGAGAATGGCACTTACAAACCATTTTAACCAACTCAACAGTAACCAGAGACTATGAGGGTGTTAGGCAATGTGGTGGATTCCCGAAAAAGCAGAAGCAGAAGCCAAAGTCAGAAATAAAAATCACCTTATCCTAATTTTGCTTAAAAGCACTTTTGGAGCCTATTTTGCACATCTAAAGCCATAAGCAATAAGCAGAAACTGATTTGACAAACACCCAAAACTGCACTTGGGTAAAGTAAAAGCTTAAAAGTTGTTTTCAAATAAAACCCCAAACACCCTATAGATATGGTTACATCCACAATTGTGATACTGGCTGCCTACATTTTCTGTTATCTTGCCCAGGTGGCCTTAATTGCACATATTTCAGTGTCTATCTACGACCAGATCCTTTCTGAACTCCCCTATGACCAAATGAGTTTCACATAAAAAATGAATCTGTAATGTGTGTAATGAAAAGCTTAATAGCTTATGAAGTCTTATACTTCTTGAACTGAGTGTAAAGATTTGTTTCAAATGAGTTTTACATAACTACACTCATCTCAATTATGAACTCATTTTGTACCTATTCGAGCGACTAAATGAGTTGAATAATGTGAAACAAATCTCTATACCACCTTGATCCCGACTAAGCCCCACCTAGGCACTAGACACCAAGGACCAATCAACCATTTCAAATTGTGTTGTCAAATGAATACGTACAGCCTGTGAAAGGAAAACTCTTTCAGGAATATTATCAAACACTTTATGGGCACTCAAGAAGAGAGAAATACTGAGTATATTAAACACAAGGAAGCACAGGAATGTACTCCGTAGAAGCCAAAGAAGAAGAGGAATTCTCTGATATTATTTCATCCAAGAGTAGTGTGCCTTTTATAGGCTAAAACAAAGCAAAAAAATAGGATCAAGTACTCCACTACCTATCACTACGCAGAGCATATCCCACTTAGCATAAGAATAGGTAAATACAACTAATTAATCTAACAACTTATTAAAAGACTAATTAAAAATGATTGACTTTTTCTAACAAACTCCCCCTTAAACTGAACATTAATAAATGCCAGTTTAATTATTGCTAGTCTCCTGCAGACAAACTCCAAGTAGCTCTCTTAATTTCTGAAATGCTTCCAACTTGAGCGGCTTAGTAAAAATGTCTGCAACCTGATCTTCACTTCTGCAATACACCAATTCAATAGTTCCTTCTTTAACCAGATCCCTCAGAAAAAATCTTCTAACATTAATATGTTTGCATCTTCCATGAAACATTGGATTTTTAGACACTTTGATGGTTGAACTATTGTCACAGAAGATAGTAGTGGGACCTTCTTGTTGAAAATGACATGCTTCTAGTATTCTTCTCAACCATAATGCTTGACACGCACAGGTTGTTGCTGCGACAAACTCAGCTTCGGTTGTTGATAACGTGACTATGGGTTGTTTCTTGGATGACCAAGAAATCACCGTTGCTCCCATCATAAATGCATAGCCAGACGTGCTTTTCCTATCTTCAATATCTCCAGCATAGCCACTATCAGTAAATCCATACAAGCTTGATTTTTCTCCTCTTTTGTACAATAAGCCATAATTCCCAGTCCCTTGAAGGTATCTGAGAATCCTTTTTGCAGCTGTAAGATGAATTTGCTTTGGATGCCCCCTGCTGATTACACTTACAGCATACATGATATCAGGTCTTGTCGCAGTCGCATACATCAGACTTCCCACCATTTGCTTATAAAGAGTGCTGTCAACAGTTTCTCCTTCTGGATTCTTCACAAATTTCATACCTGCTTCCATGGGAGTTTTAGATGGATTGCAGTTTTCCATCTTAAACTTCTTCAACATGTCTTGCACATATTTCCTTTGACAAATAAATATACCTGCTGCAAATTGCATCACTTCTATACCAAGATAATAATGCATCAATCCAAGATCAGACATGTCAAACTCTTTCATCATCGACTTCTTGAAAACGTCAAACATATTCTTGTCATTCCCGGTATATATTAAATCATCCACATACAAGCAAACAATGAGCATTTTTTCTCCTTCTGATTTTACGAACAATGTATGTTCATAAGGACACTTTTGAAAACCTTCTTTGATAAAATAAGACTCAATACGACTATACCATGCACGTGGGGCTTGTTTTAAGCCGTATAAAGCCTTTCTCAACTTATATACTTTATGCTCATTGCCTACTTTAACATAGCCAGGGGGTTGATTTATATATACCTNTTGTAAACCCATTTTACATCAATGGGTTTCTGTCCTTCAGGAAGTTCGACCATCTCCCAAGTATTATTTCTTTCAATGGAATCAATCTCTGCATCCATCGCCTTTCTCCATTTTGGATCTGTTGTGGCATCGTTATAAGTTACTGGTTCACAATCTGAAAACAAAGCAAGATATGTGAGTTCATTATCATCAGATTGATCTGATTGATCAATTCCAGAGACTTCATAATCAATCATCCACGCAGGCCTCTTTCTCGTTCGTTGAGGGAGCTCGTCATCTTTTGAAGACTGATTTTCCTCTACTGGAGAATTGTTCTGATTGGGAAGAACTTGTTGCTCACCCTCTATTTCTTCATCAAACTCAACTGGGACTCCTTGTTTAGAGTTCCCTTCATTCCATTCCCAGAATTTTTCTTCATCAAAGACTACATCTCTACTTATGACAATTTTCTTAGTGTTAGGGTTATACAATTTGTAGGCTTTTGTATTACCACTAACACCAAGAAAGATACATTTTTCTCCTTTGTCATCTAACTTCTTTCGCTTCTCATCCAGAATATGAGCGTAAGCGATGCATCCAAAGATTTTGAAATGATCAACTGTTGGTCTCCTTCCACTCCATGCTTCTTCTGGTGTCATATTTTGAACAACAAAAGTTGGACTTCTGTTCAATATATGAACGCACCAGTTGACTGCTTCTGGCCAGAAACTTCTTGGAATGCCACTCCTGCTTAAAATGCATCTGACCATATCAAGGATGGTGCGGTTCTTCCTCTCGCATACACCATTTTGTTGTGGCGTATATGCTGTCGTCAACTGCCTTTTGATGCCATTCTGCTCACAAAAACTTTCGAATTCATGTGAGCAATACTCTCCTCCTCTGTCAGTTCTTAGAACTTTAATTGAGTAGCCACTTTCTTTCTCTACATGTGCTTTGAGACTCTTAAAAGCAGTAAAAGCTTCAGATTTCTCTAGTAGAAAATAAACCCAGATTTTTCTACTGTAATCATCTATAAAGGTTATGAAGTACCTCTTTCCTCCATTTGATGTAGGATTTATTGGACCACAAATATCTGAATGGACAATTTCCAGGGGTTGTTTTGCTCTCTGGGAAACACCTTTTGGAAATGGAACTCTATGTTGTTTGCTAATGACACAATCTTCACAAACCTTTGAAGGATTATCAAAGTTTGGAAGACCTATCACCATGTTCTTTTGTTGGAGAGCTTTTAAACCACCAAAATTCAGATGCCCATACCTGTGATGCCAAAGCCAAGCCGCTTGATCAGACACTGCTGAATAACACCTCTGACTTAGGCTCTCAAGATGAAGAGGAAACAGCCTGTTTCGAGTCATTTTTGCTTCAGCAATCAGCCCCAATCTGTCATCTTGAATCCTACACACTCCCCTTTTAATGACAACCTCATAACCCTTTTCTTGCATTTGTCCAATACTCAGCAGATTTGTCTTTAGTTCAGGAACAAAAAGAACATTGGAGATTATGTGATTTGAGTTACTTTGGGTATTGATACTTATCTTTCCCTTACCCATAACAGCAACTTTGGAGTTGTTCCCAAACTTCACAATATCTCGATAGGCTTCATCCAAACTAGAGAATACAGACTTGTCCCCACACATATGATTGCTACAACCAGTGTCAAGATACCACATGTGCCTTTTGTTGGTGTCTTCTTTATCATTGCTCACCAACAAAAGAGAGATCTCCTCCTCCTGCTCAGTCCCAACAAAGTTTGACCTCTCTCCTTTGTCTTTCTGGAGGTTAGTGTGACACTCATTCTTGAAATGTCCAAACTTGTGGCACCTATAACACTCAACAGTAGATTTATCTACAAACCTTGATCCATGGTTGTTTGAAGGATATCGACCTCGACCTCTTCCTCTTCCATGATTGTTTTGGTGTGGTGAGTGTCCCCTTCCTCTACCTCTTCCATGATTTGGCTTGCTAGCACCCTCAGAACGACCATCAGTTGAAGCTTTTAATGCCTGTTCACCTTCATTAACTTGTTGATCGATCTTCTTTTCATGACTGAGTAATGAACTTTCAAGTTCATCCAGTGTCATTGTTGATATATCATTTCCTTCCTCTATGGCACACACAATGAAGTTGTATTTTGGTGCCATAGAACGAAGTATTTTCTCAACAATAACAGTTTCGCTTATCTGGTCACCATAGCTCCGTATGCTACCAACCAACGTCATTACTCTGGAAATGTACTCAGTAGCTTTTTCCCCTACCTTCATTCGAAGTGATTCATACTCCGAACGTAGTGCTTGTAGTTGCATCCTCTTCGTCTTGGTATTTCCCTGGAATTTTTTCTTCATTGAATCCCAAATCTGTTTGGAGGTATCTTTGCCAAGAATAGACTCCAGGATGGTCCGATCAATTGCTTGGAAAAGATAGTTTTTTGCCTTGAGATCCTTTAGCTTCAAACCTTCCAGCCTCTCTCGCTGCTCTGCTGCCATTCCTGCGGTTGGTTCTGCTACTGCAGATTCAACCACGATCCAAAGCTCCTTGGACCGCAGGAAGTTTTCCATCAACATGCTCCAATGGTTATAATGACCATTAAAGCGTGGAATTGAGGGCTGCACAAAACTGTCTGACGCCATGAATCAGCTTTAACTCTTCCTATATTATATCAACTAGGCTCTGATACCAAATGTGAAAGGAAAACTCTTTCAGGAATATTATCAAACACTTTATGGGCACTCAAGAAGAGAGAAATACTGAGTATATTAAACACAAGGAAGCACAGGAATGTACTCCGTAGAAGCCAAAGAAGAAGAGGAATTCTCTGATATTATTTCATCCAAGAGTAGTGTGCCTTTTATAGGCTAAAACAAAGCAAAAAAATAGGATCAAGTACTCCACTACCTATCACTACGCAGAGCATATCCCACTTAGCATAAGAATAGGTAAATACAACTAATTAATCTAACAACTTATTAAAAGACTAATTAAAAATGATTGACTTTTTCTAACACAGCCAAGTAAGATTTGCAAAGAAATGCAAACAGAATGATATGGTCAAACCTAAAGCATGTGCATACACAAGTAACACAACAAACAAGAAACAAGTTGAATAAGAAGCAATTAGCATTTAGTGATGTACCATATAGTAGATGAGTCAGTTGTGATACCAAGAAAATAACCACCAGGTTTCAACAAAGATGAAACATTATGCAACAGCTTCCTCGTTTTTTCTTCTGTTTCAAAGCACAACTACAAACACAGATGGTTTGTTTGGAACTTTCAGAGGATATGAACATACAATGTCAGCCAGATAAGGACACATGGAAGATATTGAACCTGTAAATTGTGCATGCAGAAAACAATATCAGCCTCATTGTCTTTATCCCGACGATGTGTTTTCAAATCTTCCTGCATAATGGATATGCAGTCCTTTAGAAAGATATATATCATACAAACTTAATCTCAGTATAAACAAGACGTAATAAAAAATACGGAGTATATCATTATATTAATACTAGTTTGAAGAAAAATCATATAGGAATTTATAGAAACAAATCAAGCAATGAAGGCATTAACCTCCAATGAAAATCACCCATTGTTCTATACTCACAGAATATGAACATTGAGACACTCCCACTGACCTAAAGAACTCGTACAAGAGAATCACTATCATCATCCAATTAGGCAGAAGCATTAACTATCCATGCCCAATTTCACTATACACCAAGAGAGGTCGTTTATTATGTTTCCCTTTTCTTCCCGCATCAGATCAAAATTGAAGAAAATCCATGTATCCCATTTCCCTCACTCCCAGTTCCCAAATTTCCTATTTATTATAAAGACACAATGACTCTTCTAAAAGAACACAATAAATGTTCCACAAAGGAATGCAATAAAGAAAACGACAGCATTGCTGATAGACACAGAAACAGATTGTATCATAACTATTACTTGATGTGTAGATAAACAAGCATAAGCAGATTAAGAGCCTTACAGTGCAAGGATCAAGCTCAATCAGCTCAGTAGTGTAAACCTTGCGCAGACTCTCCCATGCTTCCTTTTTCTCATTCATTCCGGAAGTGGCTACATCTGCAATGGGGTGAAAATAAACAACGGGGAATAATTCAAACCTGGAAACAAGGAATCAATAAACAATTCAAAGAAATGCGATCATACCAATCCCAATGTAGTGGCTAATGTGAGCTTCATCCCATTTTTCTTCGTTCGGGACTTTCCCACAGTACAATTCACAAACCTAATCATACACAGATTGACATAGAAGCCGAACTTAATTTAAAATTTTTTTAAGAAAAGTATCAAAAGGCCTGCCGGTTGTAAGAGAGATATGTAGAACGAGGAACTTACTGTGGCGTAAGGAGAGACGAAGATTTTGATGAGAGCAATTTTAACGATGTCAATGAGTCGGTTGTGGAATGAATCGGCGACGGGCCGGTGAGGGTAAACGGGGAATGAAGCCGCCGGAGGTATCATCGCATCATCGTCCCGAGAGCTCTGCCGCTGGTTTATAGCTTCCCCTAGGCAGTGATTTGTACTCAATGTCACTTGAATAATAAATGGAGTGGACGACTATCTTTTTTACTCCATCAATCCCGATCTCACATTTTTATCCCATTACAAATTCAATAACTTTACAAGGAATGGACTCTTTTACCCTTCTACTCCTACACTATTCACACACTATTCATCCATGTGAGTGGGAAGGATACTTGGGGGATTTGGGGGTAATTTGGAGAAAAAAAATTTGATTTGACTTTTCCTTAATTTCAAAAAAAAGAGAATATTGTAATCTAAAGTGGGACGGAGGAAGTATATTTTAATATAGGACCATTAGGGCATTGATTACTATTAATTAGTTATTATTCAAATAAATATATTTTATTATTAGATATTATTTCTTTGTCTATACATTATTAAATCATATTAAAGAAATAAAATAATTTAAGTTCTACATTGGAAAATAACTTATATTTTAGTCATATTTAGTGCAAATTTTACTAATACATATCGCACAAATTACTTTTCTATTTTTTAAGCAGGGGTGGGCACGGGTCGAGACGGTTTGAATTATATATCATCCTACGTTTTATCTCGTTTTTTTCAAACGGTTCAAGCCACAATTGTGTCCCTCATTGTCCTTTAATATTCAGGATCGAGACAAAATGAAATGCGTTCGAATTGTCCTGCTCTGTAATTGTTCAAATTTAGATACAAAAAATATAAAGATTGTACCCCAAAATATAAATCTACTTGTATTTTAAAGATTGTACCCCAAAATATATCTCAAAAATTAATTCTTACATTTTGTGTCAATGTAAGTGTGAGATTGATCGTTTACATTGAAACAAATTGCCAATGCAAAATTTTACAACCACACTAAAATTTTGTGTCAATTTAAGCTTTCAAATGTAAGCGCAAATATTTAGGTATATATATATATATATATATATATTATAGCCATTTTTTTTTGTTAGTGGCAAATTTATGATCTCCACCTTTTTTTGTCAGAAAAAGAAAAAACTTCTTTTTTAGATAAAAAATTTTATTTCTTTGATCTATGATGAAATTGCTACAAAGGAGTCCAAAAATATTATCCTTTCCTATTTTAATATTTTTAAATTATACATTTAAAGGACTCCTATTCTATAGTATTTTAGTTTTTCCATTATTTACTACTATTCTAGCGTTTTCATTAATACGGAAAAATACCTCTTAGAAAAAGAGAGTAAATGATATCTAGATTCATTTACCTAAAAGAAATCAAAACCGGAAAAATACCTCTTAGATTTAAATAAACTATAATTTTTTCATTTTCCTAAAAAAAAAAAGTTTTCTATTTATATTACACTGAAATCATTTATAATCTTTTTTTTTCCCGTTAATCTTAGATTTAATTGATTTCTAGTATTTTATTTTTCTATTACTCTTATATTTTAATAATTTCTAGTATTTCGTATTTTCCAAAAATCTTATCTTAGATTTAAATAATTTCTAGTCTTTTTCATTATTTAAATGATTTCTATTTTCTAGTACTCCTTCCATGTTGCTACATTCTTTCCATTAATCTTAGATTTAAATAATTTAAAAATTATAAGGACCACCCGAGTAATCTTGTCTTAGATTTAAATAACTTCTAGTTTTTCTCATTAATCATATATTTAAATGATTTCTATTTTCTAGTACTCCTTGCACTCGTTCCATGTTGTCACATTCTTTCCATTAATCTTAAATTTAAATGATGTAATCTTAGAATTAAATTAGTAAAAAACTATAAGGACCGCCCAATTTTTTTTTTGAAAACCTGGAACTTTTTTATTGTACGAAAGGAGAATTAAATTGATATTAAATTGACTCTTTATAATTTGGACAATGTTTAAAGTACAAATTCACATAAAAAGTTTGTGTGCTGCCCTATGAAATCAAAGACCATATCCCAAATAAATTTTGTATGCCAACAAGCAAAAAAACACATAAATAAAGTGAAATAATAAACATTGTCTATAAATTCAAAACAGTAAGTAGTTGAAAAGTAAGTAGTTGAAAGATATAGGAAGAAGTTAGAAAAAATTTGAACGAATTAGAATGAGCTAGAAGAAATTAAAAAAAGTTAAATGACACTAAAAAGAGTTGAAAGAAATCGTAATGAATTGGAAAAACTTGAAGGACTTGAAAAAATAAAAAAGTGTTAAAATAATTATTGCATTTCATAACTTTCATATTTTTTTAAAATAATGTATGCTCTACCATTTCAATTTTTTATCTTTTTTTATTTTTATTATATACCATTATATTTTTGTTCTAAATCATATTAAATATTTGTGTGATTCACGCTCACTCTTATTTTTTTTACTTTTAAAATTATACTGGAGTAATTCATATAACTTTTCATTTTTTAAAATGTGTATTACTATTCATGTAACAAATATAAGGATACAAATGAATTAATACTTTTTATTAATTTTAAATGAAAATTTTTTGACATAAATAATATACCTAAAACAATGTGTGGATAAAATAAAAATCATCATACATCACATTTTATACATCAAAGTGAAAATAAAGCAAGAATAAAACATATATCCTCCGTCTTAATTTAAATTGTCTGTTTACTATTTACAAAGTCAAATTTCATTCACTTTCTTTAAATTTCGACGGAGGGAGAAAAAATATATCAAAATAAGAGTTACATATTTTTTATTACCAAAATACGAGTTAAATTGCATATACAATGTCATTCATGACTATATACATTATCAGAAAGTATTGTAAAATGTTAATATAGAATATCACATTATCACAGTATAAACTCTTTTTTTGAAAATAAAAATATAAAACTTTAATACTTTTCTATATTTTTTATTTTCTATTTAGGATAATTTATTTATACCAAAATAATACCACTTTATCTTTTAAGGCTAATAGCATTTACAACCTTTTTTAGTATATTGGCTTGCTATTTTTGTATTTTAACAAGTGAATAATGATATAGCAAGTGATGTTTTATTCTATTCTCCAACAATAGCTTGCTAATCTATTCTACTATTTTTTTAGCTTCCTATAATTTGAAGAGCTTATTATATTTAGCAAGTCAAATCATTTTTTGGCAAGCTTGTTAAAATTTAACAAATCCATTAGAAAGGAGAAAGTTAACTTGCTATATTATGGCTTTTAACCAGCCAAAGTTAAATGATTAGAGATACTCTAACGATGTTAATCTTACATTCTTACATTACAATGTTGAACTACTCTTTATTTTTATTGTAGCAACTTAAAAAACCCATAAAAACACACTTTGCGTAAGACTTTTTTGAACATTTTATTCCAAAATGAGAATTACTCATTAATACTCATATTATTTACTCTTCCGTTGCTAACTTTGACTATTTCATACTTCTCAGGACTTAATATTTATCCAATTTTAACTTTTTCCATTCAACCAGTATTTATACATAACCTTAAATTAAATAAAAATTACATGGTATAATAATTAGGTAGAGTAATATTTTTAAAATATAATACATTATAAATTTAATAAAATTATTTTTGAAGCAATATTTAATATAAATTTCATTTATTTAATGACAAATTTATCAAATTTGTTAATTTCTAAACATGTTATTTCTGAAGAGATTGTCAAGCTGTGGCTGGGCGGCTGTGTTCCCTACGCCGCTGCCCGAATGGATTCCCGCCTCCGGCCTGCTTTGATGGTAACAGAAGTAGTAAATTCAGCAAAGAAAGTTGGAACACAATGGAAAGAAAGGTGAAAAAAACAATTGCTTTAAACTTATTTTCACCTGTTTTGAAGGGATTCAATTGCCTTTTTCCACTGAAATGCCCTCTGCTTAGCATCTTCAAACAACAAAATTTTCTTTGGCTGTAGCAATGCAAAACAAAAGATGTTTTTTCATGTACAAAGACCCTTTTTCACTTTTTCTCTTCATTTTCTCTCCATTTTCAGCTCATCCAAACAATAATATTTTCTTTCCATTTTCACTTCTCATCCAAACTACAACTATACAACCACTAATTATGATCCATAACAAGAAGACCCTTTTCACGTGGGCCTGCGTCTCACTTCCAGGTCGGGTCGCTCCAACCCCTTTTGGGTGGGCTTCCCCTAGAGGTGGATCGGGCTTGGCAGGTGTAATTACAATTAAATGAATAAATTGGCTGTTTACAATGAGCAGAGTCCCGATATACCCATCAGTGTGTGTGTGTGTGTGTTAATGTATTAAGGGAGCGCATGGAAGTACCGTGCAAATCTTCAATTGCGAAGGGGCCGTGACTTGAACGCTAAGATCATTGGGATTGTCAGACCAGATGGTATTCCATTTCACAGCAAGCTTTGATGGGTCTAAGTAAATAAGCCTGGGCTTGTTAGTGAGGATAAGCTGTACTTTCTTACTCGTAATTTTCTGCATTTTCTTCATTGCAGAAGTCATAAGAACAGTCTCCCCAGCCTCCAGAAATGCTTGCCTGTTCAGAAACAAAACTCTTGTTACTGCTGGTATTCCATTTCACAGCCAGCTTTGAAGGGACTAAGCTTATCCTCTAATACATGTTTGCCTATTTAAGTGTCTATTCGCATGTTTCAGCTTTAACCATGTCAACATCCTCTCTACACATATCAAGGTAAGGTTGCATACATGCTAGAATGGGTAGTCATAAAACAAATTCCTTTTAATCATCTTATTAGGAGGATTATTTCATCAAATTACTATTATGAAGTCATGCAAGTGATGTAACATACCACTTAGAATCATATGAATCAAGTGAAGCAATTTTGGTTATGCTGCCACATGACTGTGAACAGTCCCGATCATCACCTCCGCCACGAGTAGATCGCGTCTTAAAATTAGAAAGAAAACTTGAGAAATCATTATATTACACTATTTTTTCAAAACAAAAAGGAAGAAGATTTCAACAATAGGATAAAAGGTATACTCTGGAGGGAAAGTAAACGACATCAAGAGTGAGATATGTACCTTTTGTTCCATAGCAAGTTGCGGAGGGGTC
The DNA here is from genome assembly GCA_900332095.2 of Cuscuta campestris. Lineage (NCBI taxonomy): Eukaryota > Viridiplantae > Streptophyta > Magnoliopsida > Solanales > Convolvulaceae > Cuscuta > Cuscuta campestris. Next base: position 46,715 of record OOIL02002122.1, on the reverse strand, counting down.
TGAGATCTCAAATTTTTCCAGTCTATCCCTTCAAAGAAAGGGTGGTTCTTAAGCACGGTGTAACCATCACGTCCTGCCCCAGGTCTCCTGCTTGGATCCATGTCCTGAGTCATCATGAATACCATTAAACGTAATTACATCACCTCATCGTCATGTAGGGGGAAGCATTGACACACTGAATTGGTCTTTGCCTTTCTGAATTGGTTTTGTTTTGTTCTTTGACCTTTGAATAGTTTCAAAATAATCCATAACCTTTCGCATCTCAATCTCATCTTTTTTTTCTTCATTTTGGTCCTCAAGCCTTTGATTGTGTAACTTCTAGTCCTTGACCCTTAGCTTGTTTTTCATGTGGTTTATATACCAGTGTACAATCTTAACAATATATGGAGTATGTACTTCCTCGTAACAACCCAAGTGGAAAAGAAACCTTATTAAGTGAGCCCAGCTATAAAAAACAACCCAACAAGTTCCCAAAAGTAGTGTTTGGGAATGGTGGAGTGGGGGTACGCAGTCTTTACCCCTACCGATAAAGGTAGAGTCGATGTAATATTAGACAAGGAAGGGAAAAAAACATGTAGAACTGATAATGAAGTGTGGCCAAGCAATCAATTACCAATAGCTGATCAACAAGGTCTCGCGCTTCGGCAGAGAAGAAGTTTGGAAATCTCACATCTCGGGCAATAATTCTCTGGAAAATAAGCCATTCACTAGAATCTTTGAAAGGAGATGTTCCTGCAAGCATTTGGTACAAAGTGCAACCTAGTGCCCAAAGGTCATTTCTGGCAAAACATTTTTAAACAATTGTTACAAGCAAATTGAAACACTTTCCTTAACTTCAGCAGGATAATTCCCAATTTGTTATTGAACTATCATGTATAAACTTCGCTTGTCAAACCTTCTTATGCTTGATCAAAATAATGTAGTACGGAGTAATAAATAATATGAATAAAAGACCGTCATACCCAAAAGTTGCAGGAGAAGAATTTAAAACTTCTGGAGGGACATATGCAGCTGTTCCCACAAAGGTGCATGCCTTATCATCTGGAAAAGATCAGCATGTATTCCATAAGAAGTAAGATCCCTAAGGGTCTCTTTTGAACCAAGAAAAATGTCTGGGGGGGGGGGGAGGAACTAAAATCTACAGGAGAATTTTAAAAAGTGTATTGCAAAATCCACCCCATATGTGATAAACGTCCAATTTTACCCGTAAGTTAATCCACATCCTGCATTTCCCGGTTTTTACACTTTAAGGATAGATTTTTCCATTTTTATAAAAGGTGTGGATTTAGCAAAAGGAAGATAGGATTAGGAACACCCTTTAAAAAAGGTTCAAACTCTTTGTTTAGAAGAAAAAATTCAAACTCAATCCCAAGTCCAACTCAATTTATTTGTATTTCTATTGTTTAATGACACACATACACACATGTGTGTGTGTGTGCGTGTGTGTGTCCTCCCTCCACCCCCAAACAAATTGGCACTTTGACTCCGTGGAGTTTAAGAAAAATGTTGCTATTAAATTTGATGTTCCAAGGTAAAACCAAGCATTATTTACCTGATGCTGCATTTGGTAGGACAGTTATACGGCTATCTTGCATCGGCTTTACACTGCCAAAGTCAGCAATTTTAATATGCCCCTCTGCAGTAAGCAGTAGATTCTCTGGCTGCAATACATAGCAGTCAGCGGAGACAGCCTCTTCATACACTAACATAGGTGATCAACCAGCATAGTCGACATACCTTAATATCCCTGTGTATTAACCCCATACTGTGTATATATTCAAGAGCATCTACAACAGCAGCCGCATAGAAACGAGCCTCGTCCTCGGACAAACGCCCTTTCTGCACCCACAGAACATCATCTTTATATTACATAGTAGCAATATAGAAAGCATTTATGCGGGAAAAAAGACTCAAGAACAATGAAATATTTTATAAATCTTATGCATGCTTGATCAACATAAATGGAATGTAGAGTCCTGCTGTATGTTTGGATCCTGGAAAATGCAATTGAAAGGGGAAAACGAATCAAGGAAATATATTTTCTTATGTTTGGTTTTATCTCAGGAAAATGAAGTTGGTATTCATTTTAGTTTTTCTTGTACACAATATTTGGATTAACATTGTTTATAATGGACATGTATAAAAATAGAAATATTTGCACTAACTAGCACTAAAACTTAAGTCATTTCTCTAAATAGCACTTAAATTATTTTATTCCCTAAGTAGCACTTAATAATGTCCATAATGACCAGTGATGGCGAATATTTACTTGAATAATGACTAATGCATAATGACTAAAAGTGCTATATTGGGAAGAAAAACACATGTAGTGCTATTTAGGGAAAGTCATTATGTTTTAGTGTTATTTAAGTAAATTCCTCATATAAATAAGATGTGTATCAACAACTATCTTTTAAAACATTTATTGAACTTCGGCCTAGGTTTTAATTTCTCCAGATATTTCTTTCCTGAATTTTTCCCTAGTATTCTTAAGGAACTAAATAGACTCCTAATGTCATTCTTAAGATAGAAATCCTTCAAGAAAGTTACATCATTGTGAACCTATCCCTAACTGGTAAGATTGTTGAAATGGTATGTTAAACTAAAGCAATGGTGACCAGCTTACCCTTGTTATTTGATCAAAAAGTTCTCCGCCTTCACAATATTCAAGTGCCATATCTGCAAAACAGACAAAAGGAACTCAAGACAAATAAAAGTGCACCAAAACATTCATATAATTAAGCTAGTTAAGAAGCTAAACGGGAAACAGATATCTATTGATAAAAAAACTCACAGAGTGACAAAGCATCTTGAAATGTAAAATATAGCTGGACAACACCAGGATGATCTAATTGATCAAGCACAATACGCTCTAATTTGACATACGCAGCTTTGTTTTCTTTGGTAATGAACTTTTTGTCCATGATCTTTAAGGCATATAAATTTCGAGTATCTTTTTTCATTGCTCTAACAACCTGTAACAATAACAGGTTGAATTAAAACAAATGATGATGATGACAGTTAGTATTATATGACCACCATTTTCCCAACAACCACCCTCTCATGTTATATCTAAATGGTAGACATAGAAATCAAACTCGGGACATTAGAATCTCGTACCAATTTTATAAAACACCAAAAAAAAATCTGTTTTGGGCATACTATAAAACATCCAAAACAAAGTTGTTTTGATATTTCTTCACATTTAAGAATGGATTCCTAAAGAAATGAATTAATTTTAATATAGAATATCAATACTAGCACCAAATAAACAATAATAATATTTTGATTATAACTGCATTACAAATCAACAAGGTAAACTAAAAATGGTAAAAATAAAAATCCCAAAAAAATAGAAAAGAAAAAGGGTGACCTTGGAGTAAGAACCAACACCATAGATCTTGCCCAATTCAAAATCTTGAATTGAAAACTTCTCCTGCGGCGCTCTGAAAGAAAAGCTTGTGGATCTCCCAACACTGGACGGATTGCTTTCAAGCCTAGCCATGGATTCGAATTCCCTCTCCAAGCTATATGTTCCTTCCCTCACCATTTCCATACATTCCAATCTCTCTAATTCCCTACATTCTTGTCCCTTCCGATGTGAAATTCATCGGAAATGGGAATAATTTGCAATATAAATACAATAAAAAGGATGCGAGCGCATGTAATTGAAGGGGAAACGCGATTGGTTTATCTCGCATCTGAATCAAAATTCGAATTCCATTAAATCTCGTGAAGGGTCTGAAATGTTGTTTTGAGCTGGCTCCTCCATTCCTTTGGTGCTCTGAATGAGATTTCATTTTTCTGTGAGTGATTTCTTTGCACCGCGTCATGGATCGTGTGTCGCTCCTAGAAAGGAGGGAGAGAGACAAGAGTGAGGCTGAGAAAATATTTTTGGATTTTGGTACGTGTATCTCAACCTTTATACTTCAATTTGTACCCTACAGGTTTGCATAAACATTTTGTATTGGTGTAAAATTAATTTTTGTTAATGCACCAGCACTTTATGTCCGTGTAAAGTTTTGTTAACGCACTAACACTTGTGTTAGTGTAAACCATCAAAATGTCTGTGCATAATTGTGGTATACAAATGGTGTACATTTTTTGGTGTAAGTGTAGCATGATCCAATATTTTTTTTTATTTTTTAACCTCTGATTGAAATAATGGAAGGAAAACATTAAGGAAAAATAATTAAACTACCATTTATATTGTCAACACTTTCCATATATGAGTGTCATGCATGGGCGGGAAAAATTGAGAAACTTTGATTTTTTACTTTATATAGTTCAAAAAAGTATTTCCAACACTTGGTTTTTTATTTGAGAAACTTTGATTTTTACAAGGATTTTTGGCATTGGCTTTCAAATTGGGTTTTGGCCTCCGGCAAAACATCGATGTAAGACCTAGAATATCATTGTTTTGGCCAGGTCTGGTGCACTTCATTTTCGGCAGCATTTTTCTAAAGAGTGATGTTCGATCACCTATGAACATTCATGTTCACACCTGTCCGTTAGGGGTCTTTAAGACGAAATATTTTTATCTTTAAATGTCACAATCTAGAAAAGTGATGTTCACTTAAAAACATCGATGTTCTTGACCGTTAGTCATTTCAAAAAGAAAGTCAAATCATAAAACATCGATGTTCAATGTATTTTTCAAAAGACATTTTGATATGATTTCCACAAATCATCCCAATCAATTCCAATTTTCTTCCAATCATTGCACCTTGCTTTTGGGTATAAAAGAGGGACTCTTAGGTCTCCTTTAGCACATAACTCTTCATCATCTTAATATTCTTTCATTGCATTGATCACATACATTTTCCATAGCTTTCGAGAGCCTAATACTTGAAGAAGTTGTCGTGTTCTTGGGCGTTCATTAGTTAACTCAAATATATTCTAAAAGAGTGTTATGTTCTTGAATGTTTAAGTATTGTATACACTTAAATGGACGTTTGTTCCCTTGATAGTTACGAAGGAAGAGTATATTTCTTCGGGTTGAAGTATTGGAGTGCGGTATCTTCGAGCAAGCGTTGTTAAGACTCGTGTGATTTGAGTTTCCATGTTGTATCAGTTTCTTATGCATGTTTAAGCTTAACAAAGTTAGTAGGACCTTTAAGACAGTTTCTCGAAGAACTGGATTAGTCATAAGTTATGGTGAACCAGCATAAATACGATGTGCTCTCCTTACTCTTTTTCACTTCATTTTTATTTCCTACGCTTTTGTTAAAACGCTATTCAACCCCCGGCCCTATAACATTAAGCCTTTATTCTAACAACCATGCGCTCGGTATAAATGGCTAACTAGCGGTGCTATGTTTTACTTCATATATGTCTACACTTCTTACCCATCAGGCATGATTTTTACTACAGAGACTAGTTGAACTCTACATAAGAGAAATGGCCAGATTGGACAGAGTGCCTTTGTCTATTATGTCAGATCGTGATCCGTGATTCATGCCTTAGTTCTGAATGAATGTTCAGATAGCTATGGCCTCTAAGCTCGACTTGAATGCGATGTTTCACCCTAAGATAGATGGTAAAAGGTGATTTAAATTTTGAAAGACATGATTAGGGTCCGTTTGGTATACAGAATTGATGGAATTGGAGTTGAATTGAAATTGAAATTCCATGGGATTCAATTCCATAGAATTGAATTCACTAATTTCAATTCATTTTTTGCATTACCAATTCCAAATCCACATAATTTTTGTACAACCAAACATCAGAATTGGAATTGAAGTCTTCAATTCCAATTCCATAGTTTGAATTCCGTGAACCAAACAGGGCTTAGAGTTTGTGTTATCGATTTCGAAAAGAGCTGGGAGCGACACTATATACTCCCTATTTTGTATGGTCAATATTTAGATAAAAAGCATTTGTTAATTTTATGGGGTGAACTTCACTATTTGTTAATTTCTCAATGGCAATTGGCAAAACCACCTTCTTATGTGTCTCCAACCCAATGCCTAATTTATTATGTCTAAACAAACTACCCCAAGGTTGTTTATCGTTACCAGACTAGGATAGAGAATAAAGAAAAGTAACTAAAACATTGGGGATAAAAAATATAGACAAAAGTAACTAAAATATAGTGGTCAAGTATCATCACACGAGTGTTATTTGAGTTTCCTCATCATACCATGCATATGCTCAGGATTGTGATGGCATGGAAGGGAATGAATGGGAAAATGGGATTTTGGCTTGGAAGATGTGAATGGAATCATAAGAATGGGATTGTGGAGGCGGCTAACTCTGCAAGCAGCCATGTCAATTCACTACACAGGAACAAGTTAGAGCTTGTGTGGCTTCACAATCTTTCTCTAATGGCGTGTTTCTAACTTCGATTCTTCAGAACTGAACCCGAGACCACACTTGCCCAGCAAAAATGATGTGTCAACCTGTTAAACATTGCATACGTTTTGGATAGCATGTTTATAACACGATGCTCACAATATATTTCAGATCAAAATCTAACCCAAACCTTAAATTGGAATATGTTCGCATAAACTTCAAACCTTTAGCCACTAAAACACAGATCTCATATTATTTTTCTATCCTCGGACCTATGGTCTACCATATCTAATGAGTCTCCATGCTCATAAGACTTGATACAAAATGTCAAAATGCATCTAGCACGTAAAATCAACTTATGGATGATGGAATTCCATCTAACCCAAGGTTCAGGAGAAACTACACTACACTACTTCAACTACATTTAAATATAGAAAGGCCAATTTCTTCATAGCTCAAGAGTCTCATAAAAGAGTAAATTCTACATCCAGATGTTTCTACTTCAAAGAAAGTAATGATCCTTCCATCCCATAGTGTTGAGTTATCTCATACCACGTCAGCACTCTACACCTATCATTACCAGACTGGGCTAGAGAATAGACAAAAGTAACTAAAATATTGGGGATAAAAAATACAGACAAAAGTAACTAAAATATAGTGGTCAAGTATATTATTTGATAGTCATATGACAATGATAAAACTTACAAAGACGGCTAGGAGTTATAATACAAAAAATTACATTGCTGCTATCATTACAAAACAACTACTGAAGCTTACAGCAAAATAAATTACGAAAAAAGTGAAAGTAGCATAAAATAAGCTTTAGATGCGGGCAATTCGTCTCTTTACGCTCTTCTTCTTTGTCCGTTTGCTTTTGCTTCTTCTGTGTTGGTTTTATGTTCTGCGCCTTCTTTGATGCATGCTCGAGCTCGGAGACTCTTGAAAATACTCTCCCCAATTTTGAGTACATAGGAGTAAGGTCTCCGTACACATATGGCCCGGCCCTACTTTTTGTAAGCTTCTACAGGTTTTGCTGTTGTTGTCGCGGGAGACAAGGAGACCAAGCTATCAACATGGGGATGGCAACGCCACTTGTACATGCAAGCAGGGTATTCCTTATCATCTGGTTGATATGAAGCAACAATTCTTCCCATTTTGACATGATATACAATAATTTCACTTGACTCCTCAAACACCAGTAGCTCTCCATTTCCAAGGGAACCAATAGGCATGCGGTGGTATCTCAATCGTGAAGAAGCGACGAAATTAATGTCGGGTAACTTCTCCCATCGCCCCGTTTTGGGATCAATCAACAACCAAGTCTTAATCAAATACGAATTAACCTTCACCATCATGGAAAGAGATCCCCACATAGCTAAAAACTTCTTGGGATCCCTCCAATCACTTGTGGGGAAGGAAATTGACCAAAGAGTTTCAATTTCAATGTCAAATACAACAATAGACATCCCTTGAGGATCACAAAAATAATACATAAAGCGCCCAATACATAATGGAGGGAAACGGAAATAACATGTGTGCAAACCTAAGTGACTGGCATCAATACGTCTCCATTTCTTTTTCTCAACACCACCTAAGGTTAATATTGCAAATCGAGGGGTAGCATTATATGCATAGCTTATAAGCTGTGCAATCTTATATACCCTCGAAACAGGAGAATAAGCCAAGAAATGGTTAGTGCCTGGTCTACAAGTTCTGAATTTGTAAAAAGGTAAAACAACCTGCTGCCCCGTGACTGGATTTAGAACACAAGGCTCAAATGCCTCATGCTTTGGAAAGTAAAGTAAGCCGTTACAGCTAGACATAACAACGCCGTGAGGCACAAAACCTAGCCGCTTAAATTCAATTGTGCCAGTGTTGGTAGTCCTAAGAAAATACCCTGACTTAGGAGTGTGATAGAAACTGGACTGGAGAAAGAGGCAGGTATTAGACGATGATGAGTTGTGGAGGTGGGAATGAGCAACACTCGGGCTGCGGATTATATTATACCACCCTCGACAAACATACCTCACTACATGATAGATGAAATCCACAGGAAGGAGAAGAAGGATAGCAAAAATGACTTCTTGCGGCAAAATATCAGCAATACAGCTCATCTTTATGGCCTTCCTCCGAGCCTTGCACCAGCCAATCTTTCGATTGTTGTTTACAGTTACAGGGTCAACTACGGCCATCTGTAAGCAGCAAAAACTACATTATTGACATTATAAAACCTCGGACATGAGATTCATTATTATTAGTGTTATAATTACTCCATTTAGGAGACATTTACGCTATAACTTCAAGAAATTCTCTATTCTGCGCAAATAATCCCAAGTTTAATGAATGAAACCATAGAGTGACTCTCAAATCTCATCCCTAAAGCAAAACTAATTTTTTCCCCTACATTTTTTTTTTCTTTCTAGTTCTATCAACTTACACAAAAATTGTTTAAATTAAAAAACAATTTTTTAAAGTATTGCTGTATAGTATACTTTTCAGTTGTCATTAATTATCATCCCGAAACGACAAATCACAAATTGAAATGCAACTCATGAAAACAAGACAGTAACAATTTTTTCTAGGAATCACCAAACTGGATAGCAATTCTAGTTCATACATTAAACTTTGATTTCAAAAAGTAAGTTAAAAGCAACATTTTTAAAAAAAATTACTGAATTTTTAGTAGGGAAAAAAGTACTCCGTATTTGGCTTTAGGCGTTTCTCCGAATAACATTAAATCATTCTAGGCTTTAGGCTTTTATTTTCAGATTAAAAAAATAAGAATTTGTGTGGATTAGAATTCGGGGAGTAATTTCATGAAAATATTGGAGCGATGGTGTGATTTATATCAGAGTAAAACAGATGAACTGTTAGAGTAATGACATGCATTTTTCTTATCATTAATGAATTTCTTTGTGAAAAATTCAAGTTCTGTAATGCTATGTTTGGGAACATGGATTTGGATTTCAAATCCGGATTTGGCTTAAATTCCATGTTTGGGAAACTTAAGCATTTTGAATTTGGATTTGAATCAAATTCTTTACATTCAAAACAAAGCTTAATTTGAAATCTATGCACCTCCCCGGGTCATTTGAAATTCAGGATTTCAAATTTTGGAATTGAAATGCATGAATTGAAATGAAATTCTAATTGCCAAACACTACCTAAAAGAATTGAGCATAATAAGATCTGCTCTAGGGAAGATGGTGTGAATAGAAGAAGACTTAGCAGTGGGAATAAGATCTGCTCTAGGGTTTGTTATTTATTACGGAGTAAAAAAATAATCGCAATTTGAAGAAAATAGGAGAGGGGAGAAATTGTACCTCTCCTTCTTCGCTGGGTGCTGTTGTCTTTCTGTCTTTTTCAATTTTCCGTTTGCGAAGAACCGGAGCCATGGTCAGATTCAGATTCCGGCGGGGGACTGAACACAGAGTGAGTGAGAGACAGAGAGATGAGACTCAGTGAAGTGCCAAACTTCACTTTCTCACATTTCGTTTCAAATTTGAATGTTAGGGAACAGTTGACCAAAACACGGGCGTCGGGAAAAATTTATGAAATGTTGACCCCTTTAAACTAAATTAGTTTTATCTTTTGAAAAAAGTATTTTTTATTTAAAACACTAATGTTAATAAAAAATGTCCTTCTCAACCAGAGCTGCTATGTGCATTAAACTCATTATATTTATGGAAATAATTCTACATTAAATGTGTTTTGTGGAAATATTTTATGAAAATATTGTGTGGGTTATAGATAATCAATTTTACAATCAATCGAAGATGCCCCAATTAAATTAGTGTAATAATCATACACCAAATATTCAATGTAATACGGAGTATTTATTAAAAGAAATAATATGCACTTTAATCTTCCTTGCTCCTCTATTCCAATATCTTGTTAGATTGTGCTCTGTTCACCTGATCTGATATGATTGAATCTGAACTGGTCTGGTCAGATATGATCTGTAAAAATTTGATATGATATAAATCTGATTTAAATTGAAAATTAAAATTATTTTTTATAATAGTTATAATAATAATAATATAATTAATAATAATAGTATAAAAGTAATAATAAGCATAGTAATCGTAATAAATAAAGTAATAATTATATCAATAATTATAATTATAATCATAATATAATACTAATAGTAATAATAATGATATTATTATTATTATAAATCAAAATTATAAAAATAGTAATAATAATAATAATATTAATAGTAATACGGAGTAATAAGAGTCATAATAATACAATAGTAATAATCTTTATAAACATAATAATAGTGATAGTAATATTAGTAGTAATAATAATACTAATATTAATAGTAATAGTAATAATAATAATAGTAATAATCTTTGTAACTAGGGGTGAGCAAGTACCAAATCGATACCGAAATTTACCGAAAAAACCGAGAATACCGAACCGAAAAATACCAAACCGAAAAAATACTGAGAAGGAACTGAACCATACCGAACCGAATGGTCGGTACGGTATTTGGGAACGGTACGAGGAGACGTCCCATACCGAAAATCCCGAACCGAACATATATACTAAAATATTATAAAAAATAATACCCCGGAGTAATATTTTTATATTCCTTCACTAAATAATACTCCGGGTAAGTTTTTTAAAAAAAAACAGGTTCAAGTTTTATTATGTGTAATTTTTTTTTTAATTTTTGTGTATGAACATAAAAGTATTCACAAAGATTTGAAATACTCCTTTATTGTCGTTCATTTTTTAGTTTGTGAAATATAAACTAAATTTTGATAGGGTAGATAACGTAAATTTATAAATACAAAAAAATTTAAAAGTACAAAAAAATAAATTTAAGTGAAAAATTAAAAGTTTTTATTTCCTCGTAACAATTTAAAATTACACATTTCATCCATACATATAAGTAGGGCTAAACATGGCTTTGGCTATGGCTTGGTACCCGAATCATACCGAACCGATATTTCGGGATCGGGATCGGTACGGAGTAAAATCCCATACCGAACCGAAACATTTGGTACGATATCGGTACGAGCTAAATACCGTACCATGCTCACCCCTATTTGTAACACTCTAATCCGTCCAGGTTTGCACCCTTTTTGGGCTAAAATATAAACTTGGTATTCGTAAAATATTTAAAATATTTCAAACATTTAAAACGTTATTTCATAATACTTGTAATACATTGGAATAGTAACAGAGTGTTTAAAGTTGCGGAAGCTCAATAAATCACAATTACAATCACAACAAATATATGTCATTTTCAAACAATAATCCACACATCCATTCCGACCATCTCACTCCATCTGTCTCTAGAAAATCATCGATTCATTCTTTTTGTTTACCTGCGTGTAGCAAATAAACATACTACACGCTCAGCGTTTAAGCTGAGTAAGCATATATAGTGCGTCAAACATCCATATAAATTGAATCTCAATTCATAATCAAATCATTTGATATCATGCACATAATATTACTTCAGATATTCAATAATCAATATTCAGTATTCATCATTTATTATCCAATATTAATATTCATATTCAACATTCATCATTTATATATTCAACATTTCTCAATCGTTCATACTATTCACAATATTCTTTTCAAGTCATTTACCATTCATGATATTCACAATATTCAATTTAAATCGTTTCATGATATATGGAACATTTCACATTCAGTATTTCAACAGTGCTCTTAAACTATTTTTAATCTAAGGCACTAATTTTAACCAACTCTAAAACGAATTCTAGCTCAGCCTTTAGCTGGGAAACCTCCTCTTCCAGATGGTCAGTTTGCCCGGGCTTCTCCTCCAGCTCGACGATCTTCCTTTAAGCCTGTTCGTCCGACTCCTTGGCAGACTTGAGCAAGCCCTCATGCTTGGCGAACAGGCCCCAGTAGGTTTCGGCATGTTCTACTAGCTTCTATGTCATCTTCTCAACCGCCATTCGGCCTGCCTCTGCATTCTTCCGGGCGGCGACCATCATGGCCTCCATCCGAAGCTTCTCGTCCGTCTCGGACTTGACCAGCCGGGGGGCCCACTCTTGCCTGATCTGACCGACCTACTTAGAAAAGAGATTTGCAGAGAAGTTTGGAAAAAGAGAATTGAAAGGAATTAAAAAGGTAGAATTGATGCTTACCTCGCTCATATCGGCGCAGAAGGCATCGAATAGCTCAGCATTTGACCAGGACATCAGGGCCATGTCTTTGGGCTCGCCCTTGCCCTTGTCGGCATCAATTTTTTTGATCTGATCTGATTTTTTACAATAGTGATATATATATATATATATATATATATATATATATATATATATATACAACTTATTTTAGTTTATTACTTCACAAAAAATCATTATATAAATTTAATCACAAATGCATATTTACTAATCAAGTACTTCGTTGCAAAAATAATATCTTATTACATCATTTATTTTATTGCTATATATATATTTTTCAGCAAATTAAATAGAATAAAATTGGTTTAATCAAAGGGTGACAAGTGACATTATGATACATATACGTTCTCTAATGATGTATCAGTATGTAATTAATATATTTTTATTATAATATTTTATAAGTTAAAACCATTTCTAATAGTACTTAATTCAATGGTCATTAATTTTGTATAGTTTTTTGTTTTATAAATTAACATACAAATGTATACTTCGCAAGTTTAAAACAGATTTTGTCACTATTAGAAAAACTAAAATAACTAACATTATACTTATAGAATCTCAAAAATTTAGAACATATACGAGCACGTGCAAAACACAGGATTAACACATAGTACTCGGTATATTTTAGTTTGTTTTTATTAGGATATGAATGGATTAGTTGATAACGATACAAGACCCATGCCATGTTTTCTTCAACTTTTTTTTTATTTAGATTTTTTATTGAAATCAAATTAGATAAAAATAGCTTTAAATATAACTATATTCATATCAAACCAAATCAGGTAAAAAATTATTTCAATCCATAGGCCTCAACCCATCATATATGGTACATCCAGATGTACATAGAGATACGTACATCCCGATAGTATTCATTTCGAAGTAAAATAATGTAGTACCCATTCTTAAATAATACAGTACTTATTCTAAAATAACACAGTACTTATTCTGAAATAACATACTACTCATTTATTCAGTATAATAAGAGAAGCTTGGAATAATTGAATGTATAGAGAGAGCACATACTTTCTGTAGAGTTTTAATTGCGCCACCTCACCATCACAAAGCACCGAGAGTACGCTTCTGCGAAAGATGATTTGGTTAGAAAAACTCGAAAGAGAAGGGATCTCAAATCTCTCAGATCGTTTACGGCATAGTTTTAAAAACCGGATCGGAGACCGAACCAGTCAAGTTACTGGTTCACTGGTCCGACCAGTGGTTCAAAGTGGTTCACGCATATTTAAAAATTTAATACACACACACACGCGCACACACACACACATGAAAATTAATATGTATTGAAATAATACTTCCTTTATCTATAAATAAAGAATTTATGATGTATTGAAATAAATAATACTTAATATGTATTGAAATAATACATATAAATAACACACACGCACACACACACACACTTAATATGTATTGAAATAATACTTCCTTTATCCCGCACACACACACACATGTGTGATCTTGTTTGATTTGTCTTAACGTATAGATTTAGGGGTGGGCGCGGTCCGTGATGGTCCGTGATACTACCGGAACCTATCACGGACCGCTATTATTTAAACGGTTCGGTATCGGTACGGGATGAACTCCAAAACCATTCGGTACCATTCCGTTTTGAAACGGAACAGTACAATACCATACTCATGCTCAAACCGTGCCAAAAAAATGAACGTACATTACGTAAAGAATATTAAATTTAATGTATAAATATGTACCGGAGTATAAAAAAGTACAAGAATGTTAAATAAAAGTATTGATCTTGAATTTAAACGAAACATAAACATAAAGAAATAAAAGATAACGAGTCCAAAGTTAAAAAATAATTTTTTTTTCCAATTCATATAATATCGGAATACTAATAACAATAAAAAAAATAATGCCAATAGTAATAATAAATATAATAACAACAATAATAATGAGAGAGTTTAAAAATGAATAATAAAATACGAAATACTCTATACACGATAAGATGAAGTAGACACATACTCCATAATTATTTGAGATATGTACTCCGTATATAGCGTTGGCGGTTCGGTCCGTGATAATCGGTTTTAAATATTTGTATCACGGTCCCGTCCCATTTGGTATCGGTTCGGTTTCGGTTCGTGATGAAAAAAATCAATCCTGTTTGAAAACACTATAAACGGTTCGGTACTATTACGGTCCGGTACGGTACCATGCTAGTTCGGTTTTTTTGCCCACCCCTATATAGATTATTAATATATAATTTCTATAATTTTTTTAATATACAAATTACAAGATAAAATGGATTAAAAAAGTGTATTGGATGGTGTGTAAAAATGAAAGTGGACAAATACTCTGGAACGGAGGGAGTAATTATTTAAGTTAGTAGCATTAAATCGAAACAAAATGGATATTTAAACAAATAAAAAATTATAAAATAAGAGGTGATATGTTTTGTTTTATAATTTACACAATATTTTTAAAATATTTAAATGAGTTAATAATTTTGTGATATGAATTTCATATTAGAATCAATTGCATCATTATTTTAGGAATGTAATATATATCTAGTAATGTATACTTGTATATTTTTAGAAATGTAATACTCCCTCTGTTCTAAAACTATCTTCCCACTTCTCTTTTTTCTCCGTCCTAAAACTACATTCCTATTAGAAAAAAAAGATGGCAAATGACATTAATACCCTCTTGTATTTACACCAATTATCTTCTAACTCTATATTTTGAATGATTGCAAAAAAAATTTTCAAAAAATCTTTTTTAAGGGGGGTAAAATTTGAAGATAATGGCAAAAAAAATTTTCAAAAAATTTTCAAAAAAACTTTAGTGTTACTACTAGTTTTATAGATCTTTTGATGTAGTATTTTGATATATAATTTTCATTTTTTAAGTCTATACCACTTGTCATATAAATGATTTGAAAATAATTTCAGTCAAACATCGTAAACCGAAACAGGCACTATAAATTGGGACGGAGGGAGTATTATTATTATTTTTTTGAATTTACTTGCCAATTTTTGTGATCAAGTGGTAGGGGACATTTGGAGTTAAATCTCGCATCTCTACTGTCGTTAATAATGTGGCGTGTATGATGGATATCCCCTTTAAACTCTCAAAGGTTTTGAACAAAGGTTTTGATAGTCGACCCCGAAGTTGACCGAACAATTGACCCGCTAAAAATAGGTCAAACCCGACCAAACCTGAATCCGACCTGACCGACCCACTAAAATAAGAATTTTTGAAAATCATAGACGTTACTAATCGTTTTTGGTGTGTAAATTTATATTTTCAGACAAAATTTTAATTATATTGCATATATCTTATTTTTTCAAAAGTTAAGCATTTTTTAAATTCTTTATATTGATTTATATATCTAAAAATAACTTTAGAATTTAAAATAAAATAATCTAATAGATTTAATATTTTTTTTTGATATTTTAAAATTATTAAATAGAAAATGTTAGTGTTAATGTAAATTTAAAAATTTAAAAAAACCAAAGTCATAACCCGTTGGGTCGACCTGAACCCGATGACACTGGGCCATGAACATACAGTTCTTAACCCAAACTCGAATTGACCCGAATTCGAAATAATCCCAACTCGAAGTAACCGAATCCGAACCCAACATGACCGACCGATTTGCCAACTCTACTAAAATATGCTTACGTATATGATTAAAAATTTGTTAAGATGTAAGATATTACTCCCTATTATGATATTCCCCCATCTTAATTTATTTGTCCATGTTTGATTTTGTATTAACTTTGACCTTATATTGTGAATAAATTATAAATTTATTATAATGTACAGAGTAAATTTAATGTATCAATTTTTTTTTAGTAATGCTAGGGTACACCAAAAAGTGTACCCCAAATGTACATCACTCCTTTTTCACCACATATTTTTATTTGATTTTTATTTATTTTTTTTTTAATTTTTTTTTACTTTTTTTAGTGGATAAGTAGGGGATGGGGACATATGAGTACACCTTTGGTATATCCCTTCCATTTTTCATTTTTTTAGGCCCAAGTTATGAAGCATAAGTGCGGGTGCATCGATCGATGCGGGTGCGAGACTGGTGCGGGGGTACGGAGATTTTTTAAAAAATAGGGTGCGGTGCAGGTGCGGCAATGAGTGCGGGGAATTTCTTTATATCCGAGTATAATTTTTTAATTATATTAATATTTATTTGCAAAATACATGCATCTATGTTCAAAATATTCTAAAAAGAGAACAATTATCTTAATTTTAAATAAACAAAACACATCACATCCAAAATTAGGCCCTAACAGGCCCATATTAGGAAACCCTATGCTTATTGTCCTAACTCCAACCATCTACTCCGTATTTTTTCCTGATTCTCGGCCGCCTCCTCACCGTAAACGCTTCGATTCACTGTCAGCGATAATGATTGGCGACGACGACTCCAACCGGAGGGCTTGAACTCCGGCGGAGACCCATTCGGCGACGACGGCGACTCCTCTCGTGATTTCCGAATTAAATCTCAACATCTGAGGGCCTTAACTCTGGCGGATTCACTGTTTCTTCTTCTCTCTCGGCGATGCAGCAGTGTGTAGTGCGTGTAAATTTGCGTTGAGCTGGTTAGCTAAATCTGTGTTCCTTCTCTCTGTGCGACTTCTATTTCTCTATGAATTTTGTTGGTGACTTTGTTGGTGTGGCATTACGTTTATCATTCGTAATTGTTCCGAATGATGAGATTCCCACCATCAATGTAACTACACATCACGAGGAAACTCAGAACTCTAACCTGAATGATCATTCCGGAGGCCAGCAACATAACCAGGGCAACAGTGGCGAGCATCACCGGAACCTACACAATGAGGAAGGCGACATGAATGCGCATATGAGGAGGCCACGAGCTCAGCCTGGTAGAAGTGCCAAAGTTAGAGCTCAAGCTTCTTTGAAGGATTTGGCAAAGAACAGTAAGGGGTCAAAAACCAGCCGTAGATCAAGAATAAGGACGACTTTGGTTAGGAAGAATAACGTAACACCTAGCAGGCAACCAGCCAACGATGTCGGTCCTTCTGAATTCACTCCTTTTAGTGGACGGTCGCATACATTGAGAGAGACTGCCAATAGGGATTCCCAAAACAACGAAGGTTTTGATATGCATTCTGGAAGTCATAACACGGGAAGCAACCCCAATATCGAAAAGTCCACAGGTTCTGAGCCATCTTCAACCAATCTGTTACTATTAGAGTTGGAGTTCTTGAGTTTCTATGTTGTTTATATACGGAGGTTAGGACTTCCTGGGCCTGGCGATGCTATTTCAATGGGTGGACTGATATCTGCATTTCGAGATTTTCTTCATGAGCATATGCCGCATCTCTCTGGAGTTTTGGATTTGGTCGGCCCGGAGGCACTTCAGGGTGCGTTGGTGGCAAATTTGAGAAGCATTTTGTTGAATTATAAGATGGATGTTAATGTAGCTGAGGGTAATCTGCATTTCACTGCAGATAAATGAGGTACTTTGCTTCTCCATATATGTTACTGCATTGGGAAAACTTTCTGCCTTTTGATCGTATTTCTATTTTAATTTTCTATGATTTAGATTAGGTATCTTTTCCCTGGCAACTAGCCTTTTCCTCTGTAATGAAACTTCTCTTACTCTTGCATCTTACTTATCTGTATAATGGATATCCCCTCTTAACTCTAAGATCTTTTTAATCGTTTTTTGAGGAAGATTTGATTTCATTTATTGCTCCGGAAAAACAATGTTATTTTTAAATCCTATAGAATATAAAAAAGTATTTAGAACTAAAATATCCACCCTTATTTTATAATAGCCTATAATGTTAAGCTCCGTTATTTTAGTCATATTTTCGTTTTGCTCCGTCTTCTTCCCACCGCTGCCCAAGATAACCTTATCTCATCATTCCTATTTCATTCTCTCGACCAGTTCGCCTCTTCTTTGGCCAGGTAAAATCGTCCCAATTTTATATCATGGATTTGCTCATTGGAATTTCTTCTTCAACTTCTTGTTCTTCAATTTCTGCAAATTCTGCAGATTTAGTAAGAACACCATATTCATCTGCAGTTTCTTCTCTGTCATCTCCTCCGGCTTCTCCTCTGTCATCTGTGGAAGAAAGATGATTTTTCAATGTATAATTCTAAGCTTTTCTCTGTAAATTAGTTGGAAAACAATGGATGAGGATAAACCCTTCATTCTTTTTGTAACCATTGTCTTTTTATTACTCGTATTATTAATTAATTAAATAATTAATTAATTAATTTTTTAAAACCGTATTCTACCCCTTTTTCTTTCAACAATAACTCATGGTAAAACCAAAGTAACTCCACAAACGAAGATTCCTTATCTTTCCACCATTGAAGTCATCAAACTTAATACTTCCTTCGGTTTTTTAAGTCATTTTATTTACAAGTTGATATATTAATAAGAAATAAAAAATGGTTCTGGAGTCTTGACTTTTGATTATCCCCCACCCACACTCTCTTTCTTGTTATTAGTTTTCACCGATTTCTCTATTTCTAATCGTCATATGATATTGCTTTCCCCTTCATTAATCTATTTTTTGTGATAACTATTAGCAAAAGTATGACCATCATATGTAGCGTGCACCTTCTTTTTAATTGCAGGCGTGAAGATAATGCAACTTCAATTTGCCTTGAATCTACTCCGTATGTCTTAAATATATGCTGCATTTTTATCAATTTATGTATTCTGTTACTTCTTTTCGTTTATTATAATATTATCATTCTTGTGAGTTTAATATCAACATTTTGTCTCTAATTTGATTTAATGTGCTAACAATTTCTCTTTTCTGTTGTTAATTGAATACTACAAATTTCTAAGCTTATTAGGCACACATAATATCATGTATACTTAAAATTTTGTGCTTGATCTATAAATTTTATTCTTCCAAATTTGATGACTTTTGAACATGGTAAAAAGGTTAGCCTGTAAGTTATTTATCTTTTTTCCCTTGTTTGTGTAGACTAATTCTGTTTATTGTAATTTGTTTTTAGATCAACGTATGCCCCTGGATGAGTTAGTTGGTCATTTGAATTTCAGGAGGTTAGTCTCTAAGCCCATTATATTTTCCGTCATTTATTTCGGAAAACTCACATGTTATAGGCATGTGTTTCTGTAATTGGCTGCTTGATTTACAAGCAAATATGGTTAGAGGATTATTCTTTGTTCTTCAATATTTGTTATATAGACATGTATTCACACCGCTGACATTCATTGACAACCAACAAATGCAAGGAATAACAACTTATGGAGTTTATATATATATATATATATATATATATATATATATATATATATATATATATATAAAATCAGTATTACTTTCCCTAAATCAAGTTCCTTTTTGGCTGAAAATTTAAGTTTTAATCAAATGATTGATTTGTATTTTCAAACCTAAGAACTTTAAACCAGACTTTAAATGGAGAGGGTCGGAATGGTGTTAGCTACTCCCGAGTACTTGTGATTAACATTCCCATTAATGGAGAGGGTCTACGAATTGAATTCATGTTTGACTCTAAGTGAACTATTTCTTTTGAAAATTTGCTGCCCTGTATATTGTTTCAATATCATTTCTTGTGATTGCTTCAAATTCCAACATCATGCTTATAATATTTTAGGCACCACCACTGCTTATTTTCACTCAGGATATATATTACTCCATATATTTTGAATTTGTAATATGCAGGACTACTTGGTGTGTATTCGATTTGGTTTCTTCTTTGTTTTGATTATGATTTTCTTCGTTTAGACATTTTTACAGATAATACTTGTCTGCACATATTTACACTTGACTTTTCCCTTTTGGTGTTGTAGGTTTGATAGAAAAAACAAATCTAATGGGACTGTTTGTTTTATTTTTGTCAGGGGCTAGCTCTATAGCAATAACATTAGTGGGAGAGATTCCATCTGCTCTTGAAATCTGCATCACATGTATATATCACTACGTAGAAAATAGAAGCTGTTTTGTGCCTCTTCTGTAAACACTAAACACTACCTCTTGAAGGGGTGTGTAAGAGCTATTGTTAAGGACTTGTCTTTTCTCTTGGGCCCTACACGCACTAAGTGCGTCTTAAGCTAGTACTCACGTATATGATTAAAAATTTGTTAAGATGTAAGATATTACTTCATACTTCCTATTATGATATTCCTTCCCTCTAAAATTATTTGTCCCTGTTTGACTTTTGTATTAACTTTGACCTCAAATTCTGAGTAAAATATAAATTTATTATAATCTAAATTTAATGTATTATTTTTTTTTACTTTTAATTATTTATAATAATATTTAATTTATGGTTAAAGTTATTATAAAAATTGAACTATGAAATTTTTTTTAGGGAGTATACAGAGTTGACATTTCAAACACTTGTAAAGATGAATTACTTCTGTCCTGCAACTTTGCTTAATTATTTTTGTTTTTTTATTTAAATTACTCATTTGCATAATCAGTATCCAATAATATCATAATTCATAAGTTATGTTTTTTTTATTATACACTTTATTCAGTTATTGAGATAGTCTTCCCATCGCCCGGGGGAGGCAAGAGAATCTGAGAATGACATGAAGTGTCTTAAAGTGACTCCACGCCGTCTCAATACTAATCCTAAACGTCACAATGTTATACTCTCCCGTACTTCCTCCGTCCCACTGTTTTTGTCCACTTATCTTTTGGTACACCATCCAATGCACTTCTTTAATCCATTTTATCTTATAATTTGTATATTAAAAAATTATAAAAATTATATATTAATAATCTATACGTTAAGACGAATCAAACAAGATCACACATGACTATTTTTAGGCTTACACATTGAGAAAATTTGATGAGTCAAAGTGCTTAGATGAACAGTTCCAAAAGTCAAAACTGGACAAAGACAATGGGACGGAGGTAGTATATACTTACTGCACATATGCTTGCAAGGTTTGAAACCCCAGTAAGGGACATGATGCCAAAGGAAGATACTCCCTCTGTCCCATTTGTATCTTTTTGGATTGTGTTACGATTCTTGGTTAATTTTATTTTTAATTTAATTTATCTAATTGTAGTTATAAAATTTAAAAATAAAATTCATATATTTAAAATCATTAAAAGATATGTAGAATTAGATGTGACATGAATATTTTATTTCATCAAATTAGTAACTAAAATAAGAAAATAAAGTGTATAAAGTTTGAGTGATAATGTACGTAAAAGATTCAAGTGAATCAATGGGAGTACATTGTAACCATACAAAGTGGGAGTGGGATTAAATATGATCGATTGATTGGGGTCGTGACTCCCTAAAGGAATAGGAAGAGGTCACTTAGGTTTGATTAACTATCCACTATAGTGTAGAGTGTGATAAGACACAACCTAATACATTTGTTATCTTTTTCACATGAAATTAACCCTCTATTATGTCCAAGAATCACCAAAGTATAGCTTGACTCCAAAGGTATTGCAACCTCAATGATAATGAGAACATGTATGTATTGATGTAAAGATCTTACACTCATATTGACAAGAATATAAATAATCTAGGTAGAACTTGATTCTTTGTCAAAAAAATAGGCATTTGGTGCGGAACATGCTAACCTATACAAAGCAATAACTTTTTTCTAAAGATTCTTTATTTAAGTAGAGCAATGGTTCTCTTAACCCACCCTTCCCACCGTCGTCTAGGAACCTTGGCTGAAGTAACACCCGTGCTGCCAGTGCCATAGATCATGGCTAAATTTGCTCAACTCATCTTTAGTCAATACTGGCTCGTACTGTAGACACACACTTGTATCTTGTAACACCCTAAGAACAAACACTCTTCATACTTAGTAAAAAATTTTGTACAGATGTTTCATCAACTGGAATAATGATGGCTCTCCTTCAGGAACCTTGGCTGTAGCACTGCCTCTGCTTCCACTACCCCAAACACCTCTAACTAGCTAATCTAAAGCTTTGTTTGCTCGTTTATCATGAATCTGACCCGTGACTCTAGGACTCTCTCTTGCAAAACCACCCTCTTCTGCCCATGAGATTTTAAGAATCAAACTTTTTTTATCTTTTAAACTAGGACAGTCACTCCCTCAAACAGTACTCCTGTGTGCCATGACAAGATTTCTCTTGATGATCTTCCAATGCCCATTTTTGAACTTCACTTTGTGTTCTTGTTCATCCAACTACCTAAGAGCTAAAATCCAACTTTTCGTCAAGTTTTGCACAATTCTGGTATCCTTCTAAGTCTAGAAATCAAATGGTGTCTTCAGCATTATTTCACCCATGCTCATAACATTAAGAGAGCTCTATCTTCCACAAGATTTGCTTTTTCAAAGTCTCCAATAATTAGATTTTGCAATGCTTCGTTGTTGTAGGTAGCTTGGAATGAAGCATTAGAATTCATGAGCCAAGAATCCACGTTGTTACCTGTGCAACACTCAAAGAGATCCTTGTTCATGGAGCCCACGGTACATTGTTTACTTTTTTATCTTTTGAACATTGATTCTTAAAATACTCTACCTTTCTTTGATTGATTCAAAGAATGATGATTCCTTAGCACTCTTTCTAACGTCCTTGCTAAGAGCAAGATTATGAATCTTCTGCAAGATGATTTCATCAGGTCTCTGAACTGGTAACTGTTGTAATGAAAGTGTGAGTACAACAAGAATGAAGGGTTTTAGAAAAGTGTGGGATTTAAGCTCGCATGGGCAGCTTGACTAGTCTCAGAGATGGAATTTGGAACAAGAGACTAATTACGAACTCGTAGTAGTGTGAGAGGAACCTCTCAAAAAATGAGGGACTTCTTATGCACAGTGAACACTGATTCCAACATCCATTGTCGATAGAGACACAATTATTTCAGCTTTTGAAATAAATTGGGATTTGATTTCTAAAGTCTACAACGAAGGCACACACCATATAGCACAAAAAATTGCTATCGGGTACTTCTAGTTTTGTGATAAGAACTATCAAGTACCTTCAATTTTAGAAACATACTTTCGAGTACCTCTAATTATTCAAAAATTTATGAAGAGGAGATTTTTTTTATCCATCCTTCCTTTACTCCGTTTGATCCATTAGTTAGTTTCATCATCATCAGCATCATCATCATATCATCATCTCTTCCTCTTTCTTCTTCTTTAATTGTTCTTTTCCGCCTCCCATCGAGACCGTCCACTCTCCCCCTTTTTCTTCTATTATTACTTTTATTATAGTTGTTGCTATTATTATTATTATTATTATTATTATTATTATTATTATTATTATTATTATTATTATTATTATTATTATTATTAGAATTAATCACTCTTTGTGTCCTATTTTAAATTGCATGTTTTCCTTTTTCTCTGTTCCAAAATAAGCTACTTGTTTCTTGTTATAGTAAATGTTTAATAATAAAATACCTAAACTACCCATAAAATAAGTCACTCTTCTTCACCTTATCTTTTGATTCATCGTCACCCTTTCTAAAAAGTAATGACAAGTTCAGAAAATCAACACTAATTTTTCTCTTTATTAAATATGCCTCAAAGTCAAAATGGATGATTTAAAACGAGACGGAGGGAGTAGTAGTTTTACTAGTTTAATTCTTAAAAATACTAATGCCCTACCAAAAAAATTATACACCCCTATTAATCTTTCCCCACTTGGATAAAAGAAAAAACTAAAGTATTTTTAATCTTAAATTGAAAAGTCATTTTTATAATTAATTTTTGTATAATTTATAAATTTAAATTTGTTACACTGGCATCTACTTATATGTAAAATATATGGAGTACAATAATAAGATAAAATTTAATATTATATTTTTCATGAAACTACTCCGGTATCTACTTACATGTTATATTTTAATCTTATTACTACGTACTATATTATAAATTTTTATGTACTATCTCCGTTTCAAAATGATTTACACATTTACTATTTGAGTCTCTTGGTAAATTTTGTTTACTCATATATTTTCATTAATGATTTGATAACATAAAATATCTTTTTTCGCATATTTGTTATAGTACTTTTGATAGTTTTTATAAAATGTATTTGTATATTTTCTTTTTATATCAAACTATAGATAAAATCACACTTTAAAAAATATGGAATTTTATAATTTTGCAGAAATTAGCCGTACTTGGAGCACCCCCAGTGCTCTGTTTGTAAAACTGACAGTTCCTACTCACCTTAAGTCCTTAACCCACCCCCTAAACCCCCACCTTACCCTCGCCCATGCACTCCCACCCCAATCCCGCTGTAAGTCTCCTACAAAATGTGTGGCTATTATGTATTTGGCACCGTTACATGTCACTAGAATCTCATCAATAATAATAATAATAATAATAATAATAATAATAATAATAGTAGTAGTAGTAGTAGTAATAGCAATAGCAATAGTAATAATAATACTACTAATAATAATATTAATGATAATAATGATGATGATGATAATAATAATAATGATGATCATAATAATTATAATCATAATAATAATTATAATTATAATTATAATAATTATAATAATTATAATCATAATAATAATTAATTAATTATAATAATTATAATCATAATAATCATAGTAATCATAGTAATCATAGTCATCATAACAATAACAATAACAAATTAACAATAGAAGCAAAGAGAAAGGAAGGGGTAGGAGTCTCGATAGGAAAGAGGAGGAGGAGAAGAGATTTGAAGAAAAAGAAGAAAAAGAAAAAGAATGAAGATGAGGATGATGATATCATATACTCCCTCCGTCGTCTGTGCTGCCGGATCTTATGTGGACGAGCTCGTCAGAACCGCTGTAAGAAGAGTTCTTACCATCGCAATTGATGCAGATCTGCTTAAATTACTCTATGTTTGTGGTTGGATATTCATGAGCATTATCTGCTTGTGTTGTGAACTTGATCACCGAAGAGCTCTTTTTAATAAAATTAAAATTGTGCGGCTGAAATTTATGATGAGTAAATGGAATTAGTATGAACCACACAATTTTGGAAGAAATGAAAAGTTAAAGGAACATTTTCGTGTGACAAAGGGAGTAGATGTTGAAACGTAAGTAGGATTTGTTCTCTTTCATTTCTTGTTAATTTGTGCTCAAAGCTGGCATTCAAAGCTTCTCTAAGAGTAACGTTGCAATGATTTGGGTAAAATGCTTATGTCATGTTTGACAGCTGAATTCTATCTTTATAATGTTACTAATGGCAACCATTCTTGATCGAATCATAACGGTTTCCCATTTCCTTCATGGGGATAGAGATCTATTGCATCTCCTGGTAGGGGAATCCTTGCCATTGATGAGTCGAATGCTACATGTGTAAAGAGGCTGGCATCTATTGGTTTGGAGAACACAGAGCCTAACAGACAGACTTACAGACAGCTTTTGCTGACTACCCCAGGCCTTGGTGGGTACATATCTGGCTCTATCCTTTTTTTGAAGATACACTTTACCAATCAACTACAGATGGGAAGAAGTTTGTGGACTTCTTGCGAGAGGAGAAGATAGTTCCCGGGATCAAGGTTGATAAGGTGGGTTCATTTTATCATGTTGGCTGGTTAATGACGTCATGGTTTGGCTTTTTTTAAAAAAATTAATTTGATTTGTTCTTGGCTTCTTGCAATATGTATTCCAATTTAAAGTCATCTGTATATGATGATGTTATAACTTATAACCATGGTCCATTTCTAACTTTATTATCTTCTTTTAGGGGTCCTTGGATCCAACAATGAATCATGGTGCCAAGGCTTAGATGGCTTAGCTTCTAGATCTGCTTAGTACTACAAGCAAGGTGCCCGTTTTGCTAAGTGGTAACTTTTTCTTGTCTTGTGTGCCTTTTCACATTTTTTTATTTAGGTCCAAGGGGAGCTCTTACACGAGTAAACTCGAATGGCATGGTAAACATACAAATTTTTTTGAAGAACTGTTGTGAGTTTACCTTGTGGTCTGTTACAGCTGAAAAGCTGTACAGCTCTCTCTAATGGAGTTTAACAGGGGTGAAGATATTTGAGAGGGAGGGAAGAGAAGATATTTCGAGAGAGAGAGAGAGAGAAAGAGAATTCAATTATTTTCCATATGTACATTACAGCCCTTACAATGTATTTATAGACATCTAAAAATGCCAGCTCATCTAACAACCATACAACAACCATTAACTGCCTAACTACCCTCTAACCACCAAGTAACAACCATATCATATCCCTTCCCTTCAACAAGACTTGACCTCAAGTCTGTAGAGTGAGTGGGAAGGTAGGGTGTTGGGATGTAAAGTCTTCAGCTGGCTCCCATGTAGCCTCCTGCCTGCTGTAACCTTGCCATTGAACCAAGTAATAAGTTTTGGCCTTATTCTGGACCTTCTTAATCTGCTTAGCCTTGTGGAACAGGTTGTTCTCCTACCAATCTCCCTTGAAACCAGGCTGGAATGTGTACAGCTGTAGGTAGAACCCCCCTGAACGGTTTAAGCTGGGATACGTGACATACATCATGGATTTTAGAGCCAGCTGGAAGTTTCAACTTGTAAGCTACTTCGCCAATAGTGGCAGCAACTTGGAATGGCCCAAAGTACTTAGGAGAATTTATTATTGCTCCTGCTCTCCACTGGCTCTCCACTGACTGTTGCCTATAAGGTTGGAGCTTAAGCCAGACCCAATCTCCATTATTGAAGCTTCTCTCTGTCCTATGCTTATCAGCTTGGACCTTCATCCTATTCTGTGCCTCACATAACTGCAGTTTAAGTTGATTGATCACTTGCTGTCTCTTCTGCATGCTTCTGTCAACTGAGTCCACCTTGGACTCCCCTGGTAGGTAAGGAAGATATAGAGGTGGTGGTTGGCCATAGACAACCTCAAAAGGGGTGAGGTGTGTAGCAGTGTGATAATGGGTGTTATACCACCACTCAGCTAAGGGAAGCCACATGCACCAATCCCTAGGCTGCTCCCCACACATACATTTTAAGTACATTTCTAAACATCTGTTAACAACTTCAGTCTGCCCATCTGTTTGAGTATGATAGGATGATGATAGAAGAAATTCAGTGCCTTGGAGGGAGAACAATCCTTGCCAAAACTGGCTTAGGAAAACAGCATCCCTGTCACTCACATTGCTTTTAGGCCATCCATGTAGCTTGAACACCTGGTCCAAGTAGACTTGTGCCACCTCCAATGCTGTAAAGGGGTGTTTGAGGGCCATGAAGTGGCTATATTTGCTCAACCTGTCCACAACCACAAAGATCACTTCCTTACCCATGGATTTAGGTAGCCCAGTGATGAAGTCCATGGAGACATCTAGCCAAACTCCCTCTGGAATGGGAAGAGGTTGGAGTAAGCCTGGAGAAAGCCAGCCGTGACCAACGTGGCTGTGACCAACGAGGACGTTGGTCCTTAAGGAGGGGCGAATGTTATGGACTGAAACCATTGCAAGGTATGGGACTTGTCCCACATCGGTTGTATGGGCAATTGATGTGGGGTTTATAGGCCAAATGGGTTCCCTCACCTATCAGACTAGTCTTTTGGGTTGAGTTCTTCCGTTTGGTCTGTAACATGGTGTCATGGTCCTTCTGCTTTGGTGGTTAAAGAAGCTGCATGGGGTCTTGCCCGCTATGCTGCTATATCTCAGGTATTTTCAAACTATCAAATGCCCCACTTTCTGCTTCATAATTTGTCTTTTTCCTCAAATCCCTAAAACATGTATTTCTCCTGAATGTTTGGAGTCAACCATTGTTGATATTGATTGGCATGTGATGTGCTCTCTGTTCATTTAAGCATGAAAGAAATGATGAATTCTGCAGGACAATGGTCTTGTACCAATAGTGCAGCCTCAGATTCTCCTTGATGGGGACCATTCCATTGAAAAAACTCTTGAGGTTGCCAAACGGGTGTGGGCAGAGGTTTTATATTATCTGGCGGAAAACAATGTTATGCTTGAAGGAATTCTGCTTAAACCTAGCATGGTTACCCCGGGCGCTGAACAACAAGAGAAGGCTTCTCCGGATACTATTGCCAAGTACACTCTCACTATGCTTAAAAGGAGAGTCCCTCCTGTTCCTGGAACCTTAGTATGACCCATCTTCTGGACATTCTAAAAATGCGTGCTTTAGCATTTAAATCTTATGCCAGTATCAATTATGCTTAAAATATTCTTATATGGAGCTTATAGCTTACTACACTGAAAGCATTCTTCATAAGCCCCTTGTGTGATTGTAGTGGTGGGAAAGGAAAAACATTTGAGAAGCTTCAATCTTTTTTGGAACTTCATGTAGAATGGTTTTTGTAAAGAAAAAAACTCCCTGTCCTTAGGCTATGCTTGGCACACCATAGTACAAGTGGCTATTAGCATTTTCGAAAAGCTTTTCAAAAAAGTTGCATTTGGTTAGCACATTTATCTGATAAACTTCTCTGAGTAGCTTTTCAAATACGGAGCAAGTTACTCACAAGAGCATTTTCAATTTCACTTTTGTTTTTTATTTTGAAATCATTTTGATCTTAATCTTTCATGTTGTTTTGTATGTCAAAGCTAGCATCAAATTCACCAACCACTAAGAAAGCAACAGACTATTTCTAATAAACTTACCAGTCAAATAGCCTACTTATCGGTAGTCATCATCTAGCTTATCATCATTTCATTTTTCCAAACAAAGCCTCACTGCCTCAGGCACTTGTCCAATCTTTACTTATTGTGCAAAAGCTACATTTTTTCCCCTTCAAACGCCGGTCTTTTTCATTAAACGTTACCGAAAGTTCAAAAAGTATATATATATGTATTTTTTGGTTTTCAGTTCTTGTCAGGAGGAGAATCTGAAGTGGAAGCAACACTGAACCCCAATGGGATGAACCAAACTCCAAACCCGTGGCATGTTTCCTTCTCATACGCATGTGCATTGCAAAACTCTGTCCTGAAGATGCGGCAAGGACGACCCGAGATTGCAGGAGCTGCCCAAAAAGCACGGTTGGTTCGCGCAAAAGCCAACTCCCTGGCTCAGCTCTAAGAAAGGAATGTTTGTCAAGGGTTACACACCTACTAAGTA
Source organism: Cuscuta campestris (assembly GCA_900332095.2). Taxonomy (NCBI): domain Eukaryota; kingdom Viridiplantae; phylum Streptophyta; class Magnoliopsida; order Solanales; family Convolvulaceae; genus Cuscuta; species Cuscuta campestris. Next base: position 17,270 of record OOIL02002122.1, on the reverse strand, counting down.
CTGAATCTATGCTAGTGTACACTCACTCTCTCTGATACTTAATTAGGTTATTTGCAAATGTTATAGTAATTTGACAACCTATCCTTGTCTGAATCTGTCTAGAGATGAAAAAGGTTAATAAGCTTCTCCAATGGCGTCTAGCCTTTGTAAATTGAAATAAGATATTACTACCTCCGTTCCAGATTATTTGTCCACTTTCATTTTTACACACTATCCAATACAATTCTTTAATCCATTTTATCTTGTAATTTGTACATTAAAAAAACTAAAGAAATTATATATTAATAATCTATATGTTAAGACAAATCAAACAAGATCACACATGACTATATTTAGGCTTACACATTCAGAGGATTTGATGAGTCAAAGTGCGAACAGTTCCAAAAATCAAATGTGGACGAATACTCCGGGGCGGATGGAGTAATTAAGATCATTTGGGCTTGGCTTAGCCAGAAAGGGTCCGTGGCTTTCTCCCACTTAAAAACCATCATTTTTATCTTCATCTTCTTCTATAAATCCACATTTTATTCATAGCATTTTGGGCTTAGTAATGGTGTTAGACATCTAGAAATAAAGTGGCATGCTCACTAGTCATATTTTCTTCAATTTATTTGTATTACTAATTACTTTTTTTAAATTAAAATTAGTTCAGATTGGATCGGAATCAACTTTAAATAAGAACTTATTTCAATCAGATGAAAACTATATAATTCAGATCAGTTGAAAAGTACATGACCTAAATAAGAATCATCTCAAATGTGTATGGCACACATTATATTTTCCAAACTTTAATGTTGTGCTTCGTCTAAGTTATTTTATTCCGTATATGATTTCTCAATGTTACATTATTTGATGTGGAGAAAAACATAAATTAATCGACCCCAACCTCAATCCACATTTATTTACTGTTTTTTCTTTGATTTTTTGTTTGTTAACTCGTATCTTTTACATGTTTCACTAGCACTATGTCTGGCTCAAAGATTTTCCAAAGAAAAGAAAAGAAAATGATTGTCAAAATGAAAGGAATTTGATTTTCCTTCCACTTGGTACATTTTGCCTCCTCATTTTCTTTTCCTTCCACTTTTCCTTTCTTTATCCATCTAACCAAACAAGAAAAATAATTTTCACTTTATTTTCATTTCTTTTCCCCTTCAAACCAAATACTCTTTCTGCCCCTAAATAGATTACAATCATTTTTTCTCTTTCTTCTCGATAATTTTTGTTTGATAATGCAATTTCATAAGTATTTGATAAAATAAAATATTCTTGTCATCTCTTGTTTTGTAGAACTTTTGACGTAGTTTTTTAATATTTAATTTTTATAGCTTATTGATATACCAATTTGTAAATAAAAATATTTCAAAAAATAGAAAATTTTACTCCGTAATTCGTAATTTATAATCAAAGTATGAGTATATTGTAGCTCTTTCTTGAATAGCCATTATGAGTAGATGGCTCAAAAGAAAAGTTGTTTGATACGGAGTATTTACCTAGAGTCCACAAATTTGAAAGTTTGAACGCAAAAATTATTAAGGTCTAAAAGCTAAAGCCTAGTAAGTAGGGGTGGCACGGTACAGTTCCGGTACGGTTCCGGTTCCGGAACCGCCGGTTCCGGTACCGCCACCCCATGTCACCGGAACCGTCACCGTGCCGGCCGGTACCGGTTCCGGTTCCCGGACCGGCCGGTTTCGCCCCCCCGCCCCCTATTTTTTTTTTTTTGCTTTTTAAAAAATTTTTAAAGTATAAAATTTTAAATTTGAAATTGTTTAAGGAAAAAATGAAATAAAAAAATTATAACTTATTCTTCAGAACTCGGACTTCCATCTGTTGTTGCATTCATGTAATGCTCCAATTCGAGTTGGTACGAAGCCTCTTGAGCTCTACGTCTTGCCAAGAGCCAATCTTGATTGCAAACCAGTGTTTCAAGATATTCAGCGCTAAGACAACTTCGATAGTCGGTTAGAATGTTGCCGCCAGCACTGAATTCTCGTTCAACTGCTACGGTTGATACCGGAACGGATAACACTTGTCTTGCTAGCATGCCGAGACATGGGAACATTTGTTCGTTCCGCTTCCACCATCCGAGCACGTCAAAATCCACTTCGTCCTCATCGTAATCGCATGGCACACCCTGGTACATAGCAAGTTCGTTGTGCGAGCTTACTGTTGTACCACTTGAACTCGTCAAAGAATGAGCACGCTTCCCTTTCTTTGCAAGAAGACCACCGACTATTCCGGCAAAACCTTTTTTTGATTTCGGGGGCGGAGGTGGTGCCGTTTCTTCTTGTACAGTGCCGTATAACCCTTGATATTCCTCAAACAAATTCTCAAAAAAAGTTATAGCATTATCTCTTTCTTTTTCCCATTCTACTAACTGACTGTAGTAATAACTATTTTCATCTAAAAAACAACTGTAGTAATACTCAATTAAAATTTTATAATTTTCAATCTTAAAGCGTGGATCACAAATAATACCTATTTTATAAATATCAGGAATATACAAATAATAAGCACACCATTTATCTCTCATTGGAGCGACATAAGGGTACAACTCTGGATCAGCCATACTTTCACGAAAACATGTTGCGATTGTAACGCACTCTTTAAAAAATGTATTTGTAGTTGGTTGGTAAACATGAGAAAAAGTAAGAGTTGCGTTATTAAAAACTTCTAATACGGCATTCAATTTTTCAACAATAACAAATTCAGAAGGATTAATGATTATACGAAGTTCATCCCTAAAAAATTCAGCAAGTTCCTCTTTATATCTTAGAATCTGATGAATCAATTTGTAAGTACTATTCCATCTAATGTGAATATCTTTTGCAAAAACTATTTCTTTTTTACCCTTAGACTTACAGAACATCTTCCAGGACCAAGAAACAAGACGAGCCCCCCAAATTTTTTTAATTCCTTCTTTAATATTCGTCAAAACTCCGCCCATAGCTTCTAGTCCCTGTTGAACACATAAATTTAAAACATGACAGGCACACCGTTGATGCAGAAATCTACCCATAGACGTAGAGGGTGGGCAAATTTCTCTAAGTCTAGGAATAGCTGCAGTATTATTAGTAGCATTATCAAAACCAAATGAAAACACTTTGTCAGATAAGTTGTATTCCCGCAGAATACTCTGAAGCAATAGGAAAATATTTTCAGCATTATGCTGTTCATTGAAATCACGAAATGCAAGAACACGTTTATGCATAATCCAATCACTATCTATCCAATGACAAGTAACACCCATATAAGACAAATTATGATAAGTTTCACTCCAAATATCAGAACAAATAGCAACACGAGAATTAAAATTGAGAAAAAAATTTGCCAAATTTATTTTTCCAGTTTTATACTGACGAATAATTTCTCGTTTAATTGTTTTTCTTGAAAAACCTCGTGCTTGAGGGTTTAATGCCTGTTGACAATAATCAATAAATCCAAGTTT
>OOIL02002111.1:362114-377321 GCA_900332095.2 Cuscuta campestris | reverse complement strand
TGAGTATCTGAACTGAACATTATGTGCATGATATCAAATGATTTGATTGTGAATTTAGATTCAGTTTATATGGATGTTCGACGCATTAGATATGCTTACTCAGCTTCAACGCTGAGCGTGTAGTATGTTTTATTTGCTACACGCAGGTTAATGAAGTGACGTGATCCTTGTATTTGGACAACACGAGTGTATTGGTTTTTTTATAAACTCTCCCAGACACCTTTTGTAACACCCGCCTTCCGTGGACTTGGTTCACCCGTGACCCAACGGACCGGTAGGGTTACATGGGCGGTCCGAGAACCGTCCGTAGAGAAAAGAACATTAATGTCCATTTATTTTGAAAACGGTTGTGATTAATTGGTAAAATAAATGCTAGGGAGTTATCTCCAAAACGTGTGTGATATAAATGCAGAGTAAAAGTGGAAGTAAATAAATAACTCCAAAATGAGTAAAACGACAAATGGTGGGTTCTTGCCCAAATGATTGATTAATTCAAATGATTATAATTATTAAACTCGTCCGTGCGCCGCCCATCTTACCATCATCACTGTCCTCCAGGGTTGGCACCTGTACCGTCATGTCTACCTGCGTGTAGCAAAAACAACTACACGCTCAGCAAAAGCTGAGGAGTGAATCTAACAAAAGAACATGAAAACCCGTTGGATCCCAAAGGTTCCTGGACGGGCCCACTGTAGTAGGCGCACGAAAGCCTGACCTCCCTACAGTGGTATGCACATGATGATAAACCTAGGACATGCATCTAGAATGAACATGATGAACGCTTGATATATTTACCTTTTGTCAACGCCAAGAATATATCAATTAAATAACATAATAATGAAGATTAACATTTTATACAAACATACAATCAGATTCTGAGTCAATATGGTCAACATGGCTCGTTCTACAAACTGTCCGAAAAACTGCCCGGGAAACGGTAGACCGTACCCTACCGGCGGTCAACCGTGGGCTACGTTGTAGAGAACTGGAATGCCGGCGGTCCACCGTGGTCTTTCGTCGCGGCCGGTGGTCGACCGTTACGGTGGTGGCCGACAGACGGTTAAGGGAACGGTCCACCGTCCTTAGCGGCGGTCGACCGTCCCGCAGACAGTCCATTGACTTTGGCTTCGTTTTGATCCGTTTTGTGAACCTAACGCCTTGATTCTTTTTAGAACAATAATGTAAACATTTATGAATATATTCCTAGTGATTCCTAGGACAATATATACGATTTTTACGTAGTGAACGTTTTGATGGCTAACCTACGAACATGCATAGATTCTACGTAGGTTGCGTACGATATTCCTATGAATATAACGACATAGATTATAACTTGATGTTCTAGAATTAGAGGGGACAACTACTCACCTCTAGTTGAAGGAGTTGACGGAATGATAGGACGAGATGAACGAATGGATGAGGATGAATGAACAAACGAGCAAACAAACTTCTTGCGTGAACCTTCTTCTTCTACCTCCCCGTCTACCCACCGGAATCTTCCTTGGGTTCGCTTGATGCCTTGGCCGAATTGGGGAAGAAGATGGAGGGTGATGATGGAGACTTGATGATGAGTTAGTAATGGGGGGTTACAAAAATGGTGATGATGAGAATGTGGAGTGTATCTTATAATGATGGTGAGTTATGAGAGTTAATGGGGAATTGAATTTGGGAAATGGAAGAGCATGGGCTGCACGTATGGATGGTGGAGGTTACAAATATTTATTTTACTCCGTTATGTAAAATCTGACCTGAACGGTACACGCTTTTCCCCCCGAACGGGTCCGAATTGAGATCCGCTTGTGGTTTTGGAATCAGACAGTCAAAACGAATTTAATGACATGTTCAAACAGTTTTTCTAATAACTTTATTTTCAAACTTCCGGGTCCACCCCAATCATTAATTAATTTATTTAACTAATGTTGAGAGGTCCGTTATTAAAACATCTTTTTATATTAAAATACATTAGCTTTGGAAAGCCATTTAAAGAGATCAAAATCTCAATATTTATTTATTTAAAATAATGAGTCTCAATAAATAAATAATATTTATTTATTTAAAACTAGGCCGGTTTGAGGGCGTTACAGTTATCCCCCCTTAAAGGAATTTCGTCCCCGAAATTCTCTTCAAGTCACACATCACGTGTTTAAGGAGATAGTGCGTTACCCAAAACTTTATTTTGTGAAGCATATGAGGGCATAATGGATTAAAGACCAATTGACGGATTCCGTTCAAGGAACATATTTGGTTTAGATAAGTGGGACGAAATGTTGCATCGTTTACAGCCTCGACTATGTCATAAGTTAGCACGTAACTCACTCGTCTAGTCGGGCTGAGTCCACTGGAGGAATATCCACACCTACGCCACAGATACTGTTGGCAGAGACCACGCTGAACGTTTCCTCGGGATCATCTCTTTCCCATGCTGCCTTCCGGCGCTTCCAGATCCTTAGCCTTACTATCCGAGCCTTGCGATGTGCACGTTGATAGCGCTCTTTCGAGTCATAACTTTGCCTCTTGTTCTTTCGTCTCTTGCCAAGCACGAAGGTTCGACTCGAGTCAACGCTTGACACGCTTCTGGTACTAATGGTACTCATCTAACAATTGAAGAGTATCAAAATGGGAACAAGTGAGCGCATAACACAATTAGTTTGACGCTTCATTGTGCGCTCACGTGCTCAGGCACTCCTATGTGGATCTACCTATCCGTCATTGCCTACTGCTTGGCTCATTATCTATAAGAAGAGCATAAATCAGAACTAATTACAATATGACATATAAATGAATAAAATAACGGTGTACCTTTCCCTGGGAGTGATGTGATGGGACATGCGGCTGTGGACTTTTGAAAATATCCTTTGACTAAGATGACAAAATATGTTTTTTTTAATATTTTTTTTTCACAAGAACCGAACTTCTCTGATACCAAATTGTAACACCCGCCTTCTGTGGACCCGGTTCACCTGTGACCCAACGGACCGGTAGGGTTACATGGGCGGTCCGAGAACCGTCCGTAGAGAAAAGAACATTAATGTCCATTTATTTTGAAAACGGTTGTGATTAATTGGTAAAATAAATGCTAGGGAGTTATCTCCAAAACGTGTGTGATATAAATGCAGAGTAAAAGTGGAAGTAAATAAATAACTCCAAAATGAGTAAAACGACAAATGGTGGGTTCTTGCCCAAATGATTGATTAATTCAAATGATTATAATTATTAAACTCATCCGTGCGCCGCCCATCTTACCATCATCACTGTCCTCCAGGGTTGGCACCTGTACCGTCATGTCTACCTGCGTGNGACCCAACGGACCGGTAGGGTTACATGGGCGGTCCGAGAACCGTCCGTAGAGAAAAGAACATTAATGTCCATTTATTTTGAAAACGGTTGTGATTAATTGGTAAAATAAATGCTAGGGAGTTATCTCCAAAACGTGTGTGATATAAATGCAGAGTAAAAGTGGAAGTAAATAAATAACTCCAAAATGAGTAAAACGACAAATGGTGGGTTCTTGCCCAAATGATTGATTAATTCAAATGATTATAATTATTAAACTCATCCGTGCGCCGCCCATCTTACCATCATCACTGTCCTCCAGGGTTGGCACCTGTACCGTCATGTCTACCTGCGTGTAGCAAAAACAACTACACGCTCAGCAAAAGCTGAGGAGTGAATCTAACAAAAGAACATGACGTGATAACCCATATGATTATACACATATTAATACATGTACTTAACGTACGGAAAATCACATGTTTACTAACTGATTAATTTGCACTTGATGGGATATTATTACACATAACAAAATGAATAACAGCCACATTGAATGTTGATGTGTCGTGGAACATACATGATGATGACGACCACATTGAATGTTGACATGACATGGAACCCACATGATGACGATATGACTTGATGCATGACTTAAACTATCAGGGACACCCCTGGCTTAGTCTCACTTGACAGGATCACCCCTGCACTCCGGTAATGAGCCGGGCTCGACGGAAATGTCGCAAGTGAACTAGCAAAACTGTGTGGTAGCCGCAGCCTGACTACCATGTTCGTACACAAAGCCCACCTGATGAAAACCCGTTGGATCCCAAAGGTTCCTGGACGGGCCCACTATAGTAGGCGCACGAAAGCCTGACCTCCCTACAGTGGTATGCACATGATGATAAACCTAGGACATGCGTCTAGAATGAACATGATGAATGCTTGATATATTTACCTTTGGTCAACGCGAAGAATATATCAATTAAATAACATAATAATGAAGATTAACATTTTAAACAAACATACAATCAGATTCTGAGTCAATATGGTCAACGGGGCTCGTTCTACAATTTGTCAGAAAAACTGCCCGGGAAACGGTCGACCGTACCCTACCGGCGGTCGACCGTGGGCTACGTTGTAGAGAACTGGAATGCCGGCGGTCTACCGTGGTCTTCCGTCGCGGCCGGCGGTCGACCGTTACGGTGGTGGCCGACAGACGGTCAAGGGAAATGGTCCACCGTCATTAGCGGCGGTCGACCGTCCCGTAGACAGTCCACTGACTTTGGCTTCGTTTTGATCCGTTTTGTGAACCTAACGCCTTGATTCTTTTCAGAACAATAATGTAAACATTTATGAATATATTCCTAGTGATTCCTAGGCCAATATATACAATTTTTAGGTAGTGAACATTTTGATGGCTAACCTACGAACATGCATAGATTCTACGTAGGTTGCGTACGATATTCCTATGAATATAACGACATAGATTATAACTTGATGTTCTAGAATTAGATGGGACAACTACTCACCTCTAGTTGACGGAGTTGACGGAATGATAGGACGAGATGAACGAATGGATGACGATGAATGAACAAACGAGCGAACAAACTTCTTGCGTGAACCTTCTTCTTCTACCTCCCTGTCTACCCGCCGGAATCCTCCTTGGGTACGCTTGTTGCCTTGGCCGAATTGGGGAAGAAGATGGAGGGTGATGATGAGTTAGTAATGGGAGGTTACAAAAATGGTGATGATGAGAATGGGGAGTGTATCTTATAATGATGGTGAGTTATGAGAGTTAATGGGGAATTGAATTTGGGAAATGGAAGAGCATGGGCTGGACGTATGGATGGTGGAGGTTACAAATATTTATTTTACTCCGTTATGTAAAATCTGACCTGAACGGTACACGCTTTTTCCCCCGAACGGGTCCGTATTGAGATCCGCTTGTGTTTTTGGAATCAGACAGTCAAAACGAATTTAATGACATGTTCAAATAATTTTTCTAAGAACTTTATTTTCAAACTTCCGGGTCCACCCCAATCATTAATTTATTTATTTAACTAATGTTGAGAGGTCCGTTATTAAAACATCTTTTTATATTAAAATACATTAGCTTTGGAAAGCCATTTAAAGAGATCAAAATCTCAATATTTATTTATTTAAAATAATGAGTCTCAATAAATAAATAATATTTATTTATTTAAAACTAGGCCGGTTTGAGGGCGTTACACCTTTGGCTGCTACATTGTACCAAGTTCAAAAAACGTTATGAATATGGGTTGATTTGGGGAAGAAGTAGGAGAGAAACGTTAGTTTTGGTTGACTCCAGTTACCTAGAGTTGGTTGCTTCAATCTTAGAAACCAAAGACAAGCGATATGAGATCAACTTCAAGGCCGCTGCAATCTTCGTGCAAGTCTAATAAATCTAATGTTTTTCGGATGACGAGTGATAAATTATTTTAGGCTCCTTACTTATAGTTAAGAGATATGATTAAACTAAAAATAAATACCATGCCTTCTTGTTTGAATGAATTGAAAGTATAAAGCATATAAACATACAAGATTAGCTTATAAACTCCATGTGGAATGAGCCTTCTTCAAATTCTAGATCTATTTATACATGTCTTTGTGTTATTAGTGATAATTTTGTTACTCATGTGAATGCATTATTTTTCTGAATTGAAGTATGAAACCTACATAAAGAATTGTCAACTCTAAAGATGGATCTAAATAAAAAGAAGCTGTTTGGGATTATCTCGATGAAGGATATCCACTACTAGAATACCAAGGTATGATATTTCAAGGACACTTCATGATTTTTATGTCTGATGGACAATAAATCCATCAAATGATCTGATTCAGAAGAACTGATCGAAAGAAATTATATAGAACAAGAATTCGAGAATTATAGGTTTTATTAGCTTGATTCAGCTTGAGGATCCCCATTCGGGTCCTCTCTATTTATACATGGTGTCTAGGGTAATTAAGGTAGTTCATAATCAAAGGTGACTAATCGGCTACGTCCCCGCCTTCCGCTAAATCTCCTCCCGGGGATCGACTCTTCCAGTTGTCTTCTTGTTTGGATTGGCTTGGGCCCAACGTCTTGGGCCGGTCCAGATTTAATACACCTTAGCTCTTGTGGCCCAGCGCCTTCCGGGTATGGTGTTTGGGCTACCCGCTGCGTACCAGTCCGTCACAAGCCCCCCAACTCCTCATTCCTCAGTCGGGCCACGTTGAGGGATGGGAAGTTTACGAAGTCCACGTGGGCGCCTCCTCAACGGATCCGAGCCGTTCCTTGGTTTTCGTGTGACGGTTGGAATGATCTCCACTAAAAACAATCATGGCTTGCTGCTTCGCCTTCGACCCCGCTCTGATAAAACCGCCGCTGGACGCCATTTTTCTCCACCTGCTACACTTGTTTCTTCGCTCGTTTGTTCGCCGCTACCCGACCCGTTTTTTCTCACTCTACAGGTCAGTTCTCCCTCTGCCATCATGATTGTCTCTGATTCTGACTCGGCCTCTCCATCGTCCCATTCTCGTCAAGCCGATCATTCGGCCCTTGGTCAAGACCAGGGCCAGTCCAGTTTTCCTCAATCGTCGTCGGCGGCAGTGCCCGGCCAAAAGCTTCGCCGGCTGAGGAAGCAATTTCCCTCCTCGACCCCGGTACTGAAAGGCAAGAGGGTTGAACTAGAGGAGAACATCAAGGCTCTGGGCCATTGTCAGGTCAATGACCGTGGGTTCGCCGACGCCACTGACATGGTTGGCCCCTCTATTGAAGTCCAGCGGCCCACTAGGACCCAGACCGCCCTAGATGCTCCTCCAGGGTTTTTCACTATTCACCTGGCCTCTTTGAAGAAGGGGTTGCGGTTCCCTTTGCACTCGTTGTTGATCCAGTTCCTCAACGAGGTGGACCTTCTTCCTTGCCAACTGGTCCCCAATTCCCACCGGTACAACACCGGTTATTTGATCGAGTGCAAGGAAGCGGGTGTGGAGCCCACCCTAAACCATATCCTCTTTACTTTCAAACTGGCCAAAGGCCATGGGGATTGGGCATCTTATGCCAGCCTTTCCCAGCGATCTAGCAAACTTTTCACTAGTGACAAGAAAGGGTCGACCAAGGACTGGAAGCCCTTTTTTGTCTTTGTCTCGACAGGGCCTGAATCTCCTTTCACGGGTTCATGGCACCCATCTATCCTTCGCGTCCCGTCCTCCAAGACGAATGCCACTCTCTTGTCCCTCACCCTAAAACATTGCGGCCAAGGAGCCGTCGAGATTAAAACGATGGTGACCGAGGAGTCTCTTGCAAAGCTTGGGTTCGAGTTTGTTAAGGACGAGCATCGTCACCAGCCCGACATGTTGAGGGACCTCCCCGAAAGGAGATGCAGCCCGTTAGGGCAAGAGCAAACGCTCCTCCTCGCACCGTGAGGATTGTCTCCAGGTCGATTAGGTTGTGATCGAGGTGGAGGACCTGGACGATGCGACCCCGGAGACGGGAATGGTAGCGACCAGCTCTCCGTCGCGATCAATGTTTCTTGGGGGTGACCTGGTAGGGTCGTCTCAGAGGGCCATCTCGGAGCGACCTTCCTCTCCACCTACAGTGACCTACGAGATGGCGACCGAGGGTTGCTTGACGAGGTTTAGCATTCCCCCCCCCATCCCCAAGTTTGGGAGACGTTCAGCTGGAGACCTTGGTTACCCTCCCAGCTTACCGCGGTCGCTACGGAGCGAATGGGTAAGCTGGTAGTGGAGTGGCTCAAGACCGGACCTGGAGCCAAATGGATGGTTGGGGAGGCAGAGAAGTCATTCAACTGCGGGCTCTTCCGGGCCCAACAGGTTATCCGCGACCAGCTAGCTTGGCTCCCCAAGGGAATCTCCCTCCCCGATCTTGGCTTTCCTCCCCCTGCGGTGCCTTTGCCGAGTTTGACCCTAGTCCTCACTTGGATGAGGAAAGTTTGAGCGCTTCTGACGAGGAAGATGAGCAAACCCTGCAACGACCAAGGCAGGCGAGGGCACCAGCTCGGGCGGCTGATCCGCTCCACTTCCCCTTTTTCCTTGCATTTTTTACTTTTAGACTTGTAAAAACCTGTGGCTTTTTGAATATTTTGGTATTTCAGTACGATATTCAAATGTTCGCCATTTACTTCCAATTGATGTGTGTCTTTGTTTATTTTGGTCTTTGCTGTCGCATTTTTCTTTAAATTTACCCATTCCATCGGTGTGAATAAATCTCCAACCCGAGCCCAATTTCTACTTCTGTCCCACCTGCATGACAAAGCCCAACTTTATGGCCCGTTGACATGCCGCCCAATTGATCCACAACATTCCTTAAGGCAATTGATTGGACCATCACGCTGCTTGATGCTGCTTTATCGGTTCAGCTGCCTTGGGACTTGACCGTCCCTTCGATTTCTTCACCCTGGGCTCTTTATAAGCCCCCTTGCTCCATTTGATTTCTCGCCGTGTCTGGAGAAGTTCCTACTTCCTTGAGCCTTTTCGATGGGCCTTCTCCGTCTTCCCCGGAGTCTGCCTCTTCCCCCAAGTCTGTTAATTCCAACAACTAGGGGGCTAGACCCCTACAAGTTCTGTCGCTGTTTGCCTCGCCGGCGGTGGCCCTCGGTTTAGCCGCCGCCCATTCCACCAAACCCTTATGATGACTTTAGCGCGACGTCCAGGGCACTTTTAGCCAACCGCCTACCATCAAGACAGGTGGACTGGTACACTCCTTGCCAACCCATAAGTGGCATTACGCGGCTTGGAAGAGTGTGCAAGATGAGCACCTACCTCTCTTGTAGCATGAAGCAGCATACTATACAAGTGTGGAGTAGTGGACTAACGAGAGTCGCACCAACTCGCCAGAGCAACCTAACCAAGCAGTTGTGGTGGGGGAAGAACTGGATTCTCCCCCACCACACCTGGCTGGTCGCTCACTCCCCTGGAAGACCCTTAACCGACCAGGAGTAGCTCCGGCTCCTTCAGGGTCTGCATCCTCATCTGGGTGATGCCGAGTGGGGCTCACAGAGGGAGTGACTGATAAGTCCGTTTCGTTCTTATCATTTACATCATATTCTAAACGTTATTGCACGTAAATAATATTTAATCATCTTATAAAATGTGATTTCCATGAATAAAACTCTCATTTTCGTTCTAAGAGTCATAAAAAGGGATTCCACTTGAAATCATCATAAATCATCCATTTTATGTTCAAATACTTGAGAAAATGGAATAAATCATCAGGGGATCAAGATTTGGACTTGAACGAGCTTCCGAGAGGTAAAAAACAGTGTTCGGGGCCAAAACGGAGCGAAATTGGGCCGAAATCACGAATCAGCCGCGAAGCCCAAACGGACCAGGGCCTAAAGCATCCAACTTGGACGCTTGGGAGTTGGACGCTTTGGCTGGATTGCAGCCCAAGAATGACATGTGGCAAAACCTGGTTGGCCAGGACAGCTCAGGCGTCCATATCTGGATGCTTGGACTTGGACGCCTTGGCTCCGTTCCTATAAATACAGCACGATTCTTCTCATTTTTACCATCCATTCTACAACCCATTTCGGGTTCCACTCTCTCAATTGCTTAAAATACTTTGTATATTAGTTTTAGTAGTAGTTTTAGAGTATTTCCAGAGGACTTAACTCCCGATCTGTTCTGTTCCGCTTTTACGGAAGTTGTAAGTTTCCTTTATTTAATAAAATGGTGTTTCCATTTATGTTTGCATAGTATGAGTTAGGGTCCGGATCTCTGGGTCCGGACTAGTTTGGTTGTTTATTTTTGATGTTAAATTAATGTTGGAATGGTTAGCCCATTGTTCTTGCCTTATTTGGTTAATTAAACTCGCAAGATTTAATTGGCCATTTATTGAGAAAATATTGTAAGCCGAATGGCTATGATATTCAAGTGCAACGGATTAAGTACAAATCTAGAATTGGATGAGTAATAATAGAAATATTATTATTCCAACTGTTAATTAAATATGATAAAATAAATCCAAATGATGTCCAGACCCTAGGTCCAGATCTATACTTATGCTATGTGAAATTTATTTATTATTTTTACTGAGCTCTTTTTATTCATTCCGAGAAGACTTTCATAAACCTGTCCAAGCCTTCGCCTAGTTAGAGTAATTAAACTAATTCCCTTCGTCCACTCCTCGAGAGACACGACACTCGGAGAGAAAACTAACCCTTTACTGGGAAGGTTTACTACCCGAAAAACTAGAACTGTCAAATGGCGCCGTTGCCGGGGAGTGGCACGACATTAGTTTAATTTCTTTTAATTAGCTTGGGTGAAGATTGGTTAGAACGATCTTCTCACTTCTTTTTCACCAACCACCCGTAATAATTATGGATAACTCTAATGGTTATTACGGACTGCCTTCTTACTACCAATCACCTAACCGCCATCCGTTTCAAACCCGCCCACCTTATCACCCACATCAGAACCCATATACTGATGACTACCAAGTCAAAATTGGGTCTGACTACTATCCCTACCATGAGGAACCACCATATGATACCCCGTCTAGGAACTTTGGATACCAAGACACTAATGGGGATAATTATTATACTCATGGGGATCAAGATGATTATGACCAATATGGGCCTATGTACGAAGACCAATCTGATCCACTCGTCGAAGAAATCATAAGATTAGAACAGAAAATTTTCTATTTCGACGAAGTTCTATTCGCTGAAGGCTCTTGGTACGAACCACCCTACTGCCGTGACTACACCCTGTTTGCTGAAGAACAAATTGAGGTAAACAAGGTGGCAATTCGAGAAAGAGCAAAACTTCTCGAATCAGTCCGGAAGGAAAGGGAGTTCGGAAGGAGATTATGCGAAGGATCAGAAATGATGCAGAAAATGCTGGACGGCTTCCAAAGAGAGAGACTAGAAGTTGATGCTAAAGCTGATAAATTAGTCAATGATCTCTGCAAGGCTGTTGAACTTAAACGCTCCCTCCAATCTCAAGATCAAATGAGGGAGATTAATGTTCAAAAAGAGGCTCTAGAACCTAAGACCAACCCTGAACCCATCAACCATCAGGTTCCTGTTCTAGAAGATTCACCTAGTTCTACACCATCACATAAACTTGAGAGCATAACAACTCTCGCTAGGGCTACTGTGGTGATATTACCTGAATGTCCTCCTAGCCAAGTCCCATCTAGCATAGTCGTACATGAGGTGGAACCAACTGAGGGACCTGACTTAGAACCACCTACACTCATTCAAGAAAAGGAGGAGGAAGTTTTTCCTATAGCAATAAACGATCATCTCCTTAATTGTGTTGAAGACACACCTCTAGAGGAACCTGTTCTGGAGGAAATAGAGCCCATTACCTGCCCTCAAGATACCAATGTTCAAGAGTCTGAGGAGGAATCTATAGACGAAGAAATACCTAGCACAGAGGAACCAATAACGTCTATAGATAATCATGCTTCATCAGAAGACTTAGACCAAACTTTCTTTGACTCCCTACTTGACGGGTGTGACTTTGTCTGCCCGAAGGATAGTTGGAGCCAAAAGAGTTGGGATGAATTTCTGGTAAGTGACACTGAAGACTCATCCATGGGGGAAAGCATGGTCGTAATCATCAAACCACAAATGGATAGTCAGCCCATTGAAGACAAAGAAGAAATCAATCTCGCCATAAAGGCAAATGATGTGGATCGTCTGAGGAGACTTCCGCCACCACCAATCAATACAAAGTCTCCTTCATATATCCTGTTGCCACCAAGCCACAGGGATGAGTCAAGGATCCTGGACCTTGACCGAGCGAAAATTCAAACAAGGTGGTATCAGAAGAGAGTCAAAAGGGCTAAACTTTATGACTCTCGGATCGGAAAGTCACGGAAAAAGTGGCTAAGGCGTCAAGCTACGGACGTTAAAAAAGCGCTTAACGGGAGGCAACCCGTCACTCAAATAACTAAAATAATTAAATAGATTTTATTTATTATTTGTGAGTTTCTACTTGCCGCACCAGTTTTGGGGCAAAAGTTATTGTGTTTTGTTGTCTTTGTTTTTGCAGATGGGAGAACCGTATGGAATACCTTGTAGAGGAAGCGAAGAAGAGGTTCTGCACGTGGGGTAAACACAAAGGTTTTATAGCCCTTGATTATTCTTGATCCAGAATTCCTGGTTGAAATTAGCTACTGAGAGGATATTGACTTCCTCAGTAAATTCTCTTTTTCTATACTATTTTGAACATGATTTGGATGCTTGATGATTTTTATTTTGGAATTTCACATTATTACTCTTAAAACCATTTTGAGAATATTTTATGCATTATTTCATATTTAAATGTGATGGTTATCTATAGTTTCAATCTTCATTGTTGAATTTTGTAGGTATTGAGATAACTTAGTAATTGCATGTGAGCATTTCAACCATTAACTCCAATTCAAAAACACTCTTAACCACGAGGGCATGGTTCCATTTAAGTGTGAGGAGGTAAGAGTTCGTGGTTGAAATGATCTTTTTAGGAATTGTTTTGTCTATGTATTGTTAGGAAAAGATCTTATAGAATAGTCATTAATTTTAATTGTTTGATTAATTAAAACTTTAGTTATCACCCGAAAAATTGGAAATTTTAAATTTTTTTTCAAAGTTCTATTTTTACTCTAACCTTTTGGGAATGTTTTCTAAAATGAATTGGGGTGAATTCACAATTTATTAAGAGTTTTTAAGATCAATCAATTTTTAGTTGCTTTATTGAAAATCTTTTTGCAAATACTCATCGATCTTTCAGGCTCTGAGTATTTGTTATTTCTTAAAGAGAGTTATTTTCAAAGTATAAAGGGGTGACGTTTCAAAGTATGCTTTGGTGAGACCGAGATTCTTGTTTTAGCCAAAAAGCAATTGGTTCTATGTTAATTGATGAGGCTTGGTGAGTATGCCAAAAAGCATGTGGTTCTATATTGCGTGATGAGGCCTTTTGAGTGTTAGAGTCAAAAAGCATGCGGTTCTATGTCGTGTGATGAGACTTTCGAGAGTGAATATCCAAAAAGCTCGTGGTCCTATGTCACGGGATTAGGTTATAAATTTTTCTCGTGTCAACATGACAAAGTTATGCCAAAGAAAATTAGACCCTTACACTTTGACAAATACTTTTGCAAGAACATGTTTTCCAATTTAGCCATTAAAAAAATTATTTGATCTTTAAAGTACTCTTACAAATGTAGTTATCCCAAAGAAAGTTTTGAAAATTTTGGTTGTTTAGGTTGGTGTAAAAATATTGGTTTGACAAAATTCTTTTACATTTCTAACAATATGGGTGAGAATCTAAAGGTTCATTTCTTCTTAACAAAAAGGTTGATGACTATCTTATTTCTTCTTTCCTTCATAATATGTAGCTTAATCCTTTCCTCTGCAATTATTAATTTACCTTTATACTTGTAATTATTCAATTTGTTGCTTGAGGGCAAGCAACGTTTAAGTGTGAGAAATTTGATAAGTCCGTTTCGTTCTTATCATTTACATCATATTCTAAACGTTATTGCACGTAAATAATATTTAATCATCTTATATAATGTGATTTCGATGAATAAAACTCTCATTTTCGTTCTAAGAGTCATAAAAAGGGATTCCACTTGAAATCATCATAAATCATCCATTTCATGTTCAAATACTTGAGAAAAAGGAATAAATCATCAAGGGATCAAGATTTGGATTTGAACGAGCTTCCGAGAGGTAAAAAACAGTGTTCGGTGCCAAAACGGAGTGAAATTGGGCCGAAATCACGAATAAGCCACAAAGCCCAAACGGACCAGGGCCTAAGGCGTCCAACTTGGACGCTTGGCCAAATTGGACGCTTGGGATTTGGACGCTTTGGCTGGATTGCAGCCCAAGAATGACATGTGGCAAAACCTAGTCGGCCGGGACAGCTCAGGCGTCCATATCTGGACGCTTGGACTTGGACGCTTTGACTTGGACTCCTTGGCTCCGTTCCTATAAATACAGCACGATTCTTCTCATTTTTACCATCCATTCTACAACCCATTTCGTGTTCCACTCTCTCAATTGCTTAAAATACTTTGTATATTAGTTTTAGTAGTAGTTTTAGAGTATTTCCGGAGGATTTAACTCCCGATCAGTTCTGTTCCGCTTTTACAGATGTTGTAAGTTTCCTTTATTTAATAAAATGGTGTTTTAATCTATGTTTGCATAGTATGAGTTAGGGTCCTGATCTCTGGGTCCGGACTAGTTTGGTTGTTTATTTTTGATGTTAAATTAATGTTGGAATGGTTAGTCCATTGTTCTTGCCTTATTTGGTTAATTAAACTCGCAAGATTTAATTGGCCATTTACTGAGAAAATATTGTAAGCCGAATGGCTATGATATTCAAGTGCAACGGATTAAGTACAAATCTAGAAATGGATGAGTAATAATAGAAATATTATTATTCCAACTGTTAATTAAATATCATAAAATAAATCCAAATGATGTCCAAACCGTAGGTCCAGATCTATACTTATGCTATGTGAAATTTATTTATTATTTTCACTCATCTCTTTTTATTCGTTCCAAGAAGACTTTCATAAACCTGTCCAAGCCTTCACGTAGTTAGAGTAATTAAACTAATTCCCTTCGTCCACTCCTCGAGAGACACGACACTCGGAGAGAAAACTAACCCTTTACCACTAATGGAATTTGCTTATAACAATAGTTATCAAGCGAGTATCCAAATGGCCCCGTACGAAGCCTTGTATGGGAGACGTTGTAGAACCCCGGTATGCTGGACAGAATTAAGTGAGCAAAAGCTTGAAGGACCTGATCTCGTCCGCGAAACTGAAGAAAAGGTTCGTCTAATTAGAGAACGACTGCAAGTAGCTTCTGATCGACAAAAATCTTATGCCGATTTAAAACGTCGGGAGATCGAATACAATGTTGATGACAAGGTGTTTCTGAAAGTCTCACCGTGGAAGAAAGTGTTACGGTTCGG